>MU551627.1:1190073-1215715 GCA_024362625.1 Silurus asotus
ACACACACACACACACACACACACACACACACACACACACACCCTTTCGGTTTGTTCTTCATCACACCCACTGATGTGTAATGCATTCTAGCATAGCATTGAATCCGTGGTATGATTACTTTGTGCACTACCAGTCAGTCAATCTGCCTGTGTGTGTGTGTGTGTGTGTGTGTGTGTGTGTGTGTGTGTGAATAAGGTTGACAGGTCCGATGAGCCAAAATGGTTTCCCTACCAACAGTGGGTGTTTGCTTTCCTGTCAGCTGGAGCCTCCTAGTTGCATGTCCTTAACTTCCTCCTCCTCCCCCCCCTTTCTCTCATCTGTTTTTCTGTCCTTTTCATCCTATGATTTGCACTTCAATACTGATGGGCGTGGTCTCTCTCCAGAAGACTCCGCCTACACCGCTTCAGAGCACAAATGCTCACTGAATGGTATGATGAACTCGCACGCTACGGCCTTCGCGGTTGTTCTGGTCGGTGATGGGAGACGTTAGTTCGTTCTGGTGCCTCATAATTGTAAAGACACCTGCAATACGTTCGCCAAACTTAACTGTCTGATAAACTGAACTGGAGATCAAAAGACTTGACCGCCATCGTGTGCATTTGCTAGGGGGAATGAATGACGTCCTAATTGCTCACGTCGGCCCCTTACGCATCGCACATGACTTCCTCAAATGCGACAGTCTGACCTTCTCTAGGTCTCATCTAGCCTGGAGTCTGGAGTTCTTCCCCTTAGTCGTTCTTTCCCTTCCACTACATCCCGACCACCGTCTGAAGGTTCATGAGATCGCTGTAGAGGAGGCGACGTATGCAAATCCTATGTATACCGCTTTATTGAGCACCGTCTCATTTTCAGTCTGTCCAAAAGACACAAAAACACACATTTGTAGCTGTTTAACTCCAACAAGGTCGTTGGCCAAGGGGAAAAAAAGTCTCCTTGATACTCTGTGTACACCTTTACAAAAGGAGCTTTAAATTTATTCGAGTGTCAGGTTTAAAATCAGCTTTTTTCTTTTTATTCTTTACCGGGAAAGTTAAACGGTAAAGCCAGACTCCGTCGTTGGACTTGTGATCGGAAGGACTCCAGTAAAAATCCCAGCACCATCAAGCGACCACTGTTAAGCTCTTCAGCAAGGCCCTTAACCCTCACATGATCAGTTGTTTAAATGAGATAAAAATTAATCGCTTTGGATGATGGAAATGTGGAAGTGTTGAAATAGACTGAAATACGCTGGCCAGCGGTTTAACCATAAGAACACGCTACTTGCATAAGAACATAACACAGACTCCATGTTGAATGTTACCAACACTGGTCATGAGTACCATGTGATATATATATATATATATATATATATATATATATTCTGTAAAGTGTGCTTGGTTAGATATAATAGCAGAAAGACCAGCTTTCAGCTTTTTTTTAGCTTTGTTTTTGTGTTCTCCTTCTCCATGTCTTTCTCTCTGACCCCATTTTCCGATCTCTAGAGAGAGGCAGGGTACATATGCATTAGAATATGTGTTTGAGAGTGAGAGCAAAAAATAGCTATTTAAATAATGAGTGTGTATGCGTGTCTGCAAGACTGGAAAGGCTTTATTGTGATATTATTACACATCAGTATGTGTTGCTAAATAAAACCTTACAGCTTTTTTTTTATGCAAGTGTCCGGGATGCAGGTACATTGTTATATATTGATTGTTGTCTTTTTTTTGTTTTGTCTTCTCTTCTGAAATAAATTCATAGTTTTATTATTATGTTGTATATTGTTTCATTAATTCTAGATTTCTTATTTGTTCATTCATTCATTTATCGCTGATCTTTTCATATTTTAGTGCCAGATTCTCAAGAACAGGACATCTTTCTCTGGAGGAAAGACACAGGATTTGGCTTCAGGATCCTTGGCGGGAATGAACCTGGAGAACCGGTGAGACACTCACACCTTTTGCTGTTCTATGAATCATCAACACAAATACATGCTTTTCCAATAGCTTTAAACAGCCTCATTCACACAGAGATCAATAGTCTGACTTTTCTTATCCAGACATGCTAAAAGTATCACAATGTGTTTACAGCAAAAGCTTTTTTATTTGATTTTGAGAAAGAGTATGTTAATAACTGCAGAGAGACAGAGAGAGAGAGAGAAAGAGAGAGAGGGAGAAGCTAATACTATGTCTGTGTGCATTTGTGTGTTTTAGATCTACATTGGTCACATAGTGAAGTACGGCGCGGCAGACGAGGATGGACGCCTGCGCTCTGGGGATGAGCTGATATGTGTGGACGGAACAGCCGTGGTGGGCAAATCCCACCAACTGGTTGTGCAGCTCATGCAGCAAGCTGCCAAACAGGGCCACGTCAATCTCACGGTCCGCCGCAAAACCAGCTACGGAGGTACAAGCATGCAAACCAAAATACACACACAGCCTTCCAGTTAGATGATATGTTAAGCAAATTGGAAGAGTTCTCAGTTGTACAAGTTTATAAGTTGATGCACACACTCAGTACTATGAAGTATTCATACTGATGAAAGGTAGATGTGTACAATCGCCAGTTCAGTAGATACTACTAGCTCTGTAACAGGAGATCTTCCACTCCAACCATCTTGCATGTAAACCATATATTCATGGAGCTGGCTTTGTGCACAGGGGCATTGTCAGGCTAGAATAGGTGTGCGTCTGTTAGTCTAAGTGAAGGGAACATCTGCTACATGCTACCACTTCCATAGACATTGTGAACAATCGTGTGCCTCCAACATTGTGGAAGCAGTTTGGGAAAGAAAGGTATAGGATGTCAAACGTTATTGTTAAAGTTAATCCTGTTTTCGATCTCGCAAATCAATTTGTTTGTTTGTTTGTTTGTTTGCAGTGTGTAAGGGTGAGGGAGATATTCCCCCTTCCCCTGCCTCATCTCACCACAGCAGCACTCAGGCCCCATCTCTTACTGAAGAGAAGCGCACACCACAGGGCAGCCAGAACTCCTTGAACACAGTTAGCTCGGGCTCAGGCTCCACCAGTGGCATTGGTAGCGGTGGTGGAGGAGGAAGCGGCAGTGCCGTGGTCCCCGCCGTGATGCCCGCCATGCCCACTGCGCTACAGCCATACGACGTCGAGATCCAGAGGGGCGAGAACGAAGGCTTTGGCTTTGTCATTGTCTCATCAGTGTCACGGCCTGATGCCGGCACCACATTTGGTAAGAGCACGTTCATCACACTGTTTACCAAATGCAATTCATGCCGTCTACACCACTTTGGTAAATCGCTGGCTAATAAAACAAGGTCAATTAGACAGAGATGAATTTTGGGTGGGGGGGGTTGCACGTACGTGATCTGCTGACGCAGTGTCATCACAAGGTCTCGCCGAGAACTCAGAAAGCCTCACAATTCTGTGGAGAAAGATAATGATCTCATTAGCATAGGCTAAACCAAAGGTAATTGATTGGTGTTCGAATAGACCACAACAGATGCTGTATTTCTGCTGGGTCTGTGCTTTGGGACTGGCTGTGTGTGTGTGTGTGTGTGTGTGTGTGTGTGTGTGTGTGTGTGTGTGTGTGAGGAGTGTATGTGTGTAAGTAATCATTTAAGCCACACTGAAAATTGCTGCATGGTGCACTTGATTTATACTTATATAGTGGTATAAGTGAGGATACATGACAGAATAAAAATAGAGAATTCATGGTAATGTTTTTATAACCATCTATTAAAGTGCAGAGACAGAGTGTGTGTGTGTGCGCGCACGTACGTGTTTACAAATTCCAAGAAGCACTGCTGACAAAGGTGATATTCTGATTAGAGTTGTTTTACATGACAGTTATTTATAACCACGAACATGCATTTGCCTTGATTTACACCTCTGTACCTCCTCACCCTCTCTTTTACACCAGTCAGCTGTTTGATTTAAAGGTATGCATGCACATGGCATTAAATTAAAACACACACCAATCTACAGTGTTGGTGGATGAGAGCTTTGTTCCACCTGAATAATGACTTGCAGTGATTTGCCTCTTGCTATCAGCTTAATTACATGTCCAATTAACTGGAGCCTGATTTGACTAGATTATTTGATTTGGATGATAAGTGATATTAGAGGAGCTGGCTTGGCTTGATTGATTGTTGAATTAATTCTGTTCTTCCTTTTTTCTCCTTCCCTTTTCTTCCCCTTTCTCTGCGTCTTCAACCTTGGGAAACAAATTATGGTCTCTGGTGCAAAATACACCTTTCTCTTCATTGCTGTGATCCTGAACATTGCTATGTGCCTTCCTGTCTTCTATCACACACACACACACACACACACACACACACACACACACACACACTGCTGTTGATGCAGCAGCTGGAAATACATGTGTGGCCATGCCCCATAAAATAGGGCGGATCATCGAGGCCAGTCCAGCGGATCGCTGTGGGAAGCTGAAGGTGGGCGATCGCATCCTAGCCGTCAACAGCTGCTCCATAACCAACAAATCACACTCGGACATTGTTAACCTGATCAAAGAGGCTGGAAACACAGTAACACTGCGCATCATCCCAGGAGATGGTGAGTTTTAAATCATCAGATTGTAAAAAAAAAAAAAAAAGCACCTATCCAAACTGAATTTCATATTTGTTCCACTTAAACCGATTTAAAAAAGATATGGATTTGCTTAGACAACCTGCAATAGCACGTTACCTTTTTCCAAAATTACTTTTTAATGTTGTCTGCAACCTCCTCAAAATATGTACAGACAGCCTTTAATTGTCCTCTGACATTTGTACTCAGTAATAATCAGAAGCTGTAAAAAAAACCCAGAAGCTTATCAGCAAACTCATCTCAAGACAGCTAATTTTCAGTATTCAAGTAGCAGTATAATAGAGGTCAAGTGACAAGGTGCTGCTGCGAATGATAAAACCAACCTTTCTTTTGGTATAAATGTACTCATTTACTACTTTTTTGTTCGGCAGGAACTTAATAACTATAGAATTGATAGCCATATCCTACAGTGTCTGTTCCCAGCACAAAGACATCATCATAGACAAAGACAACGTCAGGATATCAGTTACATATTTCATCCCTTTAAGATCAGCATGTAGAACCGCCCAAAGAAATCATTGCTTGGGACTGTTTGCTTTAGTTTATCATTTTTACCAATAAAATAAATAGTAATGTAAGAAGGCCCTGGTGTCACTAAAGCCTTTTATTATTGGACCTGATCCTGTTTTTCCTGCCAAGAAACAAATAGACGTTTTTGGAATATGTTAGAACAATTTAAACAAACTATCCAAGAACCTTCCCAAGTCTGATTCAGGTTCATTCTCAATCCAGTTTTTACTCTCCAACCAGTTCAGTCCCATGTAATTAACAAAATGAAATAATGTAGAGCGTGTGCATTTGTATTTGTAGACAAAGAAATAGAGAAAAATAGACGTACGTGATCAAATAGCACAACAGTGCAGCACTTGGGCTCTGCTGATGAGTGAGTGCAAACATCTGTAGAACAGTAATTGTGTGTTTACTGCCGTTTAACCGTGTAGCTCATAAATATCTCTGTGAGACGAGAGAAAAGGGCACGCCGCACCTCGAGAACAAATTTTAACTGTAGGATTGTTGACTGCACACACAAACACACACACAAGGAGGATGGCAGTTTGTGTTAAAGACTCTGACAGGAGCAGCTATTTTTATCCCTGTCAACACAGGGGAAATAAAGTGGGAAGGGACCGCAAGAAAGAACTTATTGCAGGGTACCAGAGCATTGGGAAATATTAAGATATTAAGCTTGTAGTCTGTTTGATCATCTGTTTCAATTATTTTTACCTGGTGACATGATTTTGTCTCTTTAAAAAAAAAAAAAAAAAGAATCTTCAAATGCCGCCCTGCTGACCAATGCTGAGAAGATTGCCACCATCACCACCACACACACACCTCAAAGCAACAGTGAGTCCAGGTGAGTGAAAATACCTGCTTACACTTACACAGAGTCACATACAAAATGATTACATTTATCTATCTATCTATCTATCTATCTATCTATCTATCTATCTATCTATCTATCTATCTATCTATCTAACCCTGAGCAAAACACACACACACACACACACACACACACACACACACACCCACACACACACACAGTCTTCTCTGATGTACTGAGGAAGTACTTTTGTTAGATTTCGAAAAGCTGAACTGATTTGCTGCTCAAAGGTTGTTTTTATAGTCTTCCATCTTCATTTCCCTACAGAAACAACAAAGTGAAACAGGCTCCGCCCCAAACTGGAATGCAAGTGTCACATCAAGTAAGTGCTACATTTCTTCTCTCTTTTACTCCCTGGGTTACTGATCAAAAGGCTGGGGGTTAAGCCCCAGCACCGCCAAGTTGCCAATGCTAGGCCCTTAACCCTCTCTGCTCCAGACATACTGTATAGTGGCTGACTCAGCACTCTGACCCCCAACTTTCTAATAATCCGAGATAAGAAACAATTTCACTGTGCTGTAATGTACATGTCAACAATGCATGATGTTATTTTGGTAATAGGGCTGAGGCCATGTAGGAAAAAGAATCACAATCATTTTATGATTTGTGGGGAATGATCTTAGTTAGTCCAGGGGACTTATGGGAAGTAATGCAGGAGAGTGCTGGGTTGGCTCTTTAGTAGACCAGGTTTGAGGCATTTATCCACATTCTGATTTGTGCTAAAACATGAAAGGCCATCAGTTTGGTACTTTAATCATATGTACCTTAACTTGGCTAACTAAGTATAAGCTTAAATATAAAATGGAATTGATTTAGTGCCCTTCCCATAGGGAGAATACACTGCTGTACCTTGCCTACGGGATCTCATTTTGCTGCAGTCGTACTGCCCCGATGCTGCCTTGAGCTTAATTTCTGTTTAATGTGTGTAAATGCAGGATGCTGAGTATTACTCTGTGGACTTGGAGAGAGACAATAAGGGCTTTGGCTTCAGCCTGAGAGGAGGGAAGGAGTATAACATGGACTTGTATGTGTTGAGACTTGCAGAAGATGGAGCAGCAGTGAGAAACGGCAAGATGAGGGTGAGTCCAGGGTTTACAATCATGTCATGGCATTCTGCTGGACATTCGTAACTTTTGGCATATCTTTAAACTATATTAGTTATAAAGTTGTACCTTAATACTGATTAATCACATTACCCTTTAACTGGTAACATGCTTGAACATGACACACTTTATTCACAATATCACCTAAAAAAACATACATGGACATTGTGGTTCTAAAAATACGTTTTTAAACGTTTTTTAACTAGTTTTTCTTACTATTTATACCTGAATTTCACCCATCAGAGAATTTTTAATATTGAAATGTTTACATCTTCTGTCATTCAGGTAGGAGATGAGATTTTGGAGATCAATGGAGAGAGCACTAAGAACATGAAACATTCCCGTGCCATCGAGCTCATCAAGAACGGAGGTCGGCGAGCGAGACTGGTCTTGAAGAGAGGCGATGGCTCTGTGCCTGAATATGGTGGGTATGATACACATATATAATTATTTATGATGATATTTTGTATTTCTGAGTCTTCTAAATTGTTCCCTATTTCTCTACTCTTCTATGTAACTTTCCTGTAATTTCTCCTGTGTGGAACCTTTTTGGGTAAATGTAACGTTTTCATTGTTTTTCAGTTTTATTTCTTTAAATATAAACTTCCTTTAAGTAAAATACTATATGCATATACATAGTATATGCTAATAACCAACACATTTATACATTTGTCCAAATCATTTTATTACAAATATTTCCTTCGTTTTATTAGTTTAGTTAGTCTTATTTAAGTATAAACAAAACCGACTTAGTGCTACAGGAAATCAATTTGAAACCCAAAATAAATCAATAAAAAATATTCAAAACAGGATTTATTTGTATATTTAATCAAAAACAGAAATGCAATATGTAAACTTTTGTTTGTATCATTAGCCTGTTTTAAAAAAACAGTGTTTATCTGGTTTTGAAGGTGTGCATGGGGCTGTTTTGAATAACTCGCACAATTGTTTTTTTTGTTTTGTTTATTGAAAAAATGCAATATACCTTCAGGATTCTCAGAACTCGCAATCACCGGTGCTTTACTCAGGTATCGTATCTGTGAGCTTATGACCAGTTTATACTTTGTACTGTGAGTTTATACTCGCAGAAGCAACAGCAAGACATACAGCATTGTTCACACATCCACTAGATGGCACATCAAATCCAAAACTTTACATGCCTTTACATTTTTTTTACGAACAAGTCAACATTTTAGTGATTTATTGCACAGCCTGATTGGCTCTGTTGTCATGATCATTGTCTCAGGTCAAAAGCTCTGACCTTACATTCTAATTTATTTATTAATCTAGAAATCTAAAGGATTAGTACGCACAAACACACACACACACACAAACACACACACACACACACACACACACACACCGTTTTGCTAGGTTTGAAGAGTTATTTGAACAAGTATGCAATTTACCGGTGGTCTGCTGTCATGTTTCACACCGCTCAAAACATGTAGGCTTCATTTCCGAGGATGCGCATTAGCACAGCTGGAAAACAACTGTCGACTTCACACAGCAGCCATGCTGCAGATGTAGCTAAAAATAAGAAGACTCTAGGTTTTATTTTCTATAACAGAGTCACACAGGTCATTTAGATCACTAACGAGTAATGAGTTTACCCCGAACTCATTAACACACTTTTTTTTTTTAGTCCTGATGAACAACCTGGTGTAAAATCTAAACTAAATAGCTTTCTGTTTTCTCTGTCCTTACTGCACATCTAAAGATTTCTCCTCTGTATCTTCTCTTTTTTGTGTATCTTTGCTCTGTCTCATTTTTTGCTGGGCTCTCTGTCTCTCTCAGCGATGATGGCTCCCCATCTCGCTTCATGTCTAAGGAATGATAAAGTAGGAGATCCCTGCTTCTACCTAATGGGCCAAACCCAGACCACGGTTTGTAGTGCGCCATTTGTATTTGTGAATCCTCCCTGTCATGCTCGTCAAAGCCTGTGGATTTTGCTTACACCATCCCAGCCCCTTACCGCGCCACACCACCTCACGTTTGCTGCGCTTTCATTTTTGCCACTGTGCTATTTTACCCATGATGCACTGCACTGACATAAAGCAGTATGTCGTTACAGTTAGCATTTCAGCTCATGCACATGTCAGCGTAATGCGTGTGATCATGATGATGATGTTGATGCTAGTTTGTCACTGCACTCTTCCCAGAGATTGTTGTCAGCAATACCTGTATTCATCTGTCACATGGTTTACCAACAGTGTAACTGGTTTTTCACAGTTTGCATGTGCTTTCTAATCTGTTTGCCACTAGACACATTAGACTGCTTGTGCAAACCACATTAGATGTATCTGTAATGCATAATTTATTTTTGCGAAATAAAACCGGTGTTTTTTATTTTTTTATTATGGCAGGCATTAGAAACAAGTCCTCAGTATATAGCATTTAAATATTAATTAATATTAATAAATTATATACCGTGGTTTATTCAGTATTTAGAAAATAAACCAAGGCTGCATAATTATTATGAGTCTATGAATTTGATCATAGACAGTACAAATGGCAATTAAAGTTAATTCAATTTTATGTAACATAATGTATACATTAGAATGTGTATTGATGACTATTTCACAATTCACTAAATATCAATAAGTAAGGATATAATAGCCCTTGATATAACAATTCATGAGGCAACAAAAATATCAGCCAATTCATTAGGATCTGTTTTTTCTTTTGTGCTTCCCAGTTAGTTAGGATGCACATTGATAAAGAGCATGTTCGCCTTGCCATAGAATGTTTGCAGTACCTGCCTGTGTCAAATTGTTAAAAGTATGGATTTCTTTCGGGGTAAGTTTCTACTTGACAGCCGTAGCAAGTTGTTCTGCTTATGTGTTTGTGTGTCCTCTGTGTATCCACAACCTATATACGGTGAAGTATTAAAAAATATGTTCTTTCGAGTCACAAGGCAGCTTTGCACAGTGTCTGTTCCCACGTTGCATGAATGTTCTGTTATTTGTGTGTGATGGATCAGTGAAAGATATGTGTTGTCAGAATTGTTGAAATTCTCAGGAATAGCATGACTGTTAGTGGAGCACAGCTTGTGCTTGCTGAGTGAATTCCATACTTTAGAAATAGGGCAAAAACCAGCATTAACTTATATGACATGGAATAATGATTAAGGTGAAAATGTATCTTGTTTTAGGCAAGTAGGATAAGTTAGACATTGTCTAATTCGTTAAAAATGTGATTTGAAAGAATTTGGACATTTGATTAAAACTAAGGACTTTTGACAGATCTATTCATTTCAGGTTTGGAATATTCTTTGAGATTTAGAAAACATAAGATGTATTGCCTATTATTCATGTTGATTCCTAGTAATTTCAATGTAAACTATGCTCCTTTTTCAGACGGGCCCAATGACGGGTACCCTGCCCCACCCGGGCCACAAAATATTCCGGAAGTGAAAACGCTGCTGCCCAATGGCCGCTTTCACCTCCCATTGGAGAACAGCTACACATCAGAACACCACACAAACCCCTGGTCCCAGGAGCAGTGGCAGAAAGGTAGAGGGCGTGAACGAGAGAAGGATCTGGTAAGGGAAGAGTACCACAGCCATCACCCCAAACCCCCTCAGAACCACACCTGGAGCAACAATCGTGCACATACCCGAGGTGTCCGCTCGCCCGTGCATTCCCCTTCACATTCCCCTGAAAACGACAAGAAGAACTCTGGCCGTAAAGTCAAGAAATCTGAGTCAGAAAGCGGCATTGCCAAGCTCTTCAAGACGCTGAGAAAAGAGAGTGGCTTTGGGAAGAAGGCCACAGACCGGGAGGCTCGAGGCCGCCATCGTTCCCCAGACAGAAGAAAAGGCACAAAGACACGCCGTGGCTCCTTGGATCGCTCCCCAACACGTAAAAACGGCTCCTCTCCGGACCGGCGTAGGGCAAAATCCATGGACCGAAGGGCAGAACGCTCACAGCGCGATTATTCTCCAGAACAAGTCTCTCGCAGTTCTAATCACATTTTTAACCAACAGATTGGAACTCCAGAAAGGCATTATCAGCCCCAGCAGAAATGGCAACCTCAGACACCCAGCCGGAGCTTCCAAGAAGAGGGCTACCTCACCTCCACTCCAGAGAGACCTAATAATGGCCTGAAGACTGGGCTTCCTTCCTGTGAGCGGGAGGAGAGGTTTTGGAGCAATGGCACACCGCACAGACGATACCGGAGAGAATCAGACAGCAGCAGCAATAGTAGTTACCTTGAAGAGGCGTCCGCTCCCAGGCTGAAGGATTACTACAACGCCATGAAAGCCAACAGCACGATTTCAATTCCCCAGTCCAAGAGGCGGCTTTACAAAGAAAACCAAGCCGATCTCAGTATCTGAGCACGGGAAACCCATAACCATGAACACTCACCCAGCTGGATAGCTGAAAGTATCGCACTGGTTTCAAAAGACCTAATAAGGTGACTGATTGAGTGTTTGAATGAATGCTAAATGACTGATTCTTCGAATTGGTTGGTGTAAAATTAAATTGATTGATTGCACAGTCGACTTATTTTATGTCTGCACATTTTATCCCAGGACAAGAAACTTCTGCAGACCAGCCACAAACACAGCAACAGAACAATCTAATGTCTCCTTTATTCATTTTGTTTATTTGTTTGTTTGTTTGTTTGTTTTTATATCTTTACAGTGTTGCTCAGAGAGTGAGTTGTTGTGCAAATCGGTGTCAGATCAGTCGAGAGCATGTCCCCCCCCCCCTCGTTCCCCCGTTAACTTTCATTTCGTTTTCGAAGTAATTTTAAATTTTTGTAATGCTGTTTGTTCTATATATTTCCTCAAAACTGCATTTTTTGCAGACCAGAGCACAAGGGTGTTTGTACATTTTATGGACGAATACAAGCGTTTACAAATCTGTGTGATCATCTCAAGTGAAGACAAATTTAAAAAAAAAATATATATATATACAAACTACGATGCTACTGTCTAATGAAGTAATATATTTAAAGTGTATTTATTTTTTTTATTATTTTTTTTTTATAAATTGGCACATAAATGAAGTGAATAAGATGGTTTCTAATCCCCAAGTGAAATTCTGTTGCTTGATCTACTGTGTGTGATTATCTGACTGAAGTTCTCTCTCGAATGTTGTGGACTGCCTCACAGGGCCGGAGTGCTGCTCTACCCATAATTCCCCCTTTTAACCTAAACAAGCCAAAATTCGAATCCATCATGTTATTCAAAAAGTCTCTAACTAGCTATCATACATCAGCAATGAGTGAAGGAACAATAAGCATAAGATCTTGTCCTTGAATGCAGTCCGAAAAAACAACAATAAAGTTATTTAGCATATAGTTTTTTTTTTTTTTTATCCATAGGATTTCGAGGCATAGCAAATATATCTTAGTGTCTGCTGATGCCTTTCTCAGTTTGAAATCAGAGAGCAAGCCTGGAAATAACAAACGTAAACCATGAGAAAGTCCTGAACATGGGCAGATGTGGTACAGTCTGTCCACCTGAGCCATTCCATGTCTTTGCACTGGAGTATGATTAACGCCGAGCTATGCGTGTCTGTATGAATGCGTTTTTTTGTGCCTGTGTAAATAACATTTCAGATTTGAGAAGCCGACATGACGACTCTAAACGTGACGACGGAAAACACAGCAAGGTGCATCGCTGCCATCTTCATAGTACTGTATGGAACCACTAACCTGTCAGCCACCGTCGCGTGTACAGACTTTTACTACTGTATGTAAGTTATAGCAACCTGTGGAAAAGATGAGACAGTTGCCTTTTCTTGTACAAAAGAGAATTTATGAGAACATGATTATGGTATGTTTATACTCCTTAAGCAGAGGAAGTGAGTCATAGATAATATGTGTAATTTATACTCTAAATCAGGCATGTTTCAAAAATCCAGATGCGACCGACCGACCGACCGACGATCTGTTTTTGTTCTTTCCAAGGTTGGGGAAAGATCTGGGTTTTGATCAGGCATTAATTGAGACTGAGATGGGGCTGACTTATCTCTCATGATGCATAGCCTGCCTTTTTATTGTATAGCACTTGTATACAGTCTGTGGTCTCTCTGCAATGTTCTCTGGACTTCAATGCTTTTTTTCTGTGTAAATGAAAGCAGTACATGTATATGGGCCAATCTTTTTTATGAAACACTATGCATATATAGATACTACATTGTCCATAGCTTTATGTGACTCATGAAGCTATACATAACGTTAGTCTAAGTACAAGTAGATGTTGACCTATCCAGTAAAGCTTTTTCTTTCCTCCTTCAAATGGATCGCAATGTATATGTAGCTATCAAAAAGAAGTCTGTGAATGCTATTTTTATTATCAAATAAAGTTTTCCATACAAATTCATAAAATTCCTCTTTTCTCAATGAATCCATGATGTGAGAATGGGAATGCTGTTTATTTTATATTTTATATAATTGATTTATTATAGTAATTACCCATACTTAGTTTATAATACAGAAATGTAATGATACAGTTCTGGTAGTTAGTGTGAAAGATCTATGCTCACAGTATTATAAAGAGGCACTTTAAGGATTTCTGTCCTTTTTTGTGTATAGGTTTTGTGTATCACGCTGCATGTCTATAGTGTGTGTGGTGCCTGTCGGAAGTTTGGAAACACCTATCGTTTTTTTTTTTTTGTTTGTTTTGTTTTTTTTGTGAGACATGCGTGTTCCTTGTATTTATTTGCAACAAACTAGGTCATTTGATCGTATGAAGATTTACTTTAAACAAAATATATAACAATAATATATAAATATCCTCCCTTAGCATGAACAACAGTTGAACACACTCATGGCATTCAGAGAATTGTTTCTCCAAATATTGAGCTGAAATATTTTGCTATGCCTCTTCAGTAGTCCAGTTCATCCCAGAGCAGTTCAATAGGATTTAGGTGTGGTGACTGGACAGGCCGTTCCTTATAAAGATGTGTTTTTACTTACTTAAATTATACGTGTTTCCAAAATTATGCCGGGCAGTGTACGTCAGACGTATTTTGAAAGGATGAGGAAAGTTATACATCTTGCAAAATAGAGATCATGGCATTAGATTTGGTTATTATAAGAAGTTCTGCCTTCAGAATGATTTCCTGAAGCATAAAACCAAGGCAACACTGGAGGGTATTGCACAAATTCAGACCTATGACCTCAGCAGCACAACCAGAATCCACATTTTAACCCATTAGAACATCTTCAACCAGATTACTGACACTGTCCACATGATCTAATTCAGCTTCAGGTATGCTCAATTCAGCTATGCTCAATAAATTTGTATAAACTTTCAAACACTTAGTTTATGGGTTATTGAGTATATTGTATATATACTTATATATTGAGTATTTTTGACTGTAGACAAATAAATGTAAATGAAATTCATTTGAAATTCATTTGACACTGTTTGAAGTGTACATACAGTGAAGTGGTCTAAATATTACCTGAACCAACATCAGTGCTCTCTCTCTCTCTCTCTCTCTCTCTCTCTCTCTCTCTCTCTTTCTCTCTGTGTGTGTGTGTTTGTGTTTCAGCAGTAAATAGCTTTGCTGTCTGGGAGCATGTCATCATCATGAGCCTCCCATGAGAGACTGATTTGGCCAATGGGCCTTGATGAGCGGTTGCCATGGAGACTGAGTGTGACAGTTTCTTGATGCTTCTGTAGAATGTGAAGGAGAGCGAGGGCACGTGCAGTAATATATATAGAGAGCGTGCATCTGGAAAGTATTCACAGCACTTTACTTTTTCCACATTTTGTTATGTTACAGCTTTATTCCAAAATGAATTCAATTAATTAATTACCTCAACATTCTACAAACAATACCCCATACTGACAACATAAAAGAAGTGTGTTTGGAATCTTTGGAAATTAATTTAAAACATTTTTAACTAACAAAAAAAATCACGTACATATGTATTCACAGGATTTGCTTAATACTTGAAGCACCTTTCTCACCAATTACAATCTCAAGTGTTTTTGAGTATGATGCAAAAGCTTGGGAATTTTCTTCCATTCTTCTTTGCAGAACTTCTCAAGCTCCATCAGGTTGTATGGGGAGCATCGGCACATAGCTCTTTTCAGATCTCTTTAGAGATGTTCAATCGGGTCCAAGTCTGAGTCCTTTGTTATCTTGGCTGTGTGCTTAGGGTCGTTGTCCTGTTGGAAGAACCATCGCCCCTGTCTGAGGTCCAGAGCGCTCAGGAGCAGGTTTTCATCAAGGATGTCTCTGTACATTGCTGCATTCACCTTTCCCTCGATCCTGACCAGTCTTTCAGTTCCTGCTGCTGAAATACATCCCCACAGCATGATGCTGCCACCACCATGCTTTACTGTAGGGATGGTATTGGCCAGGTGATGGGCGTTACCTGGTTTTCTCCAGACATGATGCTTGGCATTTACAGTGGTGTGAAATTTTTTTTGCCCCTTCCTGATTTCTTATTTTTTGCATGTTTGTCACACTTTAATGTTTCAGATCATTAAACATTAGTAAAAAAACAACACTAGTGAACACAACATGCAGTTTTTGCATGTTTTCATGCAAGGTATTTATTATTGAGGGAAAACAAAATCCAAAACTACATGGCCCTGTGTTTGCCCCCCTGTTAAAACTGGTTTATCACACCTGAGTTAATTTCTCTAGCCACACCCAGGCCTGATTACTGCCACACCTGTTCACAATTAAGAAATCTCTTAAATAGGACCTGCTTGATAACGTGAAGTAGACCAAAAGATCCTCAAAAGCTAGACATCATGCCAAGACTCAAAGAAATTCAGAAACAAATGAGAAAGGAAACCCTCCAATGTGGCTGAATTACAACAATTCTGCATAGATGAGTGGAGCATAACACCTCCACAGCGCTGTAACAGACTCACTGCAAGTTATCGCAAAAGCTTGATTGCAGTTGTTGTTGCTAAGTGTGGCCCAACCAGTTGTTAGGTTTAGGGGGCAAACACTTTTTTACACAGGGCCATGCAGTTTTGGATTTTTTTTCCCTCAATACTAAAAACCTTCATTTAAAAACTGCATGTTGTGCTCACTTGTGTTTTCTTTTACTAATATTTAAATTAGTTTGATGATCTTTGATGACATTAAAGTGTGACAAACATGCAAAAATAAAAACAGAAATAAGGCCAAAGATTCAATCTTTGTTTCTCATGGTCTGAGACTCCCTCAAGTGCTTTTTGGCAAACTCCAGTTGGGCAGTCATGTGCTTTTTACTGAGGAGTGGCTTCTATCTGGCCACTCTACCATACCGGTCTGATTCTTGGAGTGCTGCAGAAATGGTTGTTCTGCTGGAAGGTTCTTCTCTCCCCACAGAGAAACGTTGGAGCTCTTTCAGTGTGACCATTTGGTTCTTGGTCTTCTGCCTTACTAAGGCCCTTTCGTTGATCGCTCATTTTGGACGGGGGGCCCGCACTAGGAAGAGTCCTGGTGGTTTAAGGATGATGGATAATAGAGGCCACTGTGCTCATTGTGACCTTCAATTTTTTCTGTCCTCTTCCTCATATCTGTTCCTGGATACAATCCTGGCTCAGAGGTCTACAGGCAATTTCTTGGACTTCATGGCTTCATGGAACTGTTAACTCTGGGACCTTCTATAGACAAGTGTGTACCTTTAAAATCATGTCCAATCAACTAAATTTCCCAGAGGTCCAAGTTGTAGAAACATCTCACGAGTGATCAGTAGAAACAGGATGCACTTAAGCTTAATTTTGAGTGTGTGTATATATATATATATGCATACACACACAAACATATACACATGCTCCTCTCCAGTGCTGAAAAGATCTCAATCAATTCATCCAGTATGTGGTTAATCAAATTTATACTTAAGCAATAGCTAGAATTCTACACATCAAACATCAGAAGAAGGAAAAATGTGTTTTCTGTACCTTTGACCTTTTTTGGTGATGTGAAGTCAGAGATAAAAGGCCAGAACACTATGGCATGTTGTTTCCCCAGAAAGGTTTTTTTGCTCACAGACAAAGAGCACTAATTTAATATACTACAGACTTCCTCTCAGCTACAGTTACCTTTTTCCACCTGCACATGACCATCATTCGATAATTATGACCAATTAGATAATTGTATTAAACTGTAGATACACTGCCGTTCTCAATAAGGTGATCTATGAGTACAGAAAATAAACCTGAAACATCTTATAAACAGTAGCTGCTGTGTGCACAGGTGTCATGATAGGATAGGATATGCATTCTATTAGAAGCTGGTAATAAAAATGAGACTACATCAGGTTTGTTTTGTTTAACATACTATATACAGTATACATTAACAAATAAACAGGTGTGCTACAAGAAGTTAATTATTGAAATAAAAAGTACCACTGTAGTGCATTAGGAACTACATTTGCTAACATGATCACAGAAAATGAGTGTTAGAATTTAGACTGGATCACAGCTTTAATTTTCTCCTGATATTTAAGTTTATTACAGTTTCCACTTTTTTTTATGTCCGGTAATCGAAGCCACAATGACGACTTGTTCCCCCACAGACACATCTTCTATTTACATCTTTTTAAGATTAAGCCAAAGTCTACAGTAGTTATTGCCACCATGAGTATGTCGCTTTGTTAAAAAAAAGCAAAAAAAAGGGAAATTGCTTCTATAAATATCGCCGAAAACAACTTCTACACAAACATTCTCTAATTAACTAAACCACTGAACAAGGTATTTCTTTTTAATAAAAATTAATTAATTAATTAATTAAATAAAAAAGCACAGTCAACGAAGCAAAAAGGAAACTCTGCTATTAATGAGATGTTTAGAATAGTAATTCTGTAAAACTTTCAAACTGGGTATGTTCACACTCCAAACTGTACAACTACAGTTCCATTTCTAATGAAATGTAACAACATAATTAGACAGTAATTGAAAGTTATATAAATATACACATTTTCTACATCAACCACATTCTTTTTTGCATGCTGTTTTATTATATTTTTTATGTAAATGTCAAGTCTGCATACCCGCATAACTAAATAATTGGAATATTCAGTATTCAAAAATGTAGTCACTCGCAAAAAAACCCAACAGATTTATATACACAGATCAGGTATAACATTATGACATTATAAAATTATGAGCAGTGAAGTAAATAACACTGAGTATCTCTTCATCATGGCACCTGTTAGTGTGTGGGATATTATTAGCCAGCAAGTGAACATATTGTCTTAAACTCTGATGTGTTAGAAGCAGGAAAAATGGGCAAGCGTAAGGATTCGAGCGAGTATGACAAGGGACAATTTGTGAGGTCTAGACGACTGGGTCAGAGCGTCTACAAAACTGCAGCTCTTGTGGGATGTTCCTGGTCTGCAGTGGTCAGTCTCTATCAAAAGTGCTCCAAGGACGAAGCAGTGGTGAACCTTCGACAAGGTGGCCAAGGCTCATTGATGCTCATGTGGTCCGATCCAACAGACGAGCTCCTGTAGCTCAAAATGTTGAAGAGGATAATGCTGTTAATGCTCGACGGGTCATGACTGTTTTGGCAGGAAAAGGGGGACCAGCATAATTTTAGGCAGGTGGTCATAGTGTTATGCCTGATCGGTGTATGTGCTCATTGTCTAGTTGGCGTTTAAATGCCTTGCTCATGCTCTTGTCCATTGGATATTACTGTTGCAATGTATTTGTGTTTGTGTTTACTTGTGTGTTCTACTTCTTTCCTGCACAGTGCTTAAATGTCTTCAAGGTGAGTAAGATGAACAATAATCATAATCAGCTTATATATTACTTGCCATGATGACCTTGGGAAAAAGTAAACATAGCTTATCATGTCAAAGTCAATGATGTAATACCACATAAATCTTGAACAGCTCTTAATCCAAGGTAAATGTGGGCCTTGATTTCAGCATCAACTTTAACTACAGAAAGCCTTCAAGACAAGAGTTGTGAATAGAACCATGAAGAAATTTTTATAAGGCTTTAATGCTTTAATTTATTTAGCTTTGTATCTCTAAAACCAGATATTTAGACAAGTATATAGTAAGCTGTTTTTTTTAAATCCTTGAGGTAAATGCCATCATTCGCAGAGATCCAGTAGCAGAAAATACACCACACTGAATCTCTCATTTCAGATAATTCTGTTTTTATTCATTTCAAAATGCTAGTTTAACATGTTTGATTAACAGTGCAGCTCAATTAAAACATGGAAAAGGTTCACTCATTTGCAGTGTGCATTTTATTTTTATGTTGCCTTGATTACATGCCTCTACAATCACGACAAAGCCAGTAACATTAGGAGTCCAACATTAAAAGTGCTAAGATATTAACATTTCCTTTTGCCATATTAAAAAAACAAAATATATGCACATCTATGCTGGACTTAGTAAATTATAGAAACATCGTGGACGTGGCTCGTCCTTTTTTCTCAACTGTCTTTAGTTGAACCAAATGGGAGGTATAACCATACAAAAGGGTGAAAAGACATTACTTTTGCAAGTCGCTGTGGTCACTTGATTCTCTGGGCTGAAGTCTTCGTCTTGGTCGTCGATGTAGGGGTGCCCAGTAGGTCTTGCTACAGTGAATAAGTTGGCTCGTGTCTTTATGCTGGGGACACAGAGCTGGAGGAGACGGATGAAGCCTCGGTCTTGGAGGCAGTGGTTGAGGCACCCTCCTCTTCCTCGAAGGGGTTCTTGCCACAGCATAGGGTGGTAATCATGCAGTGGCGGAACTGCTTGTTCATGCAGACATAGATAATAGGGTTGAAGCATGAGGAGCTTTTGGCAAAGAAAGCTGGGAGGGTCATGAAGATAGGCCCAAACTCGCTGCCCTGATGGGTGAAGATATACCAAGCCACACTAGCATAGGGCAACCAGGCCACCAAGTAGCCAATGAACATGATGATGACCATGCGTGTGACCTCACGTTCAGCTCTCTGGGTGGTTTCAGACTCCTGCTGGGCAGCTGCAGCCTCCTTGACAGTGCAGACCAGACGGCCATAGCAGAAGGTGATGATGAATAGTGGGGCCAAGAAGTGGACCGTAAACATGTAGATGACAAAGGACTCATTGTTGAACCCCTCAGCACGAGTGTAGTAGTCAATTCCGCATGAGCACTGCATGCCCTCTGGGATATAACGAGACCAGCCGACCAAGGGGGGCACAGTACAGGCCAGCGCCATGACCCAGGTAAATGCTACTCCCATGATGGCATGGTTCTCCCCAAATCTAAAGTTGCTCATGGGTTTGCAAACAACTACCCATCTCTCAATGGAGAGCACGACCAAGCACCAAAGTGAGTTGATACCGCCGAAAGTTGCGAAGAATCCTTCCAGGTTGCAGCCAAGGCGCCCGAAGACGAAGTAGCCATGCATAGATGTGTATATCGTGGTCGTGAAGCCTCCAAATACCATTAACAAGTCAGCAACAGCCAAGTTCAAGAGGATGTAGTTTAGGGGAGTGCGCAGCTTCTTGTGCTCAATGGTGACGTACAGCGTTAGGAAGTTGACTGGAAAGCCGATAATAATGAGGAAGAACATGTAGGCTCCCAGCATGGCGAATGCCCATGGTTCCACTAGGTAGTACTGAGGATATTCATATGGATTTTTCACAACACCAGTGGCATTGGACATGGGCACGTAGAAAAACGGCCCCTCTGTTCCATTCATGGCTGTAGTTGAGTGGTGTAGTTCCCCCTCTGCACTGGACTTTGGCTATGTCTGATGGATGGTGATGGAATGAGTCAGGTCTGTGCTACCCTGGGCGTATTCTGTTTGCTTTATATTGCACCTGGGATTACCAGTGATTTCCACAATGTCAGCATAACCCGATTTAGGCCATAGATAATTAAATAATCCACTGCTGCACTGCATTTCTGGTACCTCATCAAGTTATTAAGGTTACCTGTCCAACTTCAACAGATACCCACATCTGCTGACTGGTTAAGTTTAAGAATAATTATTACTATTTTCCACAATATATAATTTGCTTTATTCTCTATGCCAAATAAACAAAATAAAAATTAGATAAGATATCATATCATATATCATATCATATCATATCCAAATTAAGATACCAAAAGTATCAGATTAACAACGGATTGTAAAGAATAAGCAGGAAATACATTTATTAAAAAAAAAAAATACTTTTTATAAGTTACTTATTTTCTAACTTGGTTTTGTATCTAGCGTGATCATTAAGTTGGCAGTTCTATATCACAAACTACCAGATACATTCGGTATGCACAAGTTTTTAACTGTCGCAGTCTGAGATCAGTAGTTTCTATAGTCCTCACAAATTAGAGAAAAGAGAGTCAAAATAATAATTCTCAAACAACTTACACATAATATTACATGATCTATTAACTCCCTGGCTACATTTTTTTTACCTATATATATATATATATATATATATACACACACACATCTGGGCAATACACTGCAACGAGAAATGCTGGGTAGTATGTGGACTTTTGTTCAAATAAACACACACCCACCTAAACTCATTAAAAAAAATCCCACTTGAAAGGTGAACTGTCATCCTACAACCAACAGAATATATTTGAAACACATTTCCTTTGCAGTTTGGATGCTATTTAAAGCATGAATGCTCTCAGACAACCCCTTAGATGTAAAGAAAAGGGAGCTGAACTGTGGGTTTGGAAGAGAGTGCACTTGGCTTAGCACTCTTCCAGTGGTGCGTTGCATGGAGAGGATTTAAAGATTAGAAGAATTTTTGCACACTTAAGGGCATTAAGCAGCTTCCCAGGATGTCTCACATTCACCCTTCAGGATCTACACAGGCCTATAGTTCCAGAAGAGATAGTTTGAAAAGAGTGATTTCTGCTTTAATGTGAACAAAGTTCAGCAGATAAATTAGATCTTTTCCATTAATTATCATTTATTAAACCAACCAGCATAAACTTCAATCTGATCTTAATAGAATGAGGGAGATACAAAGAGAGTAGCACCATGTGGTATAGGCAAGTCACACATTTTACTGTAATAATCCAGATATGTAAAGTTTTTAGTAACAAACGGTTTTGTATCATTTGTAAGCTGAAGTATAAATGCCATTTAAAAAAATTGTTTTATTTGAGAAGTAAAATAGTTACAAAAATTGCAAAATTAAAAAAAAAATGCAATTTTGCAAAATTATATAATAAATTGCATACACTTAATTTATCTTATTTATGTCGCATACTACCACTAGTGGCCACTAGTCAGTTCATTTGCAATTACTAATACACAAAATAAAAAAGAAAATAATTGTGAAAAAATTAAAACTAGTGGCTCAAAACAAGTTGCAGAACTCTACATGTAGGTTCTATTAAAAATCATATTTACATGCATGTTCACGTAGTATTCATTATACATTTGTATGTATACTATGTGAAAAAGAAAGTATTCCCTCTATGTTTTTACTATTCACGGATAAATCAAAATGATCTGGTCCTTAGAAGTTTTTAAAATGAGGAAAATATAGCCTCAGATGTATAACAAAACTCGACATATAACAATTTGTTCTTCTTAATCTTACAAAAATAATGGAAAGGCCAATTTTGCACAGCTAAGTACACCTCTACTGCTTTCATGCATTTAAGCAGGCTAAGTAGCAGCCAGGCGTCAAGTCGTCAGGTGTTCTGCCCTTTTCTTCCGTGTTCTGTCTATCTGTGTCATTTCTTCCCGTTACCACTAGATGTCACCATTGTGTTCCAATGTCCCGAATTTGTTCCCAGTGCTTTCACCTGTATCCTATTAGCTCTGTGTGTTTTTATTTTGCCCTTCTCTGTCTGTTCCCTGCTTGCATTTTGTTTTTGTCTAGCCCACGGTGTGAATTCCTCTAGTGATTCTAATGGAAACATAAACTCAGCTGCACTTTGAGTCCTTCTCTTTTGCCACACAGTTACAGTTGACATCACCCATGCAGTCAACCCTGGCTCAAACCCCGGTCATGGCACCAGATACTGCTACTTAATTTCCCTTGATAAACTAATCATCAGCTGTGCCTATTTTTTTTAAAAGCACAAGTTTTAGCAGCTTGCTGGTCTGGAGCATTTAGATGTGTGGCAAAAAAATAAATTTTACAGTGAGGAAAATTATGCACAAGTGGAAAACATTCAAAACAGTTCCCAGGAGTGACTTTCCAGCAAATTCCCCTCAATGGTCAGTGCATGCAATAGTCAGAGAAATTGCAAAATAGTCCAGAGTATCTTAGACTCTACACACCTTAGTTATATGTAAAACGTGAAAGTTCATGACAGTACAATTACAACAAGACTAAACAAGTAGGGTTTGTTGTAAGGGTTGACAGGAGAAAGTCTCTACTGCTAATTTCTCAAAGTTGCATCTGAACAAACTACAAGACTTACTGAACAATGTCCTTCGGACAGATGAGAATTTCTTTTTATAGCATTGCAATTTTATCTTTACTGTTGCAACTTTTATTCATTCTATTCAAATGTTATTCTTTTTCATCTTTGTTTTACTTTTTGGTTTATTTTATGCAATTTACATGAAATACTTTTAAAAAAATTATAAGATTTAAAGCGGAATGGAGCCTTTAAAGTATGCACATTGCAATATTGTAAAAAAGAAAGAAAAAGAAAAGAAAAAAAAGGAATCTGCAAAAAAATGTGAAAGAAACAATGTGACTTTTTAAATTTGTATTCATAATTGCATTTGCCAAATACAACAGAAATATATTTGTATTAATGTATTACAGTATTCTTCCTTGGCCCATAATGCTATCATCCTCACAATGTGAAACATTTACATGCTTCTCAGTAACCACAGTTGGGGAATTTGTGCTTATTATGCATGCTATCCTTTCTCAGTAATAGGCTTCTACACCAGCTAAATTTCCCAAAGGAATGAGACACCTCGCTGTCTGACTGTCCATAAGAATGGTGTGTGTCTGTTTCTCTGCATGCCACAGCAGCCTGATAATCATTGCGATACAGCAAAGACAAGCACCATTTCTGTGGTGTTCTGTTTACATCAGCAGATTTTATTTGGAGAAGCAGCTTTTCTACCTTTCCTTTTCACTTGCATTGCTTAATATTATTTTTGTTGTATATTTTTCTATTATTTAGTTATATATTAATAATAAATATAATGTCTTTTAATTTTGTTCTATAGATTGCTTATAAAGAGCAACATTAGCAAAAGCTCTTAAGATGCATAAATAGCTTTTAACTAACATCGTGTTAATAAAGCGGGGCAATTTATTTTGACACCAGCAGAGGGCACTGTTGACTGCATAGAGCTAAACTCTAATAAGCGTCAGGTATACAAGCTCACATAGCCACTAGAAGGGTATATTGTTTAAATCTACTATTAAGAGCTACTACTATTCTATCAAAATAATATTGAGTTCTTGTTTAGTGCACTACATTCCCTGTCTGTCATCATAATTCTAATAATTGACGGGAGTTTACTGTGACAGCAGTGCCCAATCACGATATCTGGCACCTGCTGCTTTGCACAGCTTAATGTTTTCCTTCATTTAATACACCTGATTCACCCCTGGAAGTGGTTTGTAATTAGCTGATGAGCTGAATCAAATACATTTGTTTGACTTAGGAAAATATTAGACTGTACAACCCAGTGAGTGTCAGCAAGGTTTTTTTTGTAAATGATTTAGTCTATGCCATCTGCACATTGTTAGAGCGTGTGACTAGCTTGTTCATGCTAAAGATGTCAACAGGGACATGGATCCCATGGAATCTGTTTTATTCAAGACTAAAACACTAGCCCTTTGTACATGTTACCATTTTAGCACATAAAAAAAGAATTCCTTCAAACATGAAAAAATTCCTCTTTTCCCACCCTCAGCTGTACATATCTCTCATAAATATCACTCTGCGGAGAAAATGACGCTTCTAGAAAAGATTAAAATCACCTTTATCCCTCCATGCTGCCAGTGTTTATTTATATTCGTGTTCCAGTCTGTTACTGTAACCTGCAGTAGCCCACACATTTGCGCACATGCATTAGTTCATAAGACCATGTGATCTTGAATGTGAATGCTCAAGCTCACTCTTCCTGTGCCTTGATTTGCATTCGGTCGAATCATTTACATACTGCAGTATCAGTGCACCTGCGTGGTGACACTAATAACCCCTGTGTCTGGTTTCCATGGCTGTGAGGGGAGGATGAGCTTTGTTCTAAGCTGTACTAAGGCAGCTTTCTCTTGTGCTGAGCCAGGGTTGGGGTTTAATCACTCCCTTCTTCCTTCCCTCAACACACACAAACTATAAGAGAGAGAGAGAGAGAGAGAGAGAGAGAGAAAGAGAGAGAGAGAGAGAGAGAGTGACCCTCTAGTTCCTTCCCAATCAGCACCTTAAAGCCAAACAGCTGTGGAAGCAGACTATATCCTTCTAATAATGGACAAAGTAAGGCAGTGTTCTGTTAGGGCTCGACATGCTGCAGGAAATTAATCACGCAGGCAGGGTTCATGAAGGGTCTGACTCACTGCTGAAAAATTGTGTTATTTTGTTCCTGGAGGTTTGATTACGATATAAATATATATACAAAGTAAGGCAGTGTTCTGTTAGGGCTCGACATGCTGCAGGAAATTAATCACGCAGGCAGGGTTCATGAAGGGTCTGACTCACTGCTGAAAAATTGTGTTATTTTGTTCCTGGAGGTTTGATTACGATATATAT
>MU551627.1:1217687-1244491 GCA_024362625.1 Silurus asotus
TTTTTTTTACCACCAAAGTAATGTACTTAAATAAAAGGTTGGATTTTTCTCTTTTTTTGCATTTGGGTTCTATTTTGTTTCGAAAAAAAAGGAGAATTTTTAGAAGTCCACGACCACATCTTAAACAGGGGTGCCAATAATTGTGGAGGGCACTGTAGCTATGATAGAAAGGTTTTTATTTTACCACCAAAGTAATGTACTTAAATAAAAGGTTGGATTTTTCTCTTTTTTTGCATTTGGGTTCTATGTTGTTTCGAAAAAAAAGGAGAATTTTTAGAAGTCCACGACCACATCTTAAACAGGGGTGCCAATAATTGTGGAGGGCACTGTAGCTATGATAGAAAGGTTTTTAAAACAGTGCAACACAGCTTGTTGAATATGGCGATGTGTGGCCACAGGCTGGCCTTGCTGGCCCATGCATCCGAACTGTACCATATGGATGGCAAAGTGCTTGTGTTTTGCTTTCTTGGTGTAGAGAGTGTACCGGGATGAAATATATAGGAAGGCAAGCCAACAGATGGGATGGGATGGGCAGTGTTCTGCTGGAAAGCCTTGGGTCCTGACAAAGGGCATCCATATGGCAATGGTTGAACAGTACCTAATGGCAGTGGCCTCCTTCAGCAGAATAATGGTATGATAACTGATGGTATCCAGTAATAATGTAATCCAGTTGTATCATCAATTGAACATTCCCTTTCTACTGGTGTATGCTAAGGACACCAGTGTCCTTGGAATTTAAGGATTACATTCAGAAATGGTTTGAGGAACATGACTACAGGTTTCAGGTGTCACCTTGGATTCCAAATCCCAAAGATCTCAATTGAATCAAGTATCCATTGGATGTGCTGAACAAACAATTCTGATCCATGGAGCCAGTTTGTAACTTACGGGACTTAAAGGATCTGCTGCTAGCATCTTGGTGTCGGATAACACAGCACACATTCAGAGGTCTTGTGGAGACCATGGCTCAATGGGTGGATAGATAAAAAAAATCTATGCTATTTCATTGATGAATAGTAATAGGTGTGCCTTGGAAAACTGTGAAGACCATTAACAAGATTGTATATTAATAACAAGACTGTATATTATTATATACAGTAAATTATGACCTAACTGTAAAAAATCTGCATTGAACAAAGTGTAAGTCAAAGCTTACTGGAAGACACTGAGAGCAACTTCTTAACACAAAACTTTACCTTACCAAAAACAAAGAATCTAATCAGTAAGGTTTAAAAAAAAAAAAAAAAAAAAAAAAAAAAGGCTATTGGATGTTCAGGATTTTTTTGGGAAACCCCAAATGTAGTATTTATACTTCAAATAACTTTGTACCCACCCTTTAAAAGGCAATGTTTTATGGGCAAAGCTATAGAAAGGAAATTTGCTAATGACTACCTGGTAGAAACGGGTCACTCCTATAAATCATTGTAGGTTGTTTATATCTCCAGGTGTTGACCATTCTGGGACAGATTATACCTTTGTATCAATTCAATGAGCACTTCTTTTTTTATTGATGTATGCTAAGAAGAATGTGTTCTGTGAAACACACATTTGGTTTATTGTTGGCTTGGAATCTGTACAAGACGAGATGTTTTAGCGCTTTTATAGAAAAATCTAAGTATATCACCCTTATCTAGTTATATATTATACATTTGTCTAACAGATTGCATTGTTTATAAAACACTGTAAAATCGGAGGGGGTACTGACTATCCCATATAGCATTCCCAAGTATTCATAGTGTCCAGAAATCATAATAAATGTGTCTAAATTAGTGTAGGTATTGTGTGGATAGGTGTTTTGTGAAGGTCATACGATTAATAGTAGAATCTATGAAGTTGACTTTATAGTCAATTGAGTTTCTAATATTAAATGATGACCAATATACAAATAGTTTATCAGAGATTGTAGAGGGCATCCTGACTGCACCATCTTCCACTCTCCTGAATGAAGAGTTGTTCTGTGACCAGGTCAGATGATTCACTGAGCGATGTGATGTAATGCCTGTTCACAGCAGAAACATTATTTTCCAGTCTTTTCTGACGTTCTTGGCCAGTAAGCTTAGTGTGACTGATCTGCATGGGTGTGCAAGTGTGTGAAATTCCAGGCTGAATTTGGCTGCAATGCAAAATTCTTTTCTTAAAGGCTTCATCTTTTCGACAGGCAGATGATCAAAGACTTTGCAATACAGCTCAATGAAGCGATCATAGGACTGTATAATTTACCTATATTCAGTCAAACAGTGGTGGCCCAGTGTAGCACTTTAGAAGTTTAGAAGTCATTTTCTGGCTTTAGATAAGCCAAAAACCTCATATTTCTTAGGCTAGCCTAAGATAGGTCTGGACTGAGAAGCTGGCATAGTTGTCAGGGTTTTATCACTTACTACACTGTCCTGGTTTGTGATGACTTTGTGTAGATTATTGAAATCTGCTGCATCCATATTTACTATAAAGCCTTTTGTCATAAACACAGAAAGGAGAATGAAGGTACATGTTTTGAGTAAAAACAAAAAACAAAAAAGAAACTCCAACATAGCATCTAAAAATCTTTCACCAACAACATGCAATAGGAATGTAAATCAAAAAGACTTAATTGAATCAAGTGAAATTCAAACCAATGAAACCACAAGTGCTCTATAATGTCAAGGTAGGTAATGCCACAAATTGATTGCTTGTGATGTTATTTTAATCCAATGGTTAATAAATAACAGGTATCTACAATCAGGAATTTGCTCATTAGAAACAGAACCTGTGAGTTGTAAGCATCGATGACATGGATATAGAGATAGGATTTGGGGAATTTTGTTTGTTAGTGCAGGAACTGACAAACTGGTTCTTACAGGTTCTTTAATACTAAGTAAAAGATATATGGAGAAAATGCAGTCTGGAGAAGGTACTGATAAAATAGGTTTGGATGACACTAAAATCCCAGTGAAACATTGCTAATAATCACACTACTCCACCTGCCCATGTAAAACTAATTCCACTTGAATACAATTTTAGATAGAGAGGATTTGTTTTTCATCTTTCTGGCAAAGTGACTTACATTGGGGAAACCAAGCTGTGAATACTTTTGTCAAGCACCTTCATACAATAAGAATGAACGATTTCTCCTTTCCAAGAATGAGACACTTTAACAGCAGGTAGCATAACATTTGCACTGCTAGTTGTTGCTACAGCACCAATGAAGGTAGGAAGAAAGAGTGCATCTACACTCACTTTTCAATCTCACAGAATGAATGCCTTGGTTTTACCATCACAAGGAATATTAATTGGTTCCACTACTACAGACGTGCACTGCAGTTACTCATCTATTTAGATAGATAGATAGATAGATAGATAGATAGATAGATAGATAGATAGATAGATAGATAGATAGATAGATAGTCAGTCAGTCAGTCAGTCAGTCAGTCCACATTTAAACCGTGGGCGCCAACAGCAAGCTGCTATGTGAAACAGCTACATGGAAACAAAAGATGTGCCAAATCAGGATAAGCGCCTCCATGCAATATTTCACTGCCAGATATCAGGGGAAGTGATAAGGGAACATCATACAAGTGGATGGGAAAGTCTATGGGTTAAAGCTTCGGAAGCTATATTCATGCAAGAATTAGCAGTTAGCTCAAGTTCAACAAACGAATTAAAATATAATCCAACATGCAGACTGTGTAAAGATGACACCAAGAAAGTCATCCATTATCCATGAGTAACATAAAATAAATGAATGACAGCAAATACTGAGACAACTTAGCATTGTATAAGCACTGGGTTGTCCTCCATAGAGGGATCCCTGAAAGACGTTTAAATAAATTGTGGAACGTCCACATCCTGACATATGGGTATGTAAGTAATATAAGTAATATTAAAACCAAACAACTTTATAATTATAGATAAGCGGCAGGGACAGCAGTGGTGACCTAAGTAACATTCATAAGCAATGATAACATCTATAGAAAGGAAGAATATCAGACACTGCATCAGAAACTATGAAGAATGTGGAGGAATTAAATACTAATTCAGCCTATTGGTGATAAAAGTGGGGTAGCCCCCATCTTAAATTTGTAGATTTGAGGAAAAACATGAGTGCTGCATATAAGCAGAAATACACAATAGGTATTGAATCTTGTACATTTATCGAAACGACATTTTCTCTTAATGTTAAATCCAACTCAAGCACAGAGCAGTGCCCAGCACAGAAATATTACTATAGCAGAGTTCCAATTATGTGCAAAAACCAATTGAAAGGAGCTATATCAATCACAGTCTGGTAATAATATATGGCTTTTTGAAGCAGCCATTAAAATCAGAAGAAGAAGTTTGGTCTATCCGGAAGCTTTTTAAATTGCAATCCATTCTTCTCATCCCGGCCTGCAGGTTTCCTAAAGTGAACTTTAACTGAGATTGATTCTTTTCATTAAATAATTTATGGATTTTAAATGATGGTGATGAATTTGCTATTTTTTTTTTTTATCTTCAGCTTCAGGCTCTCCTCTGGCTCATTTAAAGAATCAGGTTTTAATTGTTGCTGTGGATAGCAAGAATCCTTTCTCATTCAACACCTTGTCCCTTTTTTCTTTTTTCTTTTTTTTTACAATTCTTCGAATGTTGTTCCCACCTGTATATCTACAGTATATGTCCATATTCATGTGCATATTTGTATGTTGGGAATTTAAATAGTAAATGAACACCTACTGTGTACCAGCATTCCTTTTTACCAGGAATATAAGCCAATCCATGCAGACAACAAAGTGTTTTAGCGAGTCAGATAAAGTACAATCAACAGCTTATCAACCCAAAGTCCTATACCTTTGGGAAAGTGGCATCATCATTCTCCAGCTACAAAAAATGTGCTTGTACAAGACCTCACACACACACAAACACACACACACACACACACACATGCAGCAGAGGGACAGCTTTTGGGCACAGAAGGCAACACTGTTGTTGGATCACAAGGATTTAATGGATTTGCTGCAATTGTCACAACTCTGTTCAAACAAATCCATAATACTAAACAAGCTAAACTCATATCCCCTTCTGAAACTCTTACAAACACTGCTGACAAATGGACTGCATCACTGCCTTGCTAATTTGTAGTACAGGTTAGAATTGTCTTCCTATGCCAGAATTTAAATGGATGAAGTTACAGCTGTATAGAACACATCACCATGTTTAGTGTACTTATAATCAGACATAACATTATGACATTATGACAGGTGAGGTAAATAACACTGATTATCTCTTCATCATGGCACTGGTTAGTGGGTGGGATATTATAAGGCAGCAGGTGAACATTTTGTCATCAAAGTTGATATGTTAGAAACAGAAAAAATGGTAAGGATTTGATTGAGTTTGACAAGAGCCGAATTGTGATGTATAGACGACTGGGTCTCCCAAACTGCACCTTTTTTTGGATGTTCCCAGTCTGCAGTGGTCAGGTTCTATCAAAAGTTGTCTAAGGAAGGAACTGCGGTGAACCGGTGACAGGGTCATGGGCGGCACGTGGGGTCCATACAATTTGGTAGCTCAAATTGTGAAGAAGTTAGTGTTATGTTATAATGTTTTGCCCGATTGGTGTATGTCTATGAAAGTATGTTACTTATAGAAAACAATATTGTGTCACAATTTTTAAAGAAGACATCAGTATCAGTAATATTATTAGGTAAGCTGTAATAAAAAGACCTTTTTCAAATAAGGCTAAACTATTTTTTAATTGTAGTAGAATAGTAATCAGGCATGCTCAACACCTGAAAGAGATTTGAAAAGATTCATTAAAATAACCTGGAGGCTGAGGACAAAAAAAAGGGAATGCAGAACTCAGAAGTATTTTGGCTCGGAGTTCTTGGTGCTGCAGCTTGATGCCTGAAACCCCTTGAGGCTTAAAAATAAACAGAAAACATGGAGGTGACAGAGAGATGGTGGAAAAGTGTAAACAACACAGAAACAGCGAGAGAGTCTGTGCATGCATACTGGTGAAGAGGGAGAAGTGTAGGCAATGTCCTTTCCCCCAACTTCAGTGGTTATGTAACTCTTCTGATTGCCAGCATGACAGTGTCTGCAGCTGTGTGTGGATCTAGTGAGATAAAAAAGTCACACATATCATTTAATTGAAGTGACTAAAATAAACGGGCAGACTAGGGGCAGTGATAGCACAGTGGTGAATCTCTTAAAGCCTCATCATACTTAATGCCCAGACGACATTTGCAAGTGTTGACAAAACCATCTTCATGATCTTAGATGCCGGCATCTACTCTGTTTGTCCACAGAGTTCACCCTGCAGCCATGTGTGCAGCACAGCAAGCAAAGCTGTTTGCGCCACTATTACATCATATTGTTCATGGAATCCAGGCGAATGCTATCTTAGCATAAAACATGCTGAGGTCGTTGAACCTGCTATACAGGTCGGTGGGTTCGGACTTATATTCGTTTCAGTGTATTTATTGAAGGGATGTGCATCTCCACAACTGAGGCCAATGCGATTCGCATCTTAATAATACAATATGATACAGTTAAGATACATCTGAACAGTGGCGTGCGGTCAGGGCCAACAAAGCCTTCTCTTCTTGCCTTAACACTTAAACCTACATTTACAACCTAACAATTCCATGAAATTGTATTAATTTATTCCCAACAGTTTATTCTCTTAATTTTGTAGTGTTTCTCTTGGCTGCACTGCTTCCAGTACGTGTATGTGGATGTTAGATATTTTGTTCAATCAGATGTCAGCCTCTATGTGCTGCCATGTCAATCTAATCTACCCAGGGCCTTCAAAGTCTGATCTGCTTTCTTTTTTGACCATAGTCTCCTTAATAATAATACGGTTTCTTTAACCAATCAGATTTCATATTTGCCTCACAGGGCCAGCTAGCTGGCCCAGAAAAGCGTGTCTGTATGCAGACCAGTGAATACGAGTGGTACCACTGGCTTACAGCCTCTGAGAAGCGGTGTAAATTATGAGTCTGCATCTCTGGTCAGAAGGTTGTATTTTATTACGATTTTTATGTTTTTGTCATGTTATTAGATAAATATTGATTCTGAACTGCTCCAGATGATGTAGGTTGCACAGTTGCGGTTGTAGTGTAGAGGTTTGGAGTCTTAACTGGGTTTCTTGCTTTAGTAAAATGGTATTCACCCTCCACATGTGAAATTCCTCTCTCTGTAATGCCACGTGCTGTTATGTTGTGTTTTTGTACACTATTGATGGTTTCTATTATTGTGATGTGATAGTGGTGGTATTAAGAGGTGGATTAAGTCGGGTAAATCCTCACTGAAGGCCCAGGTACCGAATGCACCGCCCGCCACTGCATCTGAAGCATCTACAGACGTGATGCGATATGATTCACCCCTATTACGATGCAGTTTCAATTTGATCTAACACAGTGCGATTCAATGAAATACGATGTAATGGAAAATATAACTCAAAAACAGGCCTTTGTAGTGGAAAAAATATGTTCTGTTCTAGCTCTACCTCTGCCATGTTAATCTATAATCTATGTGTCTCTTAGGACACACCTCATTCTCTGTAGTGTTGTGATACGTCATATTTACGTCGCAGCATTGACTGTGAGAGAATACGATTGAGAAACAGTTTAGTGAGTAGAAATCAATCTACATATTAAATATTGGTCACATATTAGCATAGCGCATCTACTAATAATTATATATAAATAAATAGTTTTTTACAGGTGCAAATATGTTAAAAACTTTTAATAATAATTTGCAAAAAAAATTTTTCCAATTGCTTTAGGATGAATAACTTAAGCAAAGGATTCTTCTCTTCTTAGATTTCTAATTTAGAACATCAGAAGGGTATATCCATATCTGTTTACACAGGTCAGTCAGATGTTTGTTCAGTTCCTTGTCCTTTTGAGACAACTGTAACTGGCTCCTGGCAGGTGTCCTATGTTCTCCCACACCACCCTATTGCTATGCTCCCTCCACTGGCTTCTTGTAACTGCCTGTATCTAATTTACAGCACTGATGCTTGCCTACAAAGAAACAGACCTGCACCCACCTACCTAAAAGCACTCATCATACTCTGCACTGCACCACATTCCCTCTGATTTTCTATCTTTGCTTAACCGGTCGCTCTCATAGTACAAGAAAAGCATGTATCAAGATTTTTTTTGTTCTGCCACCTATAAGTGGTAGCATATGAACTATGGTAGCATATGTCCAAAGTCGCTGGCAGACTGCAAGGACCTAGCTCATCCTGAAGTACTTAAATATTATTTGGAGAATGTGTTGTCTGTATGCTTTTCTTACTGTATTACCTCAAAAAAAAAGATATTTTTTTAATTTGACAGGTGTCAGGTTGTAGTGTCTTTTGGGCTTCTAGGCACTTGTGTAGGTCACTCAATATAAAAGCATCTGCCAAATACCATAAATTGAAATAAAGATATTCTGCTATTTCTATTTAGAAAAGCAAATGTTATGTTTAAAATTGTACACAATTTTATGCCATATTCGGGTGTATTATGACAACTCATTGATCAACAATGGACTACTAATATGATGCCATTAGCTATTTTTCTCCTTATGCAATAAGAACTGGGTAGCCATTAGCACATCAGTATGGAGGATTATGTAATGTATAGACTGAGGATGACTAAGCAGATCTAAGTAATACCAGGGATGGAACTTGAAAGCTTTTATTTTATTCATGAATATATGTCCTAAGCAAATTATCCAGGGAAGGCATTGCTTTTAATGCAGACACAAGCCATCTCAGTGGAAATATTGTCTTAAACTCGCATGTGTGCATGTTTTTTGCATTTGGATGCATATTTTTCTGATGTGGCAGCCAATCGGGCACCCCTGCTTTCACCTTTTAACCTTCTTCTATGACACTGAAAATTCAAAATTAACAACAACATTCATATAATTCCTGTATTATGTTTATGATGACAACTGAGTATAAATATACACATAAAATCTATCTATCTATCTATCTATCTATCTATCTATCTATCTATCTATCTATCTATCTATCTATCTATCTATCTATCTATCTATCTATCTATCTATCATAATTCCTGTATTATGTTTATGATGACAACTGAGTATAAATATACACATAAAAATCTATCTATCTATCTATCTATCTATCTATCTATCTATCTATCTATCTATCTATCTATCTATCTATCTATCTATTATTACAGTCATGTTTCTAGGTCATGCTCTGTTCTGGAAGTGGGAGTTTGACATGCATTGCAGATTTGGCCTGGTAGAGCAAGTTCTATGTAACATTGTTATTCTGAAGCATCTAAAAGATACTAATGTTTCTATGTGCTAGCTTTTTGCAGCCTTTAATGTAGAGGCAGACCTGATCACCAGTTTGGCTATCTCTCCATGATTTCTGTCTGTGAACCTTTTGGTGAGCTGTGCAACAAGCCCCAGATGTTGATGGGGCTGTCCCCAGAAGTTCAAATATAACAAACCAGCTGTCCACTGTGGATGCTGTGTTTGATAAGAAGGTATGCAGGAAGCTGCCAATTTATTGATTCTCCCTTTCTACATGTGGCTTGTGGACAGCCATGATGATTGTGTTGGAATGAAAAACAAGGAAGATGTGTTGTAGTAAATGGCTATGTGTGACCATGGTCTTTAAGGCATGGGTAGAGGCAGAAGATTGTCTACCAGCAGGGTGCAGGGTAGCTAGTCCTGATCACAAACTGAGCAGAATGATAGAAGCATGTAAATGTTAGGCCACCAATACTTTCCTTAAAGCTGCTGATGTTTTGTGAGTGCCAGAGTGGCAAGAGGTATGTGCAAACATGGCAAACATTGCTCTCTGATGGCAGGTGGCACAAAGTTTCTGTAGTTTCCAACTGAGCACTCTTTATGGGTTCACACCTTTGAAGCATTGACAGTCTCCCTGTCTAGGTTTCAAATCAAGGCCCGTACAAAGCAGTACTCGAGCAGAATACATTCCCTAATGATTTTCCAAGGAGGACATGGATTTACTTGGGAGAGGAAATTGCCAGTTTCGGAGCCAGGATGGTAAGAAATAGTAAAATTTAAATGTGTGAAGAACAGTGATGCACATGCTTGATGGGAGTTCGGTCTTAATGTGGTGTTGGGCACCCCTGCAGCCAGTGTCACAATTTCTCTAAGGCTAGTTTAACACAGTGAGGAGCTCTTACATACCTTTTACTGTACAAAAGTTGCAGAAAATGTGTGTGTATTAGAGAATCCATTCTTGGCGTATCAGCTTTGCAATCAGCTGTATTGGTAATAGTTCTTGGGTTGTGTGATGAGGATTGGCAGAGTGCTGGCATTGGAGCCTGCTGAACTTGCATTTTGGTGGTGAGTAGATTAATCTGGTGTTGCGTTTCTTTGAAGATGTGGACCTGTGCTGCTAATGCTTGGTGCCAATCAAAGTTGCCTGCTGCCTTCATGGTGTGGCACTGTATTAAAAGGCTGGCAGGTGTGAATGCAAGTGCAAACATACAAGATTTTATTTAATATAGCAATCAAAACAAAGATGAAATCCAGAAACAGAGTCTGAGCAGGTAATGGTCAATTAACGTAGACTAGACAGAGCAATTCAAGGAAAACCAAGAAGCAATCTCAAGAATAGGATAGATATCAGAGTATAAAGGTTTGTTACCACCTGGATTAAAGGACCAGAGAGCACTTACTTCACAAAGTAAACGTACAAACGTAAAAAGTTACATTCCAATAAAACATAAACTATAACAACAGAGTAGGGAATGCATGCAACATTTTCACTGTCTAACTTTATTCAAGAGCAAATCGGTTTAGCTTTATTACATTGTTTTTCTGATCTTATGTAAGAAGCTGTTGTGTTATTATTGACTCTTTGGTACAAGCCAAGAATGATAAAACATTAAGGCAGATAGTGAGATGTAAAATCTTTTTGTTTCCTAATGTGGTACATTTTTTTGCTCCTGTCATTGCAACAAGTGCAGGCTCATTAGAAAGCAAAGTAGCATGTGTTCATGCTCTGGGTACTTTAAAATAAAGCATAAAAGGCTATAAAATAGTGGGATTTTGATCAATTTGAAACAGATACTAAGAACTGGTGAAACATGAACCTTTGTTTTCATTGCACAAATAAGTATTAATTTCACAGAAAAGGATAATCATGTATGTGACTGTGTGTGTGTGTGTGTGTGTGTGTGTGTGTGTGTGTGTGTGTGTGTGTGTGTGTGCTGAAATATATAGATTGTATGGCTTTTCTTTACAACCACACAGATCCAAATTCCTTAATGGAAAATTTACTGTGAAATAGTAAATAAGGTCCTGAATATGATTGATTTTTTTTTCAAGAAAAATAAATTTATACTATACTTTATGGCTAAGAAAAAAAAAAAGAATTCAACCAATCACATACAAACTACTATGACATTCCAAAATCCAAAGATGCCTTGAAATAACCTCTTAAAAGTCTATTTTGTGTTTCTTTAGCATTCCTCACTTTCTATCTATTCATTCATCAAATACTTTTATCATAAGGAGCTTGGGTTGAAATAAATCTTTTAGATATACAATATATATATATATATCTAAGATTCTTACTTTACACATTCTTTCACACCTGCCTAAAACTTTTACACAGTACTGACATAAAAGTAAGAATGCTTTAAAAAAAATTGTCAATGAACAAAATGGAAAATAAAATTTGTACTGTATTTGGTGTGACCACCCTTTGCCTGCAAAACAGCAACAGCTCTTCTAGCTACATTTGCATTCAGTCAGGGATTTTGAAGGACCAAAGCGAGCTGTATGATTAAACAATTATACCAAGCAGGTGCTAATAATCATCAATTTCATTTGTAAGTTAAAACACAGTCATTAACTGAAACAGAATCAGCTGTGTATGAAACTTAAATCTGAATAAGGAACTCGACTAAGGTGAGGTTGTGAAAGACATGACACGGGTCATATACCATGGCAGGACAAAAACCTGTCTTCGGTGTAGAATAGATTAGATTAAGGAGTCCTGGACGTGATAGTTTGGCCTCCACAGAGTCCTGATCTCAACATCATAGTGTTTGTTTGGGTTTAGATCAAAAGACAGAAGGATTTGAGGCAGCCTACATTCACAGAAGATATGTTTTTAGTTCTCCAAGAACAACCTACCTGCTGAGTTCCTTCAAAAACTGTTTCTAAATACTGCAAACAGCAAGAAGAACTGATGCTGTTTTTAATACAAAGGGTGGTCACACCAAATGATTTGGATATCTGTTCATAAATTTTTTTCCATTTTGGAAAACATTCTTGTATGTGTATATATATATGTGTGTGTGTGTGTGTGTGTGTGTGTGTGTGTGTGTGTGTGTGTGTGTGTGTGTGTGTGTGTGTATGTGTGTGTGCATGTGTGTGTGTACAAAAAAGATTACGATTCTCCTTAATGGATGGGAAAGTGTGCTCAAGAATAACTTCCTGGCAAATGTTTAACTGTTTCAACCATGTGAAAGTAGGAGAAAACAGCACAAAGGTTGCAGTTTTGGAATTACACAACATAGTTGATTCTTGTGGTTGTCGAGTTTCCATATCAACTGCTAAACACCAGATTTATAAGAACAGGCTTTTTGGAAGGACTGCAAAAAAAAGAGCTTATCCTGAGATCTTAGAATTTGCATTTTGCCTTACGGTCAGATGAGATGGAAATATTTTTGATCATGCACATCATCAGAATGTTTCTGTGAATGTTCTGAAAAATCCGGTGTTTAATGATGATTTGGTGCAGTATTGTCATTGCTTTGTCAGAGATTCTTGTGCATATTGATGGCATCTGTAATTCTTCCAAGAACCAGAATATTTCAGCCCATAGCCTGGTTGTTTATGTCAGGAGGTACAGACGTTATATTTTATATTCTTAATGTTGTGTGTCTGTAACCCAGCCATTTTGGTTGCACAAGCCAGTGCACTCTAAGTGCCAATCCCAAGCCCGGATAAATGGGAAGGGTGATAGGAAGAGCATCCAGCGGAAAACATGTGCCCAATCAAATATGTGTATCAGGAACCAGAAATGTATACCGGATTGGTCGAGGCCCGGGTTACCAACGACCGCCACAGGTATCGTTAGCCAACAGGGTACCGGTGGAAATTGTGCTACTGTTGGCCAAAAGAGGAGAAGGAGAGGAGGAAGATGTCTACAGAGACAGCAGGAAAAGAAGTGGAGGAGAGTGGAGGTTTGGGTTGGTACTTTAAATGTTGTACTATGATGGGTAAAGGGAGAGAGATAGCTGATATGATGGAGAGGAGAAAGGTAGATATGTTGTGTGGTCAGGAGACCAAGTGGAAAGGGAGTAAGGCCAGGGACATTGGAGGTGGGTTTAAACTGTTCCATCATGGTGTGGCTGGAAAAAAGAATAGTGTAGGGATGATTCTGAAGGAAGAGTAGAGTAAGAGTGTAGAGGAGGTGAGGAGAGTTTCTGATAGGGTGATGAAAGTGAAGCTGAAAGTTGAAGGGGTAATGATAAATGTCATCAGTGCCTATTCTCCACAAGTAGGTTGCGAGATGGAGGAGAAGGAAAGATTGTGGAGTGAGCTAGATGAAGTGGTAGATGGTGTACTTAGAAATGAAAGATTGGTGATTGGGGCAGATGTAGGTGAAGGGAACAGAGGTGATGAGGAGGTGATGGGTATATATGGCTTTAAGGAGAGGAATGTGGAAGGGCAGATGGTGGTTGATTTTGCTAAAAGGATGGAAATTGCAGTGGTGAACACTTATTTTAAAAATAAGGAGGATCATAGGGTGATGTATAAGAGTGGAAAAAGTGGATATTATTAGTAAGGGGGAAGTGAGAGCAGTGGAAAATCAGTTGGACCAAACGACATACTGGTAGAAGCATGGAGATGTTTAGGAGAGATGGCAATGGAGTTTTTTTACAAGATTGTTTAACAGGATTTAAAAGGTAAGAGGATGCATGAGAAATGGAGAAGAAGTGTGCTGGTACCGATCTTTAAGAATAAGGGAGATTTCAGTGTCAGTTGTAGTTACTGCAGACCTACAGTAACTACAGGGGGATTAAGTTGATCAGTCACACCATGAAGTTATGGGGAAGAGTAGTGGAAGCCAGGCTGAGAGAAGAGGTGACCATCTGTAAGCAACAGTATGGTTTCATGCCAAGGAAGAGCACCACAGAAGTATATTTTGCGAGAGGAGTTGTTACTGTATGAGGAAGTCAGGTGTGTCATAGAAGTATGTGAGGGTGGTGCAGAACATGTATGAGGACAGTGTGATGGCAGTGAAGTGTGCAGTAGGAACGACAGACTGGTTCAAGGTGGAGGTTGGACTGCATCCTGGATCAGCTCTGAGCTCTTTCCTGTTTGCAGTGGTGATGGACACATTCACGACGAGATCAGACAGGAGTCTCCCTGGATTATGATGTTTGCTGATAATATTGTGATTTGTGGTGAGAGTAGGGAACAGGTTGAGAAGAGACTGGAGAGGTGGAGGTATGCGCTTAAGAGAAATGAAAGTCAGTAGGAGTAAGACAGAATACATGTGTGTGAATGAGAGGGAGGGCAGAGAAATGGTGCGGTTGCAGGGAGAAGAGGTGGAGAAGGTGGTGGAGTTCAGGTATCTGGGATCAACAGTGCAATGTAATGGAGAGTGTGTTATAGAAGTGAAAAAAAGAGTGCAGGCAGGGTGGAGTGGGTGGAGAAGAGTGACGGGAGTAATTTGTGACAGAAGAGTATCTGCAAGCGTGAACGAGAACGTTTATAGGACTGTGGTGAGACCTGCGATGTTGTATGGTTTAGAGACAGTGGCAGAGACAGTGGCATTAAATGCCACTGTCACATTAAAGACAGGAGGTGGAGTTGGAGGTAGCAGAACTAAAGATGCTGTGGTTTTCGTTGGGAGTGATTAAGATAGACAGAATTAGAAATGAGTTTATTAGAGGGACAGCGCATGTAGGACATTTTGGAGACGCTTGGTGAGGGAGGCTAGATTGAGATGGTTTGGACATGTGCAGAGGAGGGACATGGGGTATATCGGTAGGAGAATGCTGAGGATGAAGCCGCCAGGTTGGAGGAAAAGATGCATGCCAAGGAAAAGGTTTATGGATGTGGTGAGGGAATACATGCAGGTAGTCAATATAAATGCTGTAGCAAACAGTAAGAAACTATAATAGAAATAGTGATTAAGGTGGGTCCTAGGGGCAAAGTTCTTATGTCTACATTTCCCATTGGAGCAGTAAAGAAAATATTGAAAGTTAATCCAAAGAAATGTTGTAATCAATGTTGTATTTAATTCAATTTAATTTAATTTGTATAGCACTTTTAACAATGGGCATTGGCCCAAAGCAGCTTTACATAGTTAAATAGACTGTGAATATACATGTTAGCATCATAAATTAGTCCTTATATGTTTTTTCCCTTTATGAGCGAGCCAGTGGCAACAGTGGTAAGCAAAAACTCTGAGATGGTATGAAGATGATACCTTGAGAGGAACAAGACTCAAAAGGGGAACCATTCTCATCTGAGTGTTATTCATCACTGTTCCATTATTTGTTGAGGTAATTAACTGTTCACTGACGGAGACTGTTTATACTAATTACAGTTAAAATCCATCTTCATGGTTTAGAAAACTCCACATGGATCTTTAGACTGTTCATGTGGAGCCATCCTCAGTTGCACCAAGGGATCTAAAGAGAACCCAATACAAAGGCAAAACTTTAGGATAAATCAGGCAGGTATGTAAAGAAGACCGTGATAGGATCACTAGTATTTGTCTGGCACTCTAAGTTTTGAATATATTAAAGTCTTTGCATTATTTTTTTGGCATTGATCCATTCGTAGTTTTAAACAGCCAAAAGCTTGAACACCATAAGCACTAGAATATGAACACACACTGATATGTGAAGTGTTTCTTGCTCTACAAAGCCCTGTTTTAAACTAGAAACATCATGTTTTAGCCTGAAAACAAGCATGACAATATTTTATTAATCTCCACCATCTTTCACTCAATCCGGACTGTCTTGTGTTTTCTCATATACCAGTTGATTAGATTTCTGTAGAAGACAGATAAACAAACAGAAGAGTATTAATATTAAAGCTCTCCAAGAGTTCAGATTAATCACAGAGCTACAGATCAGACATAAGAAGACACGCAGATGTCACGTGTAATTGAGAAAGCAGAAATCCAGCACCTAGTACTGTAGAAAGAGATATCTTGATCTTGTTAACATATGACAGTAGAGATTTCTGCTGATGACAGCTGTGATAGGGTTACAAATCTGAATTCATGAACCTAAGGAGATTGTAAAAAGCATGCCAAAATAAGAATATGAACGCCAATTCCAGAAATGTTGAGACATTGTAAAATGTAAATAAAAACAGAATGCTATTATTTGCAAATCTCATAAACCCACATTTCATTCACAATATTGTAGAACAAAGAAAACATGTTAATTCTTTAAACTGAGGAAATTTAGCATTTGGAGGAAATACATTTCCTTAAAATAAAATTTTTAATTTTATAGCTGCGGCACATCTTAAGAAAGTTGGGATGCAAAAACAAAAGTCTGGATAAAACAGTCAGTTCAAAAAGCAGCATCTCTGATAGTATGGGGTGCATTAGTGCCTATGGTATAGAACATTTACATTTATGGCAAGAGCGATGTACAAAAGTGCTTTGAGTCTTTATCGATGAATAAATCAACACAGGTTTTCTAAATTACAAACTTGAGATACCTTCAGCCTGCAACTCAGAGGATTTTCTTTTTTAAACAAAGGCAAAGCAAACTGGGAAAAGTGCTAGATTAAGTGTTTTAGGAAGAGGTAGGACTTCACCTGTCAAGTAAAGATAGCCAGTGACACCCTGTTCGAACATCTAGGGGTTCATTCCACCACCTCGGTGCCAGAACAGAGAAGAGCATTGAAGTATACTTACCTCTTACCCTGAGAGAAGGTGGAACCAGTCGAGCAGTTCTAGGGGATCTCAGGCAGCATGGTGCAGTGCAAGGAGTGATAAGATATAAGATAAGATAAGAAGGTGTTAATCCATTTTTGGTTTTGTAGGCAAGCATCAGTCTTTTAAGAATATGACCACCAAGACAGTGGATAGAACAGCTTGCACATCTGGAAAGGCTCCATTAATGCTGATATATCCAGGTTTTAGAGCAACAAATGCTTCTATTCAAAAACATGTATATTTCAAGGAAGTCCTTGCATGTTTGAGTAAGACAATGCTAACTGCATACTGCATCTATTACACAAGCATGACTCTGTGGTAGAAGAGTCTGGGTGCTGAACTGGCCTGCCTGCAGTCTAGACATCAAGCAAATAAAAATTAAAAAAGACACCCAGAACTGTTGAGCAGCTAGAATCCTGTATCGGACACATATGGGACAACATTTCTCTCCCAAAACTTCAGCAACTGATTTCCTCAATTCCCAAATGTGTACTGCCAAGAGATATGATACTACACATTGGTAAACGTGGCTCTGTAAACTCAGGTTATTATGTGTGCGGCACTCCTCTAGCTGAGATCTCTAAATTGACCCTAGGAATTGAATTTTTTTTTGTATTTTGCCATGTGATGGACTGACAACCCATCGAGTGTGTGTTCTCCTTTACTGTGATCCTAAGGCTCTAGATATACTCTGACACTGACCAGCTGAAAGTACTACAGATGAATGAATGAATTAATGAATGAATAAATGAATGAATGAATGGAAGGATGAATATGTGAGGATGCATATTAAAGCTTGTGTGTGTAAAAATGACAAACGAGAAAAATATAATGAAAAAAGAAACAAATGAATGGAACCATATTCATCCGCTTTGGATTTTTTATCCCATCTTTTTTAAATAGAAGCCCATTGTAAATATGGAGCCATTTTTGTACAGTTAAGCAGTGTGTCAGAGAAGAATAAAAGAAACCATAGAAGTGCTCTATTTTTCAGTCCTGTACTCACGATGTGCTTTGTTTTTGAGGCATTTACTGTTCCTTGCAGCAACAGCCTTGAGACACTCTTTGTGACTAGTGTGTGTGCGATCGCATGTGTGTATACCCACGCTTGTGTGCTTTGAGTTGAGTTCCCAGTAGTACTTGTTGATAACAGGCAATATGTAGGATGACACTTTCTCTCATCTCATCCTGTTGTAGACAGGAGCCTGGCTGAAAACTCGACTCTAAAAATTCGCAGACAAATTTAAATTAGGATCAAATCAGGTTGATGATGTTAGAATCATTAAGGGTATGAAATAAAGTGTGATAACCTGGGATCCTGAAATGATTAAGATGATGATTAAGAAATGATGAAGAGTTTTTTTCTCTGTAACTGACTAATAGTCTGGCCTGAACAGTGGTGAGCAAGATTGAAATCTAATCAAATTAGCACACTTGACTAATCCATCTGAAGACTGCTGTGACACTAGCAAATAATATGACCTCTCCATCTTGCATACAGACTTTTTAACTTGCCAATCATTTAAACACATTTCCTCCATGTAAACCTTACTTTTCAGTATTTATTCATTATTACATTTGTAAGCTAACATGCTACTACTGTTACATATAGTACGTCTACAGTGATTATTTTATTTCATAATGAATCCATGTCAATGTAAAATTATCGGACTCCTCAGTAGCTGTTAAAAACACAGCATGTCCATGCTGCTTCAGTCACATTGTTGAGATTTAGCAGACATCTTGAAACAGAATTTTCAATGGGAGTGTTTTGTATCATTTGATAGCTTAGAAGTCACTAATAGTAGAAAATATGTGCCATATTCTAAAATAGCCATTTAGTTACCACTAAGAAGAAGCTTAGTGTTGCAGGTGTTGCAGGTAGCAATATCATCTTGCAGATTCATGGTTGTAGGTTTGATTCTGTGCTTTAGCTACTGTCACTCTTCCCTTGTTCATGTGGGTTTCCTTCTACATCCTAAAGCATGTAGGTAGACAGACTAGCTACACTAATTTGTCCCCCTTTTACACTGTAAATGTGCATGCATATTTCTTTACAATGGACTGGCATACCAATCAGAGTGATATGGCTGGTGTGGCCTTGTGCATAATGTTGCCAGGATAAGCTCTGTGTCATCTGTGGGTTTTTTTCTGTCTATAGATGCTTATTGCTGATGAAGGTATAAATGAAGCACGATTAGAAGTTAAACATCACAAAGAAGATTAATGTACTAACACATTGACCATGTAAATCGTACATTTACTGTACATGAGACTGAGGTATTGGGAATAGGGAATACACACATCCTTCACTCAAGTAGAATTACAGATACTCATGTTTCAAAAGTCTCTGGTAAAAGTTGAAGTACTGAATACACTTTTTTACTCAAATTAAAGTAAAGACGTTTGGGCTCTGACATGTACTTAAGTAAAAAAAAGGAGCCATTACTACTACCTGTTTAAGTGTCACGCTGGTAATTGGACCTTACGTCATATTAATATTAGGGCTGTCGATAAAATAATGAATCATGATTAATCGCCACTTAATCGCATATTTTTATTTGAATCTTAAATGAATTATTTTCACGTTTTTAATATTCTACTCAACATGGGCATGGAAAATTTGCTTTATGCAAATGTATGTTTATTATCAGTGAAACCATATTCATCATAGAGCATGAGGACAAAATATCCTTGTCCATGTTTCAATGTAATTATGGTGTTTTAAATGACGTTAATCATCAGGACACCAAACGGAACCTTTTATGTTTTTACACTGACGGTTAATGAGGTGATACCGGAGAAACTTTACCTTTTCTAACTTTCATATGGATAACGTAATCAGAGAATAATTGTTTTCGATGTAAACTGGTTTATTTAAAAATGGACATTCCGTGCTTTCTATTCATATATTTGTTATGTCTGTGGGGAAAGTATTCACTGAGATTCAGCTTGTTTTATTTTTGTGTCTGTGAAGAGAGATGACTGAGACGGCAGGGAGCGCACACTGTCTGTTTTCTTTATTTTATTAAAGCGCAGTGTTTTATTATTATAAGTGTATACAAATAAAAGTAAACCTTTTACAGATTCGAATGATGTATTGCTCTTATCTGTAAGATAAAAAAGACTTAAAAGTAATTTAAGTTTGTTTCGGCATGATGAGGAAAAAATGCCACTTGTTATATCAGGGTTCAGGAGTTGTGCAGTCGGGGTACAGGGTATGCAGTGGTGTGGTCTTGCACTAGTTTGTAAATTGAGGGTGAAATTGGTAGAGTGAGTGTTCAGGCTTTACCTGTGGGTGATTCCCCTAAAGAGTTTCCTCTGTTGCCATGAGTGGTCGCAAGGAGATAAAGGTGGAGAGATTTTGAGAACTGTATGTGTGTGTATGTGTGTGTAAATTGTCATTATGACAATAAAAATAATAGTAATAATTGTAATAATAATAATCATAATAATAATACTGATTATATTTTGTGAAATAATTGTAGTATGTGGATTGTATGACTATGACTAAACCTCTAACTAAAATGTGAGTACAAATTGCAATGCAGGGTTCAGTACCCTTGTGTCCATTAAATCACAGTATCAAATTAAAGTAGGGATTAAGGTTGGATCTAATAGCTGAGAATGATATGTCTATTACATTTAGTCCAGTCCTTTCATTAGATGCAGTGACTGCAGAGCGCCTGCGGTTGTTGGCTCTTTTACACAGTGACTCATTAAAGCATTGATAAATGTGCAAATATTAATGAACCTACATACTGCCTTTCTGTCTTTTACATGACAACAGCAATTTTCATGTAAAATCTATTTTCTAAACTGATGTACATTTTAGCATTATATTTCAAAATTATAATATGTACTTTATATGCTTTTTCTTCTTTCAGCTGCTCCCTTTAGGGGTTGCCACAGCGGATTATCGGTCTCCATACCCCCCCTGTCCTCTACATCTGCCTCCTTCAAACCAACTACCTGCATGTCTTCCCTCACCACATCCATAAACCGCCTCCTTGGTCTTCCTCTCTTCCTCCTTCCTGGTGGCTCCATCCTCAGCATTCTCCTACCTATATACCCTCCTCTGCACATGTCCAAACCATCTCTTCCCTCACTTTGTCTTCAAAACGTCCTACATCTGAACTGATCTGATCTCTCCAACTGATAAACTAATTTCTAATCCTGTCCATCGTCATCACGCCCAATGAAAATCTTTGCCACCTCCAGCTCCGCCTCCTGTCTTTTAGTCAATGCCACTGACTCTACACCATAAACAATGCAGGTCTCACCACAGCTCTTTTCTTCACTTCTCTAACAAACTCTTCATTACTTTTCATTGTTGACCCCAGGTACCTGAACTCCTCCACCTTCTCCACCTCTTCTCCCTGCAACTGCACCAATCCACTGCTTTCCCTCTCATTTACACATGTCTTCTGTCTACACATGCCTACTGACTTTCATTCCCCTTCTCTCCAGCACATACCTCCAGGCTCAACTGCTCCCTACTCTCACCACAAATCACAATATTATCCAATTTCTGTCTGCCCTTGTCCGTCAACTTGTCTATCACCACCGCAAACAGGAAAGGGCTCAGAGCCGATCCTTGATGCAACCCCACCTCCACCTTAAACCATTCTGTCATTGCTACTGAACACTTCCCTGCTGTCACACTGTGCTCATACATGTCTTGCACCACCCTCACATACTTCTTTGCATTCTCAATATTGCATCTGTAGTGCTTTTCCAAGGCATTTAACTATACTGTTGCTCACAGATGGTCACCTCTTCTCTTAGCCTGGATTCCACTACTTCCATAACTTAATGGTGTGACTGGTCAACTTTATTCCCCTGTAGTTACTGCAGGTCTGCACATCTTCTGCACACAATCTTGTAAAACAATTTAGCTAGAAACTCCACTGCCATCTCTCCTAAACATCTTCACGTTTCTACTGGTATGTCATCTGGTCTAACCGACTTTCCACTCTTCATGCTTTTAATCGCTGCTTTCACTTCCTCCTTACTAATCCTATCTACATCCTGCTTTACGAACACCACATCATCCAACATTCCCTCTCTCTGATTTTCCTCATTCATCATCTGCTCAAAATACTCCCTCCATCTTCTCAACACACTCTCCTCACTAGTCAACACATTTTAATCTCCATCCTTTATTGCTTTAACATGCAGCACATCCTTCCTAGCTCAGGCCCCTATCCTGGCCAATTAGTACAAATTACAAAAGAAATACATTTTGGCTTTTTAATCCTTAAATATTAATGGTCCCCTGCATTCTTTACATTGTATATGTATTTGCACTTTAATTAAATGCTATTCACATTTGCATCCACTTCCCTTGTATTATGTGACATGATGTTGCAGTTCAATTGTAGTGTCATTGCCAAATACTGTAAAATGCAGTGAAAAGGTAGGGAAAAATACTGTAATTGGCAAAGCAATAATGAAGCTGCATAAAATTTACATACAAATGTGTATATAAGTATGTGTACTAAAGCCCATATTTAATTAAACCTTTTTCATGTGTGCATGTTTCTGAGTATGTTAAAGTCTGTGCCTAAGTGTAAACAGGATGACTGCCTCTTCCTACTAGATTGCTACCAGTGTTAGCTTTCATATAGCATTCTAATATGCAAACACAATCAATCTATAGTCAATAATTAGCCCAAAATATCTACAAAATAAAAGTGTACTGTAGACCACTGAAAGAGGGATGTGCAGCACACACTGCTATTAATAGGAGAGACTCAGGGCCACAAGTATCTGCAGTGGGTGGATAAGACAGCTGAGACCACCACTGGAGGACATGTAGCACACCAGGGTCAACCTTGGTATTTTTTATTTTTAGAAACAAAAAGATATTGTCTGGAGTAGAATGTACCTGTGGAGCTTGCCCTAGAAGGTGTCAGTAACAGACACTGATAAAACATTGCCTATTATTTAAGTCATTACCAGATATTTGTGGCAACCCTACACTTAGTAGGGAAGAACTTCCATTTTTTCCATTTATTTTTGCCACATGCGGATTAGTTTAGTATAAAAAAAGGGAAGAGTGGGTGAACCCCCAGCTTCATGTCCTCAGTGCAAAACTGCTGATTATTAAGAAGCTTTCAGTGACAGCCTGCTTGTCTGAGCTCTTTAACCCATCCTTGATTGCAGGTGATCTTGAAACGCATGTGTCAGGAATAGCGGGAGGTGAAGTACTGGAAAAGCACTGCAGGGGCCAAATTTGTGACATTTATCATGCAAACGGAATTAAATCAAAGGTAGATTTTTTCTGCAAATTGGACAAATGTAATACAATGGTAATGCCTTTTTTTTTAAAGAATTCCATGGGTGCCTACATTTCCTGCAGAGTGCCACTTGGGGGATGGCATATGAAAATTTAAGCTCTTCTTAGTGCTGAGGGGCTCAGTGGGTAATATTAGGGGGTTACTGCAACATCAGCTTGACTTCTCAGAAGCAAGTCAGAATATAAGCATGGTTTTTGAAGAAGCCCCAGCATTACATTATCATATGGCAGACATAAAAGAATGGAAGGAAACACTCTTCTTGAAAACTTTGAATGAAGAATGAAGAAATGAAGAAAATCAGACAACTATCAATGGCCAGATAAATGAATCTTAGGGATGAAGGTTGGGAGGTTTGCAGATTTTTGGAAAGTTTTCATTCAAGGTAAAACTGAAATGACTTCCATTATAGTCACAGTGTCAAAAAAAACAACAACCAAAACAACAGATTAAAATGAGACTGATTTTTGCTACTTCCTCTTGTATTAACCTCTGATGGAAGGATGGGAACTGAAGTGTGCTTGAATTTATGATTCAATGGCATGAAATTCTGGGGAATTTAAACCTTTTCAAGAACATGATGGAGTGCATTAGCAAGTGACAAAAAAGCTCTCCTGGGTGAAGAATACATCATGACCATTAATCTCAACATTGACAACATGGACTATGTCAAAGTAAATGCTCTAACCCACAAGGATACTTTTCCCAATTTTTTTCCAGGGCTGCTGGTACACCACTTTAGACCTGTCCAATGAGTTTTGACAGATACAGGTTGACCTAAGAGACTATGAGAAGACGGCCTGTACAACACCTCTGGGACTCTGTGAATTTGAGAGATTGCCATTTTGTTTGTGCACTCTACCTGCAAATCCTGCTGCCTGATGCAATGCTGCTTTGGTAACATAGTAAGTAATTCCCTACTGATTTACCTGTATGAGGTAAGAGTTTATCCCTTTGAATTGAACTATGGACTAAAAATGCTTCTATACAAATGTGGGTAGCAGAAGAAAACCAATTTACTTGACTATAGCGTACCACACGAGACTACTCGGTATAGGGTTTTCGAGTTGCTTCCTTAAAGTCCATACATTGTCTAGACAGATAATTAAATTTTTTTAAGTGCCCAGAATTCTGTTTACACAGGAGAATGCTGTGAATACCTTCCTTCAGCCAGGATTTACAGTAGTTCATTTCTAGCTATTGGAATGTTGTGCGAATATTTAAAAAACAGCAGACTTTGTTTTTAGACTTGTTTTAACTTTTCTTGTTTGTGCTCACTTTTGCTTTCTTGCTTTTCCCCCTTGGCATGAAAGTGATTATGATTTATTGAGCTTTCTACTGTGTAAGTAGTGGCTTGCTGGAGCTGTGCATGCAGTAAGAGTTATTAAATTACTGTCTGGATCTTTTGGACTACAAGCTTGGTGGACATTTATCTCATGATCAGATCGCAAACCTGAAATCATGTTATTAACACATTCAGTCCACAATTTGTACCACCCTAAGCTTGGTAATTTAACCTGTTCATCCATTGTTGTTTTCTGCTTCAGACTGTATCTGTGAGATGAATGCTGAATTTGAGGTTTTATGTATTGTTGCTGACATTGGAATTGAAATTCAGTATGAGTTTTTTTGCCGTTTGGGAAAATTAAAATGATACTATTAATATGTCTGTGTTGCCATGCATGGTTGTGTTTGACAGGGAAAATAATGCTGTTACACACAGGGGGCATGTTGACATTAGAGCACCCATTAAATTACCTAAAGCTATCAAATTCACAAAGGCCACTTGTCATTTAGCTTGAGATGTGCAGAATGGTGTAAGAACTACTGTAAGGGATCTCTCTCTCTCTCTCTCTCTCTCTCTCTCTCTCTCTCCCTCTCTCTCTCTTTTTGTGTGTGTGAAGGAGTGTGTCGGCAGTCCCCTGCTTACTCTTCTTCCCCTGTACCCTATGTCCATCTCCTTTATGTTCGTTTTTTCCTGTACTTGATTATACCCCATCAACTGCCACTCTCTCTTTTTTCTCTCATTCTGAGCCCCCTTGTGATTCTAATTAAAGTCAGTCATCTCAGTTGTGATTGGCTTAGAGCAGATGACTCACACCTACAGGGGTTTTGGAGGTGGGGGGGTTTGCTCTAGCTCTCTTAGAGAAGAGAATGCATGCTTGCTTCCCATGCACCGTTCGTTCAAAAACACATGCAGAGAGACACATACACACATACACACACTGGTACACATGCACACACAAGCACACATGCTCTCGTTCTCTCCACAGTCAGACGCAAGCTGAGCTGAGCGAAGCATAACAGAAGAGAACGACAGAACCAAAGAAAATCCTCTGCATCTCCCAGGAGGCTGAGAGAAGAGGAAGAGTTCAGCCATCTCTCTTTTTCCATCTCCTTCTCTCCAACTCCTCCCTGAATCCTCCCTGATCCTGAGAGTCAGAAAGACAGAGATAGAGTGGTAGGAAACAGCAAAAGAAAAAGAAGAGGTGAGTGATATTGCATGTCTTTTAGCCACTGAAACTGTCATTTATTGACTGTATGGACTCTCTAAGCTATCTGTATAGGTATGTAGTCTATATGGGAGCTTCAAGTGATGCTGCTGCTGTTTCAAATTTGCTGTAACGTTTGAACTTTTTGTGGTTGATATTGGAGTGCCTAGAAATCTTCAGAAAGTTTTCTGGAGAGCAGTTGTGGCGCAGTTACAGTTCAGCCACTGTGTGATGCAGTGGATGTGTTTGTGTGTGTGTGTGTGGGTGGGGGGGTATTGTACATGTATGTGAAAGTATGCTTATTGGGTACCACCAGGGGGTGGCAAGAAGGACAGAGAATGGTGTGAAGGAATGTTTTGGTGAAGGATTGTTTTTTTAAAGGTCTGAGTCTGTGGTTAGATGCATGCAAATTTTAATGGGGCTGATTGTGAGGTGTGTACTTTATGGTCTGCGTATGTATCGTGAGAGTGTGTTCTTCTCAGTATGCTTGTGTAAGTGTGAAGCTTGTTTAAAGCCTTCCCTGCTCTGTCACAGTGTGGGTGGAAACTGAGATCTTTCTGCCTGTGATTTTGTGTTTGTGTGTGTGTGTGTGTGTGTGTGTGTGTGTGTGTGTGTGTGTGTGTGTGTGTGTGAGAGAGAGAGAGAGAGAGAAAGCAAGAGAGTGTGTGAAAGAAAGAGGGAGTGATAGAGTGAGAAAAAAAAACGGCAGTTGCAGAGGAGTGAGAGATCTCTGATGGAACAGTTGAGAGGGATGACTGTCAAACCAGCGTTCTCTTCTTCCCTTTACTTTGTTCATTTTCTTCACATTTTTCTCTCATTCAACACAAAGGATATTTCACCTCCCTAATGGGTTTCAGTATCATTACAAAAGTAAGAAAAAAAGAAGTATTGGCATTGATGCCAGTTGATGCCATCTGATGCCATGCTCTGTGGTAATATGTCTCTTTATGTACATGTACACATACATATATACTGTGCATACACCTTGAGTTATTATGCATCAAGTATATATCAGTAAGATATCTCACACCTTTCAATGGCAATGTTTTCAACAGTTTGTTTTTCCTAGTATTAATATATATTACATATTCCCATTTCCACATTCCATAAGCTTAAAAAGTA
>MU551627.1:1244534-1255474 GCA_024362625.1 Silurus asotus
TATATATATATATATTTGGTGATCGTATTTAGGACTAGGCCATACAATTTCATAATCAATGTTTTATCATTTATACAGTAATATTAACACTCTCAGACTCATATCTGATTTCGTAGGCCAGTAAGATTTAAAGACAATTCTGTTTCATTGAAATGAAACACACACTCACTCCGCACACTATTATGAAACAAGACATTTGATGTTAAAATTCCAGGTTTTAGTTTGGACGCAAATCAGTCCTGCTCCTCTCCATAATGGCAATAAATGAAATTTGTTTGTGCATGTGCGCGTGGTTGCATAAGGACACTTCAGATTTCTATTATCTGGTGGCCAAAACCAAATAAATAATAAATCGGTGCCATTTCTCTCATTAATTTTGCCTTTTTTCCCCTATGCCGAATCATTATGTGGCACATGGGCTATATCTAATCCCATGGCAGATTCACTTCTGCCATTCTTTCTTGTCATTTTGACCCGCTCTCTCCCTGCTGACAAACGAAGCCCTCAAAGCCTATCTGAGCTTGTTCAGCTTCTGCTTAGGTGGGGGGGTGGTGGTGTTGGGGGGGTTATGGCGTTATTGCGACAAAAAATCAGACGCATTGTTCTATTTCTCTCCTTCTCGCCCCCTCATTCTGCCTTTTGAAATTTTGATGTTGGATGGTAACCCACTGTGAAATTGCGTCATGCTTGGGTGGGTTGTGCAGAGCCAGAAGTGGCAGCTATATCTGGCCATCACTAGATTCTGAATTCTAAGCTATGTATATGTTTAAGATATGTAGCGCATGCTATAGATGCTTCGGTATAGAAAAAATCTGCTTTAGCCATGACTGAATTTCTGTATGGCATTAAAAATGTATATCATAATAATAATAATAATAATAATAAAGAATGTAGCTTTTATTGTTTCGGAAGACAGACTCATTTTATACTGAGGAAAATTTACTGGCAAGTTTAGCATGTCAACTCTAAGTAATAAAGCAACACCTTTGCAATTATGCAACCCAGCACAGAATGATATTCTTGTTGAGTTTGTGGTTTATTGATTTATGAGGTAATTTGTTCTAAGCATTTTTGTACTCAGTCTTGGACATCAACTGTTTGAATGCTGTATTGCACACTGCTGTAACAAAACCTTATTCCACATATACAAAATTATATTTGCACAAGTTTGTCTTAACAGTTAGCATTTGTTTAGTTGTATTTTATACCACAGCCAGTCTGCTGACAAAGAAAACAGGCAGCAGTATTGTGTATGCTTCAAATAACGTGTATGCATACATACTTACATATGTGTGTGTGGCAGTGCTGAGATGGAACTTGCAACTGATGTAACTTACATAATATGTATGGGAGGGAGTTTGTCTATTTTTGACTTCTTTCTATGAAGCTTTGGCTTAGCAGAACTATTTCTGTATGTTTATAAACCATTTTTTCTTTGGTGCACCTGTTGTATCTGGGGTAAAATGCTAAAAGATTAAATATCAGAAATGTTTTAGATATGATAGCAAGGAGTAAATCTTCCAAGCTTCCAAAAGACTCCTGGGTACATTTCAAAATGGCTGGAAATTCCCCCAAGGGAACACAGGAAGAACATATCAGCTACAGTTGACGAGCCAAATTATTAGAGAGTAGAGGCACATGCACAAACACAAAAAAGAATGCTCAAAGGACGTGGAAAAGAAAATGTGAAAAATATTCGCCAGATGATGGCAGCTTTTTTCCATGCCAGCTTGGATGGCTAACAGCTGCAAGGGCATTGGACAGAAAGATAAGAGGAAAGACAGAATAAGCACAGAGGGAGAAGTCTTGGCAAGGCACCCTGCTGCTGGTAAATTAGTGTATAATGAACGTTGTTCATCTCTCTTGTCTTCTCCCTCTTTCTTACATTTTCTTTTGTTAATACCAGTGCACTCTACTGTAATTCCTGGGGTGTACAAAATACTAATGTATACAGAGGTTAACATCATATGTGAAACATCATATGTTATAAAACATCTAATACAATTATGTTTTGGATTTAAGAATTAAATACCTACCGTGTGTCACAACAGGCTATAGTCTGGCATCCAATCTGGTTGTAGTCTAAAGGTGTCAAGTCCACTGCCTAATTATATAAAATGGCCTTATGGCATGCCCGAGGTCACATGGAGCAATGTATAAATAAACACTGGCTATTTTATGAGATATGCCGCTGTGCAGGGGTTTGGGTGTGTACATAAAGAAAATGTATACATTGTTTGCATATGGTTTGTGATCCTAAATGCACACTTGTGTAATTTTCCATTTGAGTTTGTTTTCCCTCATTTGCTGATTGATGCCAGAACATAGTGAGCAGGTTTTTATTCTCTTACTGAATGACATTTACAGTGTAGTAATCATATAGGCCTGGCCTGACCTTTGGCGCTCACAGATAAAGCCCTGTCAGATTGGTTTTGATACATAATACATGACACAGATCAGTTGGCTCATCCTCAGTACCGCAACACTTGCTTCAGGTCAGCAACTGCAGACGGAACTTGGTGTGTGTTGAGTGTCCACTCTCCTGTCTCTCAGAGTTCCACATCCTGTGGCGCTAAGCGAGAGGTGTGACAGTAACACGCTAACCTTCCTGTTCTCGCCTACATTTCCCATCTGTCCCTCCTCTCCAGCCATCTGGCCCTTCCTGGACTAATTAGCCAATCAGCTGCTTTGGCGAGTAAGACATGTAATAGGTTGTGTTATGCGTCAAATTTAAGTTTATAAAAGTCTGGGTTTATATATATATATATAAACCCAGACTTTTATATATATGAAATACAAAAATGAAAATTTCTCTGTGTCACTATACAGTGTGTTCTATTTTCCATGTGGCACATAGACATGATGTTCTTGAAATAATTATCAAGACACAATCACTTGTTCAGACTTTTGTGGGCAATAAAAATAGGGAACTGTGTGTTCATGACTCCAGACATGATGACAGTAATGACATCTGAATCCATGATGAAAATATAAATGCGTTGTGGGCTTCTTTCCCAGCATGTAGTTTACTTTGATTGTGTTTTCGTGCTGATTGAGGCAAATGTCAATTTGTCCTGGAATTAGGTTTCAGCTGTTTTCATTCTATGTCTTAAAAAAATTATAAACTAGTACTGGAATTTACGATTAGAAACCATTATGTGCATAAAGCCATTGGAAGCCATTTTTTTATGTAGTCCTTAAAACTGACCAGCTGTTTCTCACTGAAGCTTTACAAATTTCTGTGGCCGAGTCTGCAATATGATGAATAATGTTTAAGTTCCAAAGTTCACGGTATGCTGTAGGTCAGCAAATAATAAAGAGTAGTTAAGACTTGTGGGTCAAGACATCTGCTCAATAGTCCAAATGAGATCTGTTGAGATGGAGAGTACCACTGAAACACTGAATTCTCTCTCTGTTTCTGCTCTGTTCCCTTGTAAATGTCACCTTTTGAAACGTAAAGAACTGAAAGGCCTCCTAACAAATGGAATCTCTAATTGTCAACCCAAATAACCTAATGATCATGTTTCAGTCCTGTAATCGACGAAGGTGACAGTTGTTTTATTGATTTTAGCTAAGACAGCATTAATATTTTTTGTGACTGCTTTTCTTTTCGTGGCAAAGACCCTAAGGGTTTGGCTGAGTAGCATGAGTTCACATTTACTGTATTGTCTTTGCACATTCGGATGAAGAGCGAATTAAATCAGATTATATCTATGGTTTGCAAGTATTTTTAACCTGAATTAATCATTTTGATCATGTTTCGGTCAAATTTTGGTCATGTTCTTGATCTGAGGTACAGTTTTACTAAGCTTCTGACAAATGATTTTGTAATATAATTGGTTGCCCTTTTGTATGTAGGTTTTAGTGGGTGTAAATGGAATGAATGCTGTATCTGCTTTGCAGAAAAGTGGCAACAGATGCAACATAACCTGTATCAATCTGTCAGTAAGATCAATATTATTGTGCAAATATGTTTACGCAGTGTTCATAGAGTTTTTTTTTCCGTTCCACATTTAGTCCTAGTGATATTCCTCATGCTGGGTTCAGTACCCACAATGCTCTGCATGTGGCCTACCCTGGATTCCCACAAACATGCCGTTAACGAGGAGCAGATTTATTCGTTAATTAATCCCCTTCATCATCACAATCCAGGAGACCAAACCCTGACATTTAGGGTCATTAATAATTTGCAACAGTGAGACCACATCATGGAAAGCCACGCACTAAATATAGAAAGCTTTCATTAAAATAATAGAAATTTGATGTTAGGTTGAGGTTGCACTTTTTGTAAATTAATGTCTGCCATTGGTTTGCTTGTTTTCAGTGGGGATTTTATTAGTAAACTCCTTTCATTTGTGAGAGTCTGCAGTTTTACAGACCTGATTGCCTTTGTGAGCTTCAAGTCTCCAAAGGCTGCATTATACAGAAACTTAGACACTGATGTGTGTCATAACAGCCTCCAGTTGCCATGACAACTAGCGCAACCTGTCATCAGTCTTCTAAATGCATATTCCGCTGCTGTCTGAATAAATACTTTGGCATTTCAGTATATCATAGTGCTCAGTGGAGGTGCTGCTGGGGATCATGCATCTTAACAATAAATGCAGTGACTATTTAAGTTAGCCTAAATCCCTACCTGCATGGCTTTAGCATGCCGGGGTATGGTTTCCATTTGCGGCTAACTTTATATGAAGTGCCTGCCACTTTATGTAAAAAGAACAAGTGACACTTCGAGATGACAGGCTTTTGTGTCGCAGGAAGATGCCGCAGCTCATTATTTAAAGCCCTTTTGTTAATCAGGCGCTTGTTGAAAGCGTAAACGCATAGAAAATTAAAAGGCAGGAACATGAGTCATGTTTGTTAAATCAAATTGCTCATGTTTGTATCATGCATAAGTCTTTATCCATTGATGGATGGATGGATGGATGGATGGATGGATGGATGGATGGATAGTTCAATGAAACAACAGACACAGCAGCTGTTGTGGTGTAAAAAGTCTTGCATGCAGTTTCTGTTTAATAGCTTTTCATTGGTCAGGAACCAAACCATCTGTTTGTAATATCATTCAAAATAAACAAAAACAAAATGAAAAAAAAAAAAAAAACTCAAGACATATTCTAAAAAAAAAAAAAAAAAAAAAACTCAAGACATATTCTATATAATTTCTACCAAAATAGGGCATTTTTCACTGGATATAACTGATATAGCTAAATGTTTTCATTCATAATAATGCTTTGCAAGCTATCTATGTATGTACTTTAGGTCTTTACAATAGAAATGCAACTGCTTTTATTATAAACATAACCCTGCTTTCAACCCACAACAAGAATAATAGTGAGAGGTCTATCAGGATTTACATTGGCCCCTTTTTTTTAATGGAATGCACACGCTAATAAATTGTTCACATATGGAGGGATAAACACACATTTGCTGATACTGGAGCTTGAAAATGCATGCTTAAAGCCAAGCAGACATAGACTAGCTAAAAAAAATGTTTTATTAATGGCATTGTGAAAGAACATGCATGCACACATTAGCCAAATGAGAGCATGCGTTATTTCAACTGTACTTTAAATCTGAATGCAGGCACCTTTTTTTCCAAAAGAGGTTGTTTCAGTATTGTTAACAAGGGTCCTATGATCAGTATGAAAGCTTACATATGACTTCTGGACAAAGGTTAGGGTAAAGTTTTGGAAAAGTATTACTAACAGAGTGCAGCGTTGCAGCTTGTTCCTGCTTGTAACTAACCTGCCCTGTTAAGTAGGCAGTAGGAGGGAGAGAGAAAGAGATGGAAGGAAAGCTTTAAAAAGCATAGCAACAAGAGTTTTTTTTTCTCTCTCTCTCTCTGTGGTTGTGCAGGAATAACGAAGCCTCATTGCACAATGCCTTCAAGCCAGCAGGCATGTGTGTGCATCTGTGCAGGTTCCTAATGTCCCTTAGTGTCATTGACTGAATTGTCATGTGCCAAGTGGAAACATATCTCAATGTCAAGCATGTAGGAGTGACCTGGTTCTTCTAGATCAATCCAATGGCATCTCACATGACTCATGCATGCCACCTGTCATAGCAGCACTATGGGGAACAAGTTTGGCCTGCAGTATGCATTCGGCATCACACCTAGCATCAGAAGCGCAGGCAAACAAATGGAAACTATTCTGCTTTTTCCTGGTCCCTTCGTTTCTGCACCGCATGAGTGCAATTTGCATGTTGAAATGCTGCGTTCCTATTTCAGGCCATCCCACACACTTACAGTGACACACGCATGCGTGCACGTACGCACACACACACACACGCACACACACACACACACACACACACACACACACACACACACACACACACACACACACACACACACACACGCAAAGTCATTGTGTGCCTTTCCCACACATGTGAAGAAAGAGAACTGAAATTTGTCACTGCCTAATTACAGTGTTCTGCTGCCCAAGGAGATGTTTCTTTTCTCCATTATTTATTTATATATTTTTTTTTACATGGGAGAGAGATAGAGAGAGAGAGAGAGAGAGAGAGAGAGAGAGAGAGAGAGAGAGAGGGTTGATGGAAAACCTCCTGCTTTAGCTTTCAAGAATAGTCTCATGGCAATTAGCATATCAAGGACCAGGACAGTTCACAATCCAATGAACTGCAATTGTGTGTGTGTGTGTGTGTGTGTGTGTGTGTGTGTGTGTGTGTGTGTGTGTGTGTGTGTGTGTGAGTGCAAGTGAAAGGTGCCTGGCTGGTTGCATTGCACCTAATACACTTTAAAAAATATCATCTTATATATTCTTATATTTGGTTTACAATTCAGCAATGAACACATTTGCGACTCATCACAAGGCCCAAATAAACATCACAATATATCTATTAACACAACAATGTGGAACATTAACAGTAATCTACAGTCTCAGAAAACTCTAAGTATACTGGTAGAATAAACATTTTTTTTCAAAAATATTCGTACTTAGTTTACATTATATTCTTTCAATTCAGACAGCTTTTAAGAAAGCCTTAACCACAAGAAATCCATTGTGTCATTGTGTACCAGTAAAACCTAGCGCCCGAAGATCGTCTAAAAGAACACATTCAAAGTGCAATCACAGTAAACGCTTAATACCAGATGAGTTAACACGAGTTCATGAGTGGGAGAGATGACCCTGTGTGTGTTTACAAAGATATCGTGTAGACAATCATTTTAAAAATAAGGCTAGTTTTAATTTCCCCTATGTATGGAGACTTTGGGGACAGCATAATGGCAAAGCTCATAAAACAAGTAATTTCCTTTATTGTGATGCTTCTTTTTTATTTACTGGTTAACCATTTATTTATTTAATCTCTATAAATGGAGAAACTTTGATTCTTAATTTGCTTTATAGTTCTGGTAAGTGCTGGTTTGGACTATTGAAATTTGTGAAATCTCTTTTCCATGTACTCTTTTTTTTTTTTTTTTTTTTTTTGTAGTCAGTAGAAACCATGACAATGCAAAGGTGTATCAAAAGAGCTTTTAAAATAGCCTGGAGCAAAACAAATGATACACAATACACAGTAGCATTACCTGCTAAACATAGTATTTCCAAAAACCTATTCATTGTTTGTTAGATAAAAGATAAAAAAAAAAAAAAATCCCCTTCTATTCACTATCCTGCTGATTGTGCCTTTATGAAACACATTTACTGCAAAGATAGGTGAAATGCGAGGAAAGCTCAGTGGTTTGTCTTTATGTTCATGTGGGCTGCTGTAAAAGAGGTCAAGAAAAAGAACGGATAAGTACGATTAAATAGAGAAAGCTCATAATGTTCCGCCTTTTTTATGACTATTTTTTTCAGCTCTAATAAAGGCTGCTCGTAAATGTCATGCTTCTTTTAGTATTGTAATACAGAGGGTTTAGGGTGGGGGGTGGGGGGGCGGAAGGTACGAATTTGGCGCATTGCAATTTTTATTTTTTCCTGCGAGGAAAGTGTGTGTATGCGTGTTTGGGTCTGTGTTAAAGGGATTTCTAACCCTCAGCCCTTCATTCGCTGTTAGTATGGATGGAAGCACACGGCTTTCAATAACAAAAAGTGCTGAGCTTCTGTTCTACTGAAGGGAGCAACACGGCCGTATCTCTAATCAAATTCCATATTAATCATATTTCACTACACTACAGCACAGCAAAATTTAATACCTTGATCCCTCCTTTATGTTGTGTTCTGTAAACTAGGCTTGCTAAGTAAAAAGTCGAACTCAGCTGTGTGTGCTGTTATATGATTATAATTTTTATTTTCCAATATCTGCATGCTCTTATGTTCTTAAATGTTTTTATTCTTCTTATACTACAGCAATTCACACAGCAATTCTTATACTACAGCAATTCACACAGCAATTCTTATACTACAGCAATGACATATCATACTTTTTAATCTGATTGCAGTTATGTTACATATGTGGACTGTTCATGTAAGAATTTTTTATCATTAATGTAATAGCAGCTACTGTATAAACAGTCAACCATTACCTTTTGGACAAATTAAAACAATACTCTGACAGAAATGACGTTGAAGTGTAGAAAACGATAGCATAATGTATTAGATCATGCAAGTTTAATGTTAGCTTTGCAAGTACTGTTTTAGAAAATGTGTTGTTTTAGAAAATGAATCAACATAATCATCTGAATCGAGCACAAGCCTAACTACTAGGTTCACTTTTTAAAGCTGCCACATCATGTACTTTAGCAGGAAAATAAGTTTCATAATTGTCATAAAATAAAAACCTAAACTCAACCAAATGGCTGATATTGATGGACGATGAGTCCAAGGTGGAGTTAATGACCATCTGTTGGCCTTGATGGACAAAATGATTTTACTCCAGCTATGGCCCAAAATCAATTTACCACCTGTGCCCTGACTGCACTGTCACATGTTTTTTGGGTGTGTTGGATTTCTTGCTATTTATTTTATTTAGTAAAACATTATTGGTTGTTTAAAACTAAATAATTGTGGTGGCTTCAATGTATGAAACAATTCATGATATAAAGTACATTACAGCCAAATACAATGAAAACAAAAAAACAAATACTTTCTAAATACACTGTAACTAACAGAGACATCATTAGACAATCCATGTTGTTATCATTGCAATTTTTTTCTATACACTGGCAAAAATAATTGTGTTATGTAATGTTATCTATGCATGGAAATGTTCTGGGGAAAAAAAGATGCAGAAGATCAATATATCAGTGAAACATCAGTTAAAGGGCTTTAAAACATTTTACTGTGTGCACTGACCTTATTCATTTTTTTGTGATTTTTATGTGATTTTTGCCCCTCTCTGGAACAAATTATACAGCATTGCCTCTATTTCTATGTTCGAACAATTGTTGTGAGTCAGTGTGGTTCAAATAGAAGAATCAAAATGATTGCACCTTGCTAAGTGCTTTACTTAGTTTTAAAGTTAGCTATGTCAAATTGCAAATTGACTGTAAAATAGCATAGATTGACATAGGTAGTGGTAGAGTGTTAATGAAAAGCAGTGTGGTCAACATTGCTGGTGCTAAAAGTGTGTGAAGATTATTGAAAATCTAAATTCTAGTTCAGACACTCATGAACCAAGTCAGGAAAATCAGGAAATTTAGGATAATTATTCCTATTCATTCAGTATAGCTTGTGATTATTATAGTAAACTAAATGATCTCTCTCTCTCTCTCTCTCTTTCTCTCACACACACACGCACACGCACACACACACACACACACACACACACACACACACACACACACACACACAGAGTTGTTACAGGTCAAACGGCTTGTTTTGTGTGATTCTGATAAGCTGTGTTCAGAATGGAATGGATGTTATTGGATTGCACTGATAAAGACCTGTTCATTCTTTTTCTCCATGTAACGAAATTAACAATAACATAATCTACTCAATAACATCTCACCTACATGGACTCATATCAGTAATAAAGTAATGGCTTTTGGCGCACATTATTAGTCCCACAGCGTTTCTTAGAGGGCAGGGCAGGGCAAAATGTTAGTCAGAAGTCAATTAAAAGTTTCGATTATACTAAAAGTTTGCACAGATCAAGACATAAATGTGCAAAATGCTAATGCAGTATAATACACATTGCTTAAATACACTTGTGAAAAATCAAACATTACAGGGCATGTTGTTATAGTAAAATAATCAGGGAAGGGCTGCAGTGATGTCTAATGTTAACCATAGTTTAGTGAGTCAATGTATATTTAATACACAACAATGGAGAATACCATACACAACCACAATGTCAAATATGTACTAGACCTTTTGTTATTCCTTATTCTTAACTAATGTAAGTGTAGTTAATATTACTGAGGTGAATCTATTTATTTTGAGTTACTTCTCTCTTCTTCTTTGTGCATAGGCGTATGTGGCATCTATCTCTCGCTTCACTTGGTTGATAACGGCAAAGAAATTCATTTACTAAAAATGCCATGGTATGTCATTTAAGATTTCTACAATTGTAATGTTACACTCGGTAGCTAATATTACAGTGACTAGGTAATGTTACAGTGATTGGATAATGTTACAGTGACTGGCTAATGTTACAGTGATTGGCTGACATGACACTGATTGGCTAATGTTACAGTAATTAGCCAACGTTGAAGTCATTGACTAACATTACAGTGATTAGCAAATTTTACAGTGATTGGCTAATGTTACAGTGATAAGCTAACATTATAGTGATTGGCAAATTTTACAGTGATTGGCTAATGTTACAGTGATAAGCTAACATTATAGTGATTGCCAAATTTTACAGTGATTAGCTAATATTCTATTGACTGGCTAACATTACAGTGAATAGTAAATGTTAAAGTGATGTATTGTTTGTTAAAGGGATTTTTGATTTATATTACAGTGATTGTCTAAAATGACAGTGATTGTCTAACATTACAGAAATTATATATATATATATATATATATATA
>MU551627.1:1255973-1294195 GCA_024362625.1 Silurus asotus
TATATATATATATATACACACATATACATATTTTAAAAATACATGTTAGAATAGTAATTGACCATTTTGTCATTTGAAACCGATGTGTTAGATAAATATCAAGCACACTAGGAAAAAAAGGATTTAAAGGTTAAACACGTCTATGGGCCTAATAAAACAAACAAGCAAATAAAATATACTAATGCAGAATTTTCCAAAAGTTGGGGCCAACATGAACAAATGTGAACAGAAGAAAGCTGATAACTGTTCAGAGGCTCTCCAACCACAGTGTTAAAGCCTATAGGACTATTTGAAAAAGTACTGCACATAGGCCACATATATTGATATTGATATTGATATGATTTTCTGTGAACAGTCATTTGAAATCAGTTTAGACCAGTATGACTCTACTGAAAGACACTTCTGGGCTCTTTTTTAAACAAAAAATTCTCTGTAGTTTTTCAGAAAGAGAGGCGACCTTAAGAGTACCTAAGCGAAATGAGGTATCAAATTGCCATGTGCCATGAGAAGATGAGTCTGGGTGTCCAAATTCAATCTGAAGTTCGGTGGGAGATAGATTGAGAAAGGCAAGGAGGGCCTCCTTGGGTTGTGTTTGGTTTTATTTGGGGAGCTATTTGCCAGAGTGAGCTCCCTCTGTCTTCATTACTCTCCCACTGTGTGGCGGATTTAATGACACATCGGCTTCGGCAAGCTTGTTTCCTTGCGCGAGGCTCGCAGCTGCGCAACGTTTCCACGGAGATCTGAAAGCTCCATGGCGACCAGCATGAACGTCTGACAGCCTTTAAGGATAGATGATGCACCTGATTTTCTTTGGGATCTGGTGAAAGCAAAAAAAAAGGCTAATACCTTGATAAAAATACCTGTGTATACATTGCATGATGTGGAGATTTCTGAAGCACAAATTGATAAATTGGTATCCCGACTCTTGTATCTTGAAGAAAATGCTGTGATTCCTACAATACAGTTTGGATGAACATTTGTGTCCATATAGTATGAACAGTATATTCTTTCAACTGGGGTTACATGTTTTTGTCTCATTTTATGTCACTTAATATAGCTGTGTTTGTATGTGAGATTATTATAATTTTTTTATTTACTTATTTTTTAGCACATCAGATGCACTTTCCAGTCAGGTGAATGCATCACCATGGCATAACGCTACAGTAGGTAGTTTATGGTTCAGCAAGCATTCAGCAAGCCCCCAAGGATTTTAGGTTGTGTCTTGTCAACATGACAGAATTCATGGATATGAAGAAAACTTTTGTATAGATTGATGAGATATATGAGAATATAGATATATTAGAAATAACTGTCCATAAAAAGCTAGTGGAAGTTCTAAAATGCATAAACAGTTCTTAAATGCATTTATGTATGTATGTATGTATGTATGTATGTATGTATGTATGTATTTATGTAATTATTTATTTATTTTTGTAAATTGAAATTTTTTAACCTATTGGCAGCATTTCAAATATAGGATAAAGATTGGGATGACTTTGTATATGCAGCTCCCACAGTTTAAAGGGCATTTTTATCTGCCAGAAATGGCAGGACTTCCTAGTTTTGCCAAGATGAAGGCCACAGTGTTACTGAGAAAAAAGGGGAAACGTGCCATCTTCTGTCTCTTACTTGTAGCAATGTTCTTTTATTGAATAAATCCTCTATGGTGTTCTTCTCAGTCCTCCTGATGACTCGTGGAAGCATATGAAATCTCATTTTCCAAATGCCTATTGCTCTCTCCTCCATGCAGTGTGACCTCTGGTGTGCACTGTCATAAATTCTCCTCGTCTACAGTCCGTGGATGAACACTTGATGAGAGTGAATAAGCATGGAATGGATCACCACTATCACCCACTAGTCAACCACTTCCTAAGTTCTCATTTCCTGCTCTGTAGCAGACTTCAGAAATGGCCCAGATTAAGGAATCATGATTTCTCCAAGTCAGTTTGGCCTATATGTCTGCTGTCCACTAGCTGGAGATTGGATTCAAGAGTATGAAACAGTGCTTAAAAATTGAACCTGGCTTCTTTTTAATGAATCTGATTTTGGTATCTCAATTGTTTAAGATTGTATGATGTGCTCATGTTACAGTAGTCACTTAAGCAGCCTCCCGATGCTTTAGCCCACTGATTTAAATGTCAATAGAGAATTTAAAATACCTAAAATGAAAAAATCTGAATTCATCAAAAACAACTTGTTTACAGCAAAACTCAGTGTTATTCTGTTCAGCCATGTATCACTTTAAAAACCATTAAATGTTACCATTTGGCAAAAGTAATAATAGATGGAAAATATACTGCAGTGGTGATGTCAACCGATTTGCACAGTAACTGCCATACCACTGTGTGGGATAGGCTTAACGCCACTGTGCGTGAATCACTGACTCATTGACTAGCTCCCCTCAGGAGTTTTGAAAGACGTCACTAAAGTGTAGGCAATGGCATTTTCAAGACTAGCTATCAACAATGTCCTTAGCAATTATAGCAAACAAAAAAGCATCTTATATTTTCTTTCAGTACATTATTTACTGACATAAAAACATGACTACACATTATTTCTCATTCATTACTGAAGCTATTATTGAAGATTTTATTTAATAAATCATGGTTTCTGTTTGCCAATGTTGATATTTGCTGTTTGGTTGTACACACCTTATTGTACATCACAGATCTTTGCCACAGACTGCCGATCTCTAGAAAATAGACCTCCCTGGTAGTCTTTAATCATTAATTTCTATGCATAGAAATCCAGCAGCCGTTAAATAATTCTCTCTATTTAACATGCTGTTGTTGAATTGTAAACTAATTTTAAGTGTAAAAGCAACTACTTAAACAACAAACATTTTTGTACTTGGCGTGAAAAAACAACACAATAATTGAGTATCAATACAACTTTGTACATGGTAAGAATATTATGAACTAAGAGCGATGTAGCATCATTACATCAATTAAAAGTCAAATAATTAATAATTAGAAAACATTTACAGCATTAAGCATCTGCCCTTTTAAATAGCACCTTACAATTATCTCATTTATCAGCAGTGGGTGGTGCAAGATTTGAGCTCATGACCTTCCAATCAAAAGTACATCTTAACCACTGAGCTACACTGATTTTAAAATAGGATTTCATTGATTATAATGTTGACTGGTGTTACATTTGTTAATTTCATATTATTTCTGCTTTGCAGTATGTCTTCATAGTTGCAAATCATATATAAATACACAAATTATATGTATGTACTGCACCTGAATCATTTCTGATTGTAATACTTTTAAGTTCTAATTGCCAATAGTTAATAAGATTTATTTAAATATTTCAGACATCTTCTTCTTTTGGCTTCTCCCATTAGGGGTCGCCACAGCGGATCATCCGTCTCCATACCCCCCTGTCCTCTACATCTGCCTTTTTCAACCCAACTACCTGCATGTCTTCCCTCACCACATCCATAAACCTCCTCCTTGTTCTTCCTCTTTTCCTTCTTCCTGGTGGCTCCATCCTCAGCATTCTCCTACCGATATACCCCATGTCCCTCCTCTGCACATGTCCAAACCATCTCAATCTCACCTCCCTCACCTTGTCTCCAAAACATCCCACATGCTCTGTCCCTCTAATAAACTCATTTCTAATTCTGTCCATCATTGTCCCTCCCAATGAAAACCTCAGCATCTTCGGCTCTGCTACCTCCAGCTTGACCTCCTGTCTTTTGCTCAATGCCACTGTCTCCAAACCATACAAAATCGCAGGTCTCACAACAGTCCTATAAACTTTCCTTTTCACGCTTGCAGATACCCTTCTATCACAAATCACTCCTGCCGCTCTTCTCCACCCACACCACCATACCTGCACTCTTTTCTTTACTTCTCTAAAACACTCTCCATTATTTTGAACTGTTGAACCAGGTACCTGAACTCCTCCACCTTCTCCACCTCTTCTCCTTGCAACCGCACCACTCCACTGCCCTCATTCACACATATAGATGCCTTCCTCCTCTCTTTCTCCTACTTCAGCCAACAGTAGCCCAATTTCCACCGGTACCCTGTTGGATAATGATACCTGTGGTGGTCGTTCATAACCCGGGCCTCGACAAATCGGGTATGATTTTCTTTTTCGTGCTCCGCATGTTTGATTTGGCGCATTAGATGCCCTTCCTAACGCAATCCTCCCTTCCTATTTATCCGGGCTTGGGACCTTGTGCGGGGCTTGTGCAAACCTAATGGCTGGGTTATTTAAATATTTCAGACATAATCAGCAAAACTTGTTTTCTTGAATTACAGAGATTTTACAGTTTGTTAAAGACTGGGTTTTTACAATGTGTATATAGGATTTTTTCAAGAATATGCCTATTAAAAGTTATAATAACTGCTATTTTGTGGCATTTTTCATCTAGTCAATAAGTAGTTCTGTTCACTTGGAGATAATAGGCATTGTGCATGTTAGTGCTTATTGGCAGAAACTTCTCCAAATGGGAGAGAAAGACACTTTCGTAAACACGGCCCTCTTAAAACTACATTATGGTCATTAAACACTGGCTTTATCTCCTCTTTTTAATGACTGTTATTTCATATGAATATTTATGAGCTTTTCCTAATCCATGTGGTGCTTGCATCAGCAACTAGCTGCTGGTGTAATTGGAAAAGTATTTTTCCTGATTTCATTGCTTGTCTGTAAAGTCACATTAGGCCGCTTTTACAAAAAGCCTTTGGCCAGGCCCAGGAAACCAAACACTGCCTTTTGTGGTGTGTTTAAGCATAAATGGCTACTGCCATTAAAAACCAGACAATGTGATTCATTATGAAGATGTTTTATCTTTTAGCTTGTCCAAAGTAGCTACATTTAGCTTTGATGAAAGCTTGAACATCTTATTGCACTCTCTCACCAGATTCACAATGAAGTCACCTGAAATAGACTTCAATTCATAGATGTACCTTGTCAGAAGATAATTTGTGACATGTTTTTTTTTCCTAATGTGCTTTAGACCATCAGTTGACTTGTGTCAAGAAATTGTGAGTACTGAGTAAATACTACTGTATAAATCCATATTTTGCAACACCCTTTTAAGAGAAAAGACAGTCCATTAATTCTTAAAGAAGTGAAGGAAGTCAGTCCAAAAAAAATTAAGTTATTTAAATGTATTTTCAAGTGCAGCCTTCCAAACAATCAAACACTACATTGAAACAGGCCCTCATTAGGACCATCCCAAAAAAGGAAGGAAGACCAAGAGCTACCTCCGCTGCAAAGGATATGTTTATCAGAGTTACCAGAAACATCAATTTACATAAATGCTTCAAGTGATAGACATATTTCAACATCCACTCTTCAGACTGCATGAGTCAGGCCTCCATGGTCGAATAGCGGCAAAAAAACATTACTTTAGAAGAACAACAAGCAAAAAAAGACTTTGTTAGTTTGGAAAATGCCGAGAATAGACATTAGATAAGTGGAAAACTGTTCTTTGGTTTGAATTGTTTCTAGAATTCTTTCTTAGATGAACAGAGAATGAATAGATAGTTCCTGAATGTGTTGTTCCCATTGTAAAGCATGGAGAAGGAGATGTGATGGTGTGGGTGTGTTTTGCTGGTGACACTGTTGGTGACTTAGTCAAGAGAGCACACTTAATCAGCCTGGCTACCACAGTATTTTGCAGCGACATGCCATCCTATTTAATTTGCACTTAGTGGGACCATCATTTGTTTTTTCAGCAGGACAATGACCCCATACACCCCTCTAGATTATGCAATGGCTATTTGCCCAAGAAACAGAGTGATTGAGTGCTGCATCAGGTGACCTGGACTCGGTTTGGGATGAGTTTGTCAAGAGAGTAAAGGAAAAGCGGGCAACAAGCACTCAACACCTCTGCGAACTCCTCAAAATTGTTGGAAAACCATTCCAGGAAACGACCTCATGAGGCTGACTGAGAGAATGCTAAGAGTATCTTATCCAAGCAAAAGGTGGCTACTTTGGTTGCCAGCTTTTTTGTTTGCCAAGGTTGGCATTAAATAGGATCGGTGATGTGCATTGATCTCTAACCTCAACCCCAATGAACACCACTGGGATTAACTCAAATGCCGGCTGCACCCTAAGCCTCCTCAACCAACCTCACTTATGCGCTTCAGGCTAAAGGAACAAATCCCCAAGGTCACGCTCCAAAATCTAGTGGAAAGTTCTACCTGAACAGTGAAGGCAAGGGGTCTGAAATAGAATTTCCCAAAAAGTTTGATCAGGTATCCACCAAAATTTGACAATAGATTGTATTTATTTTTAACACCACCTTAGAGTAACTTTTATTTAGAGTATTGTTATGCAGTAGGCTGATCTAATGTCATTCCCCATGACTCATTTTTTAGTTTTAACCCAGCATAGATTAAATTGTTTTAGCAAAGGGGAGGGCATTTCACGATTTCATTACAATTGCACCTTAATTTTTTAGGCAGCACCAGGATCTAATATTCAACAAGCTTATCCTTTAAACAATAGTAATGCAAAAACACCCATTAATATGTTCTGGTTTTTTTTTTTTTTTAAGGTAACTTAAACATTATTCAACGCTGGTGTGTCAATTTTTCTGTGCTGAAATGTAAAATTCGCCAGCATATTGTGCAGTCTCGGAGTTGAACAGATGTTCGTCCATCAGCATTTACACTCATGCTTAATGTTCTTTTCAGATACTAATCAGCCCTGCGATCCTAGTTCTACAATGCCATTTGTTTACTTGTTGATTACATATGCTGTTTTGCCACATTACCACATGTCTGTGTGATGTCTGTTGCTTTTCACACAATAAAAAAAAAAAATAATAAAATATATATATATATATAATGTGTGTGTGTATTTTAGTATGCAAGAGACACAGTAAGAAATTAGCCATGCTTTTGGGATGAGGCCTCCTTGCAGAAATGATCAAACCATCCTCATGGGTGTCATTTTAGCATTGATAGTATTACATGGTCACACGCAGGCATTGCGAGGGTTAATTATCACCACACATCCAGTAATTACAGCCGCATTATGCGACGTTGAGGGCCCACTTGTAGATGCTGCTTGACACTGGAGTGTGTGGAGCTCATCAACGTTTTCACATTGCCAACAATAATCATTTTACATTCTTGAAACAAAAACTATTTGTCTTGTCACTTGTTTTTTTTTATTTTTTTTTACAATCAGACACAATTTCATCTTTCGTCTTATGAGCGACTGCATCAAAAGGTGTTGGGTAATAAGCAAGACTTCAATGTTTGTGCATTTTATCACTTATATATTAATGCCACCTTTGTTTAGTCCATTTAGATCCCATTTAGATTAAATGAAGCCTTTTTCTTTAAAGACTCGAACGTGCCTGAAAGAGTTAACCTATTAGCAAAACAGCATTCAGCATCAGTGCTTCAGCTGAGAGCCTCCTCTCACATTGCCTTTTACATAAATAAGAGTTCTTTTTTTTTTCCTTTCTCGCTCCCCCTCTCCTCTCTCACTCGTCTCCCTCTCTCCTGTTCGCTCTCACACACACCCACACAGAAACAGTCAAATCCACTGGCAGAGGGAAAGAGAGAAAGATGAGGCAGGACACGTGAGAGAGAAAATCATTTCTTTTAGCACAGCTTTTGCACCTCTCCTCCTCCCTCTCCTTTTCTCTCTCTCCTTTTCGCTCTCTCCTTTTCTCTCTCTTTTCTCTCTCTTTCTCTCTCTCTCTCTCTCTCTCTCTCTCTCTCTCTCTTTCTCTCGCCGTCTCTTTTTCTCACTCTCTCGACCCTCTGGGGTCTGTGGGATGCTGATGAGAAGATAAGATTTAAAGCGGATCTGTGTGAAGTCTTTCCTCTAGTTCTCATTCTATATCGTGTGTCACCGATCCTCTCTCATCACTCCGCTTTAATACGTGCATACATACAGATTCCTCTCGTGAAAAAGATCACACTATAGTAAATCATAGAGCCAGATTTTAGTGAGTTTGTGGTGGTTCAGTATGTTTATGCGGTATTGTTTCGTTTTTTTCTTCTTGATCAAAAAGGTTGAAATGGTGCCTGAATGGCCTGGGGGGGGCATGAATACATTTCCAAACCTAAGTGAATTTAAATCCATGTAATGTATTTCTTGTTGCAAATTAGAAATGCGGCCTGTGGCAACGCCAGTAGCTGCATTGACTGGCTGTAAGAAACACATTTACAGGCACAGATGTGCACAGGCAAGTTCAGTTAAGCACTATGAAATGGCCTAAGAAAGAAAAAAGCATTAAAGAAACAATAAATCACATGCATAATAAATAATGCAACATTTATTTATTTATTTATTTTGCTAAGCCTGGAATGCCTATATTTACTGCATATTGCTTTGATAGAAGCCTAATGCTTTTGGATATGTTCTTGGCTGTGTGCTGTATTCCCCCCCCACCATTTCCTCTTTCCTGAGAATTTTCTCACTTCTGCTGTTCTATACCTTAGTGGCTATTCTCAGCTGACCTGACAGTTGTTTGCACTCTGCTACACTGTGTATCTGACCCGTGCTTGCTTCGTAGCAAGACTTTGTCACTTGGCAGGAGTATAAGAGATGGCAGTGGTGTATACATCCACACATTATTTTCCAAGTGCATTCGTCTTAAATAAAGCGACCCACCATTCTTTGGTTTAGGAACACAATCTTGACTCAGCTATGACTCAGTGTGTATTCAAATGTTGTGGGCAGATAAGCAAGAAAAGCTTGCAATCAAATGATTTGTTAACTTTGGACCTACAAATGCAGGGCCATCAGAGTCAGAAACAGCTTTTACCACTGGTCACCAAAGGTGCAGTGTAAAAAGGAGACACAGGAATTAAAAAGATTAAGCAGTGACTTGGTTTATTAGTTAATTGCTCTCCCTACAATCCATACCTAATTGCTGTTAGGTAGCTCCTCTAACTAAGCTAATTTATGTCAAAGGAGCTCACCAAGCAGAGGAACAGCTCTTAACTAGATCAGACCATGTCTACCTGATATGTCAATAAGAATTGACCACCAAATTGACTCAGACTCCTAATTTGTTATAATTATTCTCTACCTCTTTGGCATGCATAATCTAGTCTTTAGCACTTGCAAAGAGAGAGATATGGCAAGTGTATGCGTGTGTGTGTGTGTGTGTGTGTGTGTGTGTGTGTGTGTGTGTGTGTGTGTGTGTGTGTGTGTGTGTGTGTAATCCCTGTTGAGGTCACACAGCCAAAAAAAGTGGCCAATCTCAAGCGCACAGCATGGCAGTGGCTTCACATAAGAGACCCCTCTGTAAGCTGCCAGACCCAATTCCGTCAGCACAGACAAACGCCACATGACATCTATGAAATACCAAAATACACTACTACTATTAACAGCTGGTTTGTCCTAAATGCAATAAACAGCCCAAAACATAAAATAAACAGCCCAACGATCAAAACAACCATCAGATAACCATAGGGCAAAACAGCCGGGGAAATATCCTCTAACAATTCAATTCCATTTTAGATCGTGTAAGACGACAGGAACATTTTGACAAACTGCAGCATTGTTGCCAGGGGCATTTATAGTTAAAAATTGATGTCCCTAATATAACTGTTTCGAAATAATATCATAACCTTAGTATATGGATTGTATAGTCTGAGCTTTACTAGCCCAAGGACCCCAAGGGTGGCAGCTTCCACAATTGGGGCCCTTAAGTAAGGCCCTTAAACCCAGTGTCAAGGCTGACCCTGTACTCTGACCCTAGCTTCCTAAAATTGCTGGAATATGTAAAGAAAAAATTTCACTGTGCTGTAAAGTACATGTGATACGTATAAAGTACCTTTCTTTCTATCTAAAGAATACAAAATGTTTGTTGCTTTAATACTTTTCTTAAAACTAGTAGTGCACCTAAAACCCTGAGAAAATCAGGGATAGAAAATGCAGACCAAGGATTCGAATTGCAATCTTTTATTTACAGTCAGTATTATATTATATTAATTTTTTTTTTTTTAATCGTATGCAATGATCACATTAAATACTGCAAATGTCATTTAATTTGATATTGCCAGATTATATAATTCCACTTTATTCAGCATATCCTATTATTTGAGAAAGAAGATTGGGGGAGTTGGATTCCAGACCTAGGCAAGCATTTTTATATATATATAAATAAATTAATAAATAAAAAAAGTCAAAATGTGCATTCAGGATGGAAGTTTTGTCAATTCAGTGTGCTTATGTTAATTACGATGAGTAAAAGGGAGGCATCACAGATTTAAACGGGAAAGAAAATTCTCTTTACCTGTCTTTGATGAGATAACTAGGATGTGAATTTCAGCTACTTTAGTGGTAGTTAAATCTGAAAGTTTTTTTTATCAGATATGTAAAAAACAAAGCACTTTTGTTTGAGTAACAGCTAAGGACTGTTTTTAAAACTAGCCTGGATGTTCAGTTTTATTTTCGTTTTATTTGGATTTCGTTATTTACAATAGATATCGTCACAAAGCAGCTTTACAGAAATTCAGATGTCGATTTCAATCCCAAATGAGTGCTTGTGTGCTTGATCTTTTTTTTTTTTTTTTGGCTAAAGTCATTTAAATGCAAATGTGTCTTTTCACTCTTCAGCCTATATTATTAGATTGCTAAGATCAGAGCATGTTTGATTAACTGTCAGGTTCATTTGAACCAAGGACTATTTACACTTTTCTATATAAAAGGGTACATTTTGGCTTATATTGTCCCTGGTGTGAAATTTAATCCGAAATCTTTACGTGATGTGTATGTCTGCAGATCAGGTTGGACTGCTTGTCTAATCTAAATTCTGGTGCTTCGTGCACCAATAACTGTGTTAATTTGACATGAGCCGGAAGAAAAGGTGGCAAGAAAAGATTTCTTGACATAAGACAAAAGAAATAAACCTTTTAGAGATACCAGACTCAAAAGAAAACATCAACCTCTTCTAGATGTCATTGAACAGTGAAATTATAAATGACTACTCTTCCTCACCTTTAAGCTTTACACTACTGAGTTTGTTGAAAGGATATTTATTATGAGAATATAGTGAATAAGAGTTTTAGAAACACTAACAACCTTTATGAGAAATGTAGCTTGCAGTAGTAAACAGTACAAGCCTACTATACACAGTGTCGGGCTGTTCATTTGGTACCTGGGCCTTCAGTGGGTATTTACCCGATCAATTCAGCTCTTAATTCCACTATCACATCGCAATTTTAGAAACCATTGATACTGTACAAAAACGCAATATAACAACATGTGGCATTACAGAGAGAGAGGCATTTCATATATGGAGGGTGAATACTATTTTACCAAAGCAAGAGACCCAGTTAAGACTCAATAATATTAATATAGAGCAGTTCAGAATCAATATTTGTCTAATAACATGACAAAAACATAAAAATGTAAATAAAATACAACTTATTTACCAGAGATGCAGAATCGTAATGTGCACCGCTCCTCAGAGGCTGTAAGTCAGTGGTACCACTTGTATTCACTCAAATGGTGAGACAAGCTAGCTAGCTTCTGGGTTGGCCAACCTCTCCTCACGATGTCTAGCTTTTCTTCAAAATGGATTCTAAAGTATATCCAAAACCAAATCAATTTCTTTTCCTCCGTATTCATGAAAAGATCTATCTCAGATGTAAACACGTGTTTTGCCAGTCAAACTTGACTGCAACATTTTCCCTCGGACCAACCAAACAGAGGACGGAAAAATGCTGACGCTGTTCTGGGCCAGCTGGCTTGCCCTGTAAGACGATTATGAAATCTGATTGGTTAAAGAAACAGACCTGTTGCAAAAATTCTCTATGGTCAAAGAGCCAGCAGAACAGACTTTGCAGGCCCTGGGTAGATTAAATTGACATGATAGCACAAAGAGGCTTAAATCTGATTGGACAAATACACATGCAGGTACTGGAAGCAGTGCTGCCAAGAGAAACGCTACGAAATGAAGAGAATAAACTGTTGGGAATAAATTAATCATGAAACAAATATTTGAATTTAAGATGTAAATGTAGGTCAGTGCTTCTGATAGTGTTCAGGCTAGCAGAAAAGGCTTTGCTGGCTTTGACCACCCACCACTGACAGTACAGTATCCAGGTATACAACTTTACTAAAGCAGGTTGGATTATTTGCATGTCATCTGACAGAATCAAAATTTGTCAATTTCAATAAAAGTCAAAAGAATGTGCCAAAGTTCCAAGTCAATATAGGGTTAATGGTAACTATATATACACAGTATATATTTGGTGATAATGCTAGCTAGATCATGATGATGAGGATGATAATGGTATTCATGATGGTAGTGGTGATGATAGTTGGTAAAGAAATTGTAATAAGCTGTGTCTGGCCTGTAGTAAGTCATATTTCCATTTCTGCAGTAGTGATGGTGCAACTCAATACTGTTATATAATTCACACTTTCAATTATTGACTTGACAATAGTATACATGTTATATATTGCACATAATTTATAGAAAATTTGACAAAATGTGGAATTTCACAACAATTTTTTAGCCCTAGGCACCTGCTTATACTGCTTGTACCTAGAAACAGCCATGACCGTAATAATGCGATCCCTGTAAGTCAACACAGAAAACCTTAGGCCTCTTATGATTAGCTTATAATTGGTACCAAACTTTCTCCCCAGCCTACTTGCTTAATTCTCCTGTTTTTAAAGAATCATGGAAGTACATAAACGTATTCCTCAGGTAATCAGGGGCTATTATACTCTCTCGCTCTCTCTCTCCCTCTCTCTCACGCTCTCTTTCTGTCTCTCTCTTGCTCTCTCTCTCCCTCTCTCTCACAAACTCTCTCTGTTCCTCTCCCTCTTTCTCTGTCATGTGCTTGATTATTTGTGGCTAAAGTAATTTAAATGCAAATGCATATTCATATATTTCAGCCTATGTTATGAAATTGCCTAGACCAGAGTGTGTTTGATTAACTGTCAGGTTCATTTTAACCCAGCACTGTTTATAGTCCTTTATATTAAAGAGTGAATTGGAGCTTTCATTGTCTCTGGTGTATATTTGAATCAGTAATCTGTATGTAATTTTAATCAGTACACAGCTCAGTCTAAAAGGCATGTCTAATCTGAATTTCGGAGTCTAACGCACCTGTCGTCATGTTAGTTTGATGTGCACATGCTACAAATCTACATAAAACATCTTTCACAGGATGAGCCCATCACTGGCCATCAAATATTTTTCAAAAAACAAAATCGACTGATCAAGTGCAGTATATTCTCAAGCTTGTAGCGTAGTCTGAACATAAGGATGTTTTCCAAAATGAAATATCAGTGACGCACTATTACACATTCCTCAACTTCGCTGAACATGTATCTAGTGAATATTTCTCAGGCACTAATCCAGTTCCATTGGTCACATCTGTACATGTATTGGGAGACATTTACTAGGATATATGGTCATTGTTAAGGCTTATTCTCTCTGTGTGCGCAGTAGGGATTGGTATGAGGCGGTGATGATGGCTTTGGACATGGAGAGGACGGTGTCTAAGCTCATGTTTGACTTCCAGAGGAACTCCACCTCCGACGACGACTCCGGCTGCGCTCTGGAGGAATACGCTTGGGTGCCCCCGGGCCTTAAACCTGAACAGGTAAATTTCCCCTGCATAAGGCACATGTACGGTTAAGTGATTTTTCTAAAGACACACCTTTAGATGTAAAGGAAATAGTCAATATTGATCATGGGAATACACACAAACGACACAGCCCAATCTAACCATAGGTATAGGACATTTCAGGGGACATTTGGCTGGTCCCTGTAATGAAAGTGGTCTATCCAAATTATAATACTGAAAATGTTCTTGAAGTGATGGAAGTGTGTAAATATTGTAGTAGCGTACTGACAAACGAAAATGAAACCATATACCAAGAAACAGAGATAAATAACACATACACATTATGAAACACAGGTGTGCTACAACAAACATGGCTGCAACAAACAAAACCAAAAAGTGCTGTGAGATGATATATATATATATATTTACAGTATATGTTCATAGTAATTAGCACATGTATACACATGAACACGCATGCGTGCGTACACACACACACACACACACACACACATATATATATTGTTTATATGTGTGTGTGTGTGTGCGTGCGTGCGTGTGTGTATATACATGTGCTAATTACTATGAAAGGTGCACAAACACATGACATGGTGTTTATAGGTGCAATGGTAGTCTCTGTCCATTTTCCTAACAAAAAAGGGAAAAAAGATTTTCTACTGGTTCCTGAGGCTGAGTTTAGGTGTAGCAAAGCATTTAGTATTTTACGAACAAATATTCTAACGGAAGAATAATCTATGTGTGTGTGTGTGTGTGTGTGTGTGTGTGTGTGTGTTAATTTTTTAAGCATTGTTACACATTTTCTAACAAACCTTTTGATGATAGGCATTTTCAATTTAAAGTCATACTGTATAATCATATAATCATAGACATACTTTACATAATTTAACAATCATGGCTAGTTTCTTCAGGGTTACATGTCAAATTCATGTCATCATTTAGGTATGGCCCTGAATCAAATATAAGCCAGTGCAAGTGATTCAGAGAGCTCCATTCTGCCCATAATCAACTGTAATGTAAATTATGCTTATGTAAATATATATTGCTGGAGCTTAATTTGTGAGCTACATAAATGTTAGGACAAACCATCTCTGAAGCATTAATACCAGATATTTGTCTACCAGAAAATAATCTGCTCTTGTGTCTACATATACATTGTAGTGTAATAAGAGGTATATAAGTATAGCATTGCATTTCAATTGTATTGTGTATATAGCCAGAGGCACAGGTCATGGGTGAAGAACATGAGTTTTCTCATTTCTGGAAACTCCAGCTCAGATGGAGTGATTTTCTTCCTGACTGTGACCTGTGTTTTGAAAATAAATGACACTGCTGATGAGAAGTTGTGATCGTGTGTGACATAGTATGAGGCAAACAAATGTGGGTCGGTGTATGGGTGTGAGTAGAAGAGACCTTGCGATTAGAGAATCACTGACCAGGGCCAATAAGCTGGGGAACATTTCATGGTCAGACACATGGTGAATAAAAATGACTCCTATTAAATAATGACCCTGTATGAGTCCATACCTCATATATAATCTCTCTCAGAAGCATATGTGTACCTTTCACATGTCAAACACATCATGTAATGCTGGGAGTGCAAATCCAACACAAACCAGCATTTAAACCGCAACTGTAATCCTCTCATAGATTTTTTGTAGGTTATACAGAGAGGAGATTTTGACATGTTTTATGTTTTCAAAAAGGGAAGGTTAAGTTTTGTTTTGTTTTCACAAGGACACCGTTTTTTTTTTTTATATGTAATGATCAATCACGTTAAATAATTAATAAAAAAATAAGATGCCTGTTACAGGTCGCATTTAAATGTTTCGTAAGAGAATAAATCACCAGGTAGGAGGATTTTTCAAAAATAATGTGACAAAAAGAAAAAAATGAAAACAAAACAAAGCAAAAAACAAAGAATGAGTGACTCAATGATACTGAATCACTGAGTCATAGCCTTCAGCATGTATGTGTTCGTCAGACACAGAACAATGATAAATAATACTTCAGGCAAACAAAAGTTAATTTTTTTATTAATTCAAAGGTAGATTGTCCAACTTTTGTAAAGTTTTGCATGTATGTTGCCATTTAGATTTTTTTAAATGCTCAATATGTGCATTTTATAATTTTACAGTCTTGTGAAAATGCATACATTTGTCTTACAAATAATTCAAATGTTCTGGAGTTAATTTTATTAGCATATTTTGTTTTTAATGATCATTCAGTGGGTTCAGCATCATTATTATGGATTTCCAAACTATACAGTAAAATCAGTGTTGTATATTATTTAGACAAGATTGAACAAACAGATAAACTGCCACCCTGAACACAAACCATAGTTCTCTAGAATAAAATGTTCACCTTTAATCGTGACTGTCATTTCTTTTTAATGACACATTGTATAAAACTGACTTAGATTTTGGCATTTTGTGTCATTTTGTGTTATAGCATTGTCACCTATAGCTTCAGTGTCCTGGGCTCATTCTTGAGCTAATGTTACTGTTTGTGTGGAGTGAAGCGTTCTTCATGTCTCTGAACTGGTTGCCCTTCAAGTTCTCTTGAGGTTTCTTCCCACATGTTTTGGTGTGACATTATGTGGCTTGGCTATGATAAACTGGGTGTGAATGATGTCCCATGATGCAGAGTGTATTCCATTTTGTGCCCAGAGTTTATTGGAAACCTTAAACAGAATAAACTGATTACATAAAATTAATCTCATTAATCTTATTAATCTTGAAACTTAAATTGTCATCTATCTATCTATCTATCTATCTATCTATCTATCTATCTATCTATCTATCTATCTATCTATCTATCTATCTCATTAAATAGATATACAATATAGACATATATTCATGGAGCTGGCTTTGTGCACAGTGGCAATGTTATGCTGGGACAGGTTTGGCTCTGCTAGTTCTATTTGCGAGTGAAAGCAAAATTGACATTGTACATTTTATACATTATATAAAATCACATAAAATTGACATCCTTTAAAATGGTGTGCATCCAACTTTGTGGTAACAGTTTGGGGAAGACCCTATACATACAGAATGGCTGGAAAAGTCAAGTATGCACACACACACACACACACACACACACACACACACACACACACACACACACACACACACATACCTACATACATTTTTTCCCTCCTACACTCATATATCTTATATCTTTGAATATAATACAGACAGAAGACTGATCCACAGAGTCACATAGTCATAAGCTAACACTTGTCTGTCCAAACCAATTACCTCACTCAACCACTAAATAAATCAGTTCTGGTTGCCTAGATACCGCTCTCTTTCGACAACCCACAAGCAAAGAGCAGAGTTGTGAGCTTACCTTGAAACAAAGCTCAAGACTATGTCCTGATTGAGTTTGCAAATACACAGGTGCACACACACACACACACACACACACACACACACACACACAAGTAGGGCGCTAATGAGACCTATCAAAAAATTACCATTCTGCCACTTATTAAAGGCAGCCACACCATTACAGGTCTTACAGGTTTTCCATTAACTAGTGTCCATTCAATGGCATGAATCTTAAATGAGAGAAATGATGAGTGCTAAATGCTTTTGTACTCGTTTCTTCTTTTTTGTGTGTGTGTGTGCAGTTGCACCGTCTAACAGATCTAATCATCTTACTGAATGTACTCGACCGTGAATATGTTACACATAAGTTATATTCATTTTTAAATCAGAAATAATCGCCTTTTTAGTTAACAAGAGAGGCAATATGGTTCTGACTGAGGAATCTGTGAGTGTGTGTGTGTGTGTGTGTGTGTGTGTGTGTGTGTGTGTGTGTGAGAGAGAGCATGTAGCATTTGAATCTTGCTTCATCCTTTTTTCATGGGCTGCAGCTTTAATCTGCAATCAGTTCCTGCAGTGATGTTTTTTTTCCCCCTTCTGCCTCTGATAACCAAAGAAATCACTCTGGTCTTTTCATAGAGCAAACAGCAAGGTGCATGCCTACACTCTCTAACTCGTGTGTGCACTACCATTTTTACTCTCAACGCATGCCAACAGAATTTCTCTGGCTTTCATTTAACCGATTTTCTATAAGACCCTTTTTTATTCGCACTCACTCATGTGACATTAAAGGACCCCGATTTTCTTTAGACTCAGCGAATATTTTTAGACTCTTTTTATGATCTTTCTATTTCAGTTTCCAGGCTTAGAAATGTGTTTATTCTACTAAATGTAAGGCCTAATTAACTCAAAAAAAAAAATAGAACAAGCTTCAAATTGCACTGTTTCATTCTGTAAGTGCAGACACTTGATTCCAGTGACAACTTGATTGCACGTCTCTGCCATAATGACACTGGAACAAGAGTGACTGCAAAAGGGAAAATGGAGGGAACAAGAAATCAAATGGGTTCCTGCTTTCCTTGTTTCCTGGTGCTCTATTTGCATTTTATGGACTGTCTTACTATGTGGAATGCGATGTGTGTTGTGGGTATGTGCTTTTAAAGTATTAACCTGAACCATGTATTGTCTAATTTATTTTGCTGGGACAGAAACATGACGCTGTAGGCATGTAAGGAAATAATATACTATTAGAACCTAAGGCAGAAAGATGCTGCCAAGCTGTATATTAATTTTTATGTTAACATTTCAACCCTCTTAGAAAGCTATATAAAAATAATGAGCTGAATAATTTGGGTCGATATACAAAAGCAGTAAACAAAATGAAACGTTGTATGCATTAAAAGTATTTCGCACCAATGCACAGAATTGAAGTAGATGGATTTTATTGCAGCTGAAATCATTGTAATGCTCTTAGTGTTTATGGTATATCTTGTGCGGTGGCATATTTATCTGGTAGACATTTACTGAATTTAATAAATCCTTGAAAATGTATATTAACTTTTATGGGTGCTTCAATGCATCGCTCACTCAATGAATTCATGTGTGTGTGTCTGTGTGCAGGTTCACCAGTATTACAGTTTCCTGCCTGAAGATAAGGTCCCTTACGTGAACAGCATTGGCGAGAAGCATCGCATTAAACAGCTCCTACACCAGCTTCCCCCTCATGACAACGAGGTCAGTGCTCAAAGTACTGATGCATTTGCATTACATTCCAGGAATCTGCTTTTCAACCGACTATTAGCACCGAGATGAGAGATGGTAAAATACATTTTAGCATGCCTTTAATAGTTTTCTAGACTGTATGTTTTGTTCAGGTTTAGTTTTTGCCTAAAAACTCAGTTTTAGTGGAATGGGACCATGTGAATAGATTAGAAATTCCCTAATGTGTTCATTTTCTATGTGTTGAGAAAAACCAACATATTTATGCTATGATTTGGTAGTGTATAAAGCAATAACTAGTTCTAATATGAAACACATTTTTTTATATACTGTATAGGAGTCCCTCAAGGATTTGGGGTTCTCTATTTGTAATTGAGTAACAGGGGTGTGAGTTTGTCTATTTGCAGGTTCAAATTGAATGAGGCAGGAGAAGGAAAGAAGGCTTTGTAAAGTCTGCTAATATGTTGCCTGTTCTTGAGGGAAACATCCACTCTTGTTGTGTGGTAGAAATTGAAAAGACTGATCCACAACAGCTATGTGGACAACATAATAGGGTTTTGATCATGAAAATGATGATGATAATGGTTATGATGATGACAAAGATGATAAAGAAATATGCTGATGATGTCTTCAGGTGCGATATTGTAACTCTCTGGATGAAGAAGAGAAGAGAGAGCTGATGATCTTTAGCAACCAGAGAAAGAGAGACAACCTGGGCCGAGGCACCGTCCGCCCTCTCCCCCTCACCATAACTGGCGCTGTTTGTGAACAAGTATGGCAGTTTAGTAGTTCAGAAATCACTTAATACTTAATCAACTTAATACTTTGACTTGCATTAAACCTATTTGATCTGATCTGACTGCTAATTTAAATGAATTAGTTAATAATAAAGATCTGTGTTCCTTGTTAAGCATATTTGAATTGAGTCTTTGTATTGTTGCATGCATTGTACTTTTTTTATCTTATAGTGTGGAGGCCAAATAAACGGAGGTGATATTGCTGTATTTGCCTCACGAGTGGGTCACGGATTATGCTGGCATCCTCACTGCTTTGTGTGCTGCATGTGTGCCGAGTTGCTGGTGGATCTAATCTATTTCCATCAGGATGGAAAGATCTATTGTGGCCGCCACCATGCTGAGCGACTCAAACCACGCTGTTCAGCTTGTGATGAGGTCAGTCCAACAACTTCAGCTTTCAAGCCGTGTTAATCGAGCAGTTTTAGAACAGTTTTAATCCTCTCAACTGACCCCAAGCTTAATTAAACTCCAAACTCCACTACTCAACCACCTTGATCTCCTTTAAACTTAAAACCATAATCATTAACAAAAATCTGTAAATCTGTATAATCCACCAGGCCCCACATCTTTGAATATCCTCTAACTCATGACACCAAAAAAAAAATTTGGACAATTAATATTGACGTAGGAAATTAAAGTAAAACTAAATGCTAGTTTTTTGTTAAACAACTAAATAAATCACTGTAACATTATATATTAATGTTGTCCATTAGTGAACAGTTATATTATTCACTGCAACAATTCAGTAAGCTAGCTACATTCATGTATCTGTTAGATTTATTTTTCAGATAATTTTTTTCTTTCCACAGTCACCACTGACTACCTCATTTAGGATAAACTCACAATTATAAGGAAAAAAACTTATAGGCACTCAACTTAAACACTCTTTTATACTTTTATAAACTCTTTATCGCTGCAAAGCTGCTTTGAGGCAATGTCCATAGTTAAAAGTGCAATACAAAACAAATTATTATAATTATTATTATAACAAATTACCCCTAGAACCATTTTTCTGAAAAAAAAAAAAAAAAAACGTGTTAGTGCTGAAGTGTAAAATATAGGTATAGGTCTGAAGTTATATATGAGGTCTAAATACCAAAGTGTGCATTCTCAGCATTAACTCCTCACATTGCGTGTGTGACTCAATTCTAAATACAGTCCTTTCAGCATACAGTACATACATTATATAAATCCTTAAAACGACTTTTCCAACATATGTTCTAAATTAATTGCTCTTCTGGCAACTTTAAGTCTTTATAGCTACTTAACATTCAATATGATTTGCTGAGATTTTGATTGTTACTGATCTTACAGGCTTCTCTTTCTCTTTTTCACATTTTTTTCTACCATAGATCATCTTTGCAGATGAGTGTACGGAGGCAGAAGGAAGGCATTGGCACATGAGGCATTTCTGCTGTTATGAATGTGAAGCTCCACTAGGTGGCCAGCGCTATATTATGCGTGAGGGACGGCCTCACTGCTGCAACTGTTTTGAGTCACTCTATGCTGAGTACTGTGATGCATGTGGAAAACATATAGGTATACTGCACAGCACTCTTCCTTTTTAAACTAAGTAAAAAAAATGTCACACCTTTCTTTTAATAAAACTATACATAACCAAAAGACCGTTCCATGTACAGTACTGATTATACTTATTATTAAACATTAAATGAGTAAGATATTTAGTTATACAGTGGGCTGTTTTTAACATGTTCTAGTCTCTTAATGTTCTGCTCAGTCTTAAACATTTTATTGTTGTATTATTTGTCATTTTAACCATCAGCTGTCTAGAACGCATGACCATACCATTGTCAAAACAATGAAAAAAGTTACTGCAAGCATGTTTTTTTTTTTTTTGTCCTTCACACACACTTTTCTTTTATATGCCCCTTTACTTATAAAAGACCATATACATTTTCATGCCATACACGCTTTGGCTCTGGAATTCATATTCATCTGTCCCCCCTAGGCATAGACCAAGGACAAATGGCATATGAGGGTCAACACTGGCATGCCACTGAAGAATGTTTCTGCTGTGCTCGCTGCCATCAGTCTCTGCTAGGCCGGCCCTTTCTGCCAAAGCAAGGGCTCATCTACTGCTCTCGCCTCTGCAGCCAGGGAGATGAGCCTGATCTGTCAGACTCCTCAGATTCTGCTTTTCAGAGTGCTCGTTCACGCCAGTCACGCCGCAGTGCACGAATTGGCAAGCAGGGAGCAAAAAATAACAAGGCAGAAAACAGCAGGCAGCCATCATCTGGCTCAGCATCTGCAACAGGTGAGCGGCATTCAGTGGATGCAGACTCTCTGGCTGTGCAAATGGACCTGCTTAGTGTGTCCACTCCAGCTCCCAGTCGCACTCCAAATCGCACACCAACAAGAACTCCAAGTCGGACCCCAAGTCGTTCACCAAGCCTGAACCGCAAGCAGTCTGTCTGGATGAGCAGGGATGAGCCATACTCCTATGAGTCAAATCAAAGAGATCCTTCCCCTTCCCCAAATCCCCATCAGCTACGGAGCCAATGTAGCATCCGGAGCCCATATCCTTCCTCTCCTAGCCAACCACCGAAAGTGGTGAGCCCGCCAGACTCCTGGCACAAAGAGCAACAAGGAAGTAATCCCAAGAAGCCCCCTGTTATGGCAGCCCTGAGAGGCCAATCTTTTAATGAAAATTGGATGCACCACGGGCAGGAATCTGAATTCCATCCACCCAAACTGAAGACACAGATGAGTTTCAATGAGGTATCTAGTCATGGTGCTGGGTTCCTAGACAAACGCAGTGTAAGTGTGCAAGGCTTCCCCAGAGAGATGAGGCCTCCACTTGTAAGGAGTAGACATCACATTGGCCCCAGTTTTGGTGAACTGACACCCCTTGAGCAGACACCACGAGGGTCTGCAGATTCACTGGCCCTTTCTTATGCCACAGGTACACTAAATCTCCCTTTTCTTAATAACATACATTGCCATTCATTTTGATAATATCTATGAGTGTTAAAAAATACTGAAGAATAACTGCATTTAATTTTGTCCTTCTTCAGGAAACTCTTTGGATGGGACTACAAGGCGCCAGGAGCACCTTTCTCGCTTTTCAATGCCTGACTTAAGCAAGGACTCTGGTGTGAATGTGTCCGAGAAAAGTGGAATGGGTACATTAAACTCATCCATGCAGTTCCGCAGCACTGAATCTTTGACATCAGTCCCTAGACCTCTTGCTGACCTGGGAATGCCAGTCAGACTGAGGTACCCACCACAACTCTACTGGAACTCTTCTAGAGGCCTTAGCTTTGATGAGCAAGCCAAAGGTCGCATGAGTCTGGCTGGGAGCATGGGAAATGTTCATTCAGTGACACCACGACCACGGCGAGCTAACACACAAGATTCCCCACGACAACAACGGCCAAGGCAACAACACCATCGCAAAAGTAATAAAAGACACAAAGGCCACCATCGATCCCGCCGTTCACGTTCAGATAATGCCCTCCATCTGACTGCTGAAAACCAGGGTTACCCTAGTGACCCAGTTCAGAGATTTCATGATGATTTTCAGAGGTTGCCCTCGAGGATGTCACGTGATCCTTTTGGAGGAAATTACGCATGTAGGCAGCAGTTTTTCAGGCCATGTCCTCGAACCACATCGGATCTGACCTTGCAGGACCCTGGAGGTCCAAGGCTAGGCCAATACCTGGGCAGGTACGGAGAGCTGGCAGAAGGTGATGATCATTTTTGCTCCACTTGCTCCTCTTCATCAGAAGGATCCGATGATGAAGGCTACTTTATGGGAGAACCGATTCCTCGACCAGTGCAAGTGCGTTATCTTGACAACGAGGAGTTGAGGCAGCGTTATAGTCCCACTATGATGGGTGGTCACTCCCAGCTACACACACGTAGACGCAGAAAGAGTAAGAATTGCATCATCTCTTAAGGAACAGTTTATACCTTTTGTGGGTGTGGTGTGTGTCTCTTTGTGTCTAGGTTGTAACCTTATTGAAGCATGATCAGTCAAACAAGAAAAACTTGATGATGTCCTCTGGACCTTTTGTCCGCTGTTTACTGTGACAGAAGAAGGCACAAAGAAATGCATCATCTCATAATGCAGGTTGTGTGTCTGTCGGTATGTCTGCGTATGTAACTTTATTCAAATAACTTACTTAATAGATTGTAATCTTACTTAAGCATGATCAAATTATAGCCAACAAAACTTGATCATGTCTTCTGGACATTATATTCTCTGTTTACTGTGACACAAGATGACTTCATGTGTGAACAATTTGAATATTACATTAAACATTGTATATTCAAGAACACTTAAGTTCACTTGTAGAAACGTGCAATAAGGATGTGCTATGTACGGGTGGTTTGATCAAAAACAAAATAGGATTGTGGCTTAGTGTGCACTGAAAGAACTGTTTAGAGTCAAGAATTGGTATTGGTGAGTTACAATGATAACTGGCTTTCATTACAACTGTATTCTGAACTTGTTTATTCAGAAATGTCTTAAACTTGTGTTACTGTATGTGTAAGGAGTGAAAGATTGCTAGCTCAGTCATGTGGCTTGATCTGTCAATACTGAATATGATGTCTGATAACAAAGACTGAGGGGGACTTGGTTTTAAATGCAAATCTTATCAGCCCTAGCTTCAAAGTAAAATTTCTCTCTTCTTTTTTTTTTTTTTTTTGCTTTTCAAATCAGTCTCTCTATCTTTTATTGTCTACTTGAGAGCCAGTTCATCTACAACCATATACTAGTTATTGTTTCCATTGTTCTAATTGCTTGCACCCTGTTCTATTAATGACATATTACAAAAACTTACCTTTGCTTTTAAAAATAGCAATGTTTGGTATAGTCCTGTTTTAAATGCAATATACTTTTTTTTCTCCAAAGTCCACATTTTAATAATGTTATCTATAAATTACTTGTATGTACAGTGATTTTCAAAAGTAATATAAGTCATGGCTGTAGTATTGTAAATGTTCTGTAAATATAGTCTTAAATATTTCTATATTTTGTATCCTCAGAAGCATTATTTGTATCATATTGTAGAGCGTTAACTGCATGTATCCCCAGTTCATGTCTTGTATCTGAATTAAATAATATTTCAATTATCAATAACCTTAGGTCTTTATTTCTTTCCATATGAATTTGCTGGATTATGAAATTGGGCATAGCTTTTTGGTTGTTTACTGATCAGTGTGGTGTTAATGTGACTGAATTTTATAAAAGTCCTCAATATAAATGAAAAGACATTAAAGGTTTTTTTGTAATATAATGCATTTGTATAATATATATTAAACAAATACTAATTACATATTATATAGTGGATATAAAAAAAGTCTACACACAATTTTTGCAGGTTTTTGAAATATAAAGACAGAAATAACAACATAAATGTCAGATTTGTTATATATAAATTGTGATCTTTAAGTAAAGTACATTTCCAAAGAAAGCGGTTTAATAATTGGAAACTTTTTAAAATTAAAACACCCTGATTGCATAAGTCTGTAATTTTTTTCATAATAGGGGCTTTAACTGTCTTCAGACTTTAACAGTCACATTCAAGGTTAGGGCTGTAGGTAAATTGCATTCATCTGCCATACACTTTAGTGGTTCTGATTAAAACCAGATAAAGGTCAGCAGTTGCTGTAGTATTTACTTGAATGCCTGGGGTTGCATTCTATTAAAGGCCATGGGCCATAAAGAGCTGCCAACTGTGAGACTTTCCAATTCTTGAAAGGTTTCAATCAGGAATGTGTGTACTGAATGTACAGTGGAACATTGTCACAACCATCATCAATTAGTAATGAAAATTGGGCACCACAGAGACTTTGCAAAGAGCAGGATGACCCTTTAAAGTTGATCAGAGAACAAGAAAAATCTTACCAGTGATGCTACCAAGAGGGCAACAGTAACACTGAAGAAACTACAAGAATTTCCTGCAGGTATCCCCTGTAAATTCTGCACAAGTCTCGGCTGTGTGGTATTCTTACAAAGAGGAATATGCAAGCCCATCTAAATTATGCCAAAAGATTTAATTCAGTCACCCGAAACCATGTGAGAAAATGTGTTATGGTCTGACTAGACAAAGGTTGAACTTTTTGACCATAATTCTGAAAGGTATGATTGGCACAAAGTCAATCAGAGCATACTGACAGTAAAGAATGGTGGGGGAAGTATTATGCTTTGGGGCTGTTTTTCTTCAGCTGGGCCAGGGGCACTTGTCAAGATAGATAGGAATTTTTTATTTCAACATGACAAAGACCCAGAGCACACATCAAAATCAACAAATATATAGCTTCAGAAAAGGAATGGTCCAACCAGAACCCTGACCTCAATCCTATTGAAAGCCTATGAAATGACCAAAAAAAAGGATTTATAAACCAGAGACCCCACCCTTGGTGGATTTGAAAAATAAAAAAGGTTAATTAAAGATTTGATGCTGTAATAAAAACCACAGGTGCTTCCACAATCACAATCAGGGTATTTTAGTATTTAGTATTTTTTATGTTCTCAATTATTAAAAATTAATTTTTTTCATCTTGATATTTAAACATTTAATCTTTCTGACATTTATGTTGTTATTTCTGTCTTTATATTTTAAAAACCTGCAATCAGGATGTATCGAAATGTAAATAAACTGTATGTAATATTTTATGACAGAACACAGTTTTTTACAATTTTCAATTCTGACTGGTCAGAGGGAGTGGCTTATTTTTATATAACAGTACAACTAGGGCAGTAATAGGCAGCAAGCCCCAAATCTTTTTTCATCACGTACCTGTTTGGCGCGAGACAATTTTTTCACAAAATGGTGGGGAGGGGATTGTCACACTCCCCCGAACTCACCATAATGCACAATCAGTGGGAGCTTAACAAGTGTTGGAAAGTGTGGTGCCAAATAATTTACAGCATTTACCGATCTGTGGCTCAGTGGTTGGAGACTCCGGGTTATAGATGTAAAGAAATGCACTCATTCTTATACATTATTGCACAGGGCACATACTCATATGGATTAGTCTTGTTTAACTGCATGGTGGACTGTCACGTGTTATTCCATGCATAACAGTTTAAAAATTGTTTTAAACTTACTTAAATGTTGTTGAAGATTATCTGTATTGAGCCATAAATTATTATTTATATTTCATATAATTATTATTAATTTATTTTAATATTAAATCAGATAGAAACACTCTTAAGCATTTAACAATTTAACATCATTAAACTTAGACAAAGTAGTAAATGTATTCTTTTTTTTTTCTGCCAGCAGCTACCACAAACATTTTCGCAAACTATATTGCAAGCTGTGTGGCTATAGAGTTATACATAACCATATATTGACTATAAATCTTTTATCGTATTAAGCTATCAAGTACATGGGAAACTTCTATATTAAGATAAGTTCAATTTAATTACATTTGCTTTAATTATGATAGAATAACTATGAATCTTTTACCTAGTTAAAACATGATAAAATATATGTAAAGGTAAAAGTTCATAGTTCTTTTTAATGCACTTTTGAATGTTCTGGGGCTTTTTTTAGGAAAGGGAAAATAAATTGCGGAACTGCAGTTTAATTAAATATATGTACATATTAAGCAAGCCAATTCTCAACCCACCTATAAAACCTACACTTACCGACACAAAAAGGCCAATGTTGAACAAAAAAAAACAAGACAAAAAAGATAATTAAATAAATTGGCATAAGGTATATGCAAAAAGAGAAAGAAAAAAATGTCAAGGGATGTGATTTTATAAAAAACTGTGATCAAATCTCTTAATCTATTTCCCAATAACTACACGAAAATGTCGCAAAAAAATTGCAGGAGCGTGATGACAAATGCAAATATGGACTAATTTGCCTTTTTTTTTTTTTTTTTTACAAATTATTTTTTATGATATTCCTATTGCATTAAAGTCCGTGTTTGTTTCAAGCATCCTTTGAGAAAACCTCATGATCACCATTAATAATATTCTTTTGCACGGATGTAGGTTTTACAAAACAAAACATTGCTGCATAGTGAACACAATGACCACACTAAGTTTTTCCAAAGTCTGAATAATCAAAAAAAAATTTCATTTTTAAACCAAATCATTGTGGACTGTGAAAATATAACTGTGGACTGTTCATTATAGGCAGTTTGTACACATATCACGAATAACAGTATTTTGCTTCAAAGTAAAATATGTCAGACAGACCGAAAGAACTGAATTATACATATACAAACTTTTTGAGATTTATTTCAACAGAAATGGGTTAACTGAAAATGGGTAGTAAAATGACAATATTAACTGTGCAATCTCACCTACTTTTCAAGTCATCTTCATTTATTTTCAACAAGTGCATGACATAGCAAAAATGTATCCCTATTATCAAAAGCAAGTGTGCATAGTCATGTGACCAATGCCTATATCCTGTACAAAATCAGATCGATTAAAAGAGAGACAGCAAAACAAAACAAAAAATATTACTACAGGTCACACGCATTTCATGTGGAGCCCCAAAAACATTTACTTCCCAGAACAAGACTTCTTTCAGCAGAGAACTTCATACCACCAACTTCAGTATAAAACCTTATTATTTATTTATTTATTTATTTAAATCTGACCAAAACCCTCAAGAAGTTTTATCAAGGAGGAAGTGAGAGCAGCAATTAGGAGGATAAAGAGTGGAAAGTTGGTTGGACCAGATGACATACCAAGAGAAGCATGGAAATGTTTAGATGAAATGGAGGTGGAGTTTTTAACAAGATTGCTTAACAGGATTTTGGAAGGTGAAAGGATGCCTGAGAAATGGAGAAGAAGTGTGCTGGTACAGATTTTTAAGCATAAGGGTACAGACCTGCAGTAACTACAGTAAATTTGATCAGTCACACCATGAAGTAATGGGAAAGAGTAGTGGAATCCAGGCTAAGAGAAGAGGTGACCATCTGTGAACAACAGTATGAGAGCATGCGAGATGGTTTGGACATGTGCAGAGGACAGAGGATATATCGGTAGAATGCTGAGGATGGAGCCACCAGGAAGGTGAAAAAGAGGAAGACCAAGGAGGAGGTTAATGGATGTGGTAAGGGGAAGACATGCAGGTAGTTGGGTTAAAAGAGGCAGATGTAGAGGACAGGGGAGATGAAGATGGATGATCCGCTGTGGGGACCCCTAATGGGAGAAGCTGAAAAAAGAATAAGAAGAAATGGCCTGGTATATTTTTGCTCAAATTACAGAAACTTATTGAAGCATTTTATTAAATGCCACATCACACATTTTTTTTAATTAAGTGTGCACATGAGCATGTTATATTATATATATTTTATATGGACATGTTATACCTTTGTATATTATATGAACATATGTTAAACATAGTCAAGATCAGATCATCTTTAAAAAAGATTTGACTCTAAATCACTAACAAATACTAGCTTTGATGAAATGTTGCTGCAGTATGTAGCACATTTAGCACCGGTGATCCTTACACAACATGTTGTTACAGATTTTCTTCCATCATATAGATGTGGCTGAAAAATGCATTATTCCTAGTGGCACAACATTACAAAGTCCTGAGTTGTACCACCTAAAGTCTCATTCACTCATGCATGCATTTCCAGAGAAATTATATTGTGTATGTAGATGATCATTTTACTTGTGTGGTTACTGTGGTTACAGCATTGCCCCAACATTTTATAACAGTAGATTCACCACCTTTAGGTTAGTGTATGTGTGTGTCAGTGATGCTGGGACTGGGATGGGATGGTAAGCTCTTTCGAGTCATACTCATTGATAAACCGTTCCATGGCATCTACACAGCGCAAGCCAATCTCACGCAGGTTCTCCCTCAGGGAAGACTGGATGGATCTCTCCAGCGACGGATCTTTTGCCACAAGCATTTTGACCACCACACCAAATGTGTCGCAGTCTTGTCGGTACACCTGCAGCACACACACCATAACTTTAATATTACAAGTTTATATTTGGGTAATAAGCGTTTTTTTAGATAGTGGCGCATAAATTTGTTGATATCCTAAAGTCAGAATGTGTGGAATAATTTTCTCTAACAACACAGCTGTGACATTAAATATAGCTTTAACCTAAATAAAGTGGGAAATCCCAGTCTATTACCATTTTTTGAGACGCATACATGCTCCCATGTTAAAGTCAAAAACACAAAAGATTTGAACAGTAAATGACTGGAAGAAAGTTATTTAGACAGATGAGTCCAAATTTGACATTTTTGGCTCAAACTTATGTAAAATGAACAACAAGAGAAAAAATTTAAGCAGACTGCCTCACATCCACAGTCACACATGAGGGTGGGAGCTTAATGGTTTGAAGTTGTTTTGGACCAGGAGTTGTTGAGGACTCATTCTGGCCATGAAAAACATGAGTACCAATTTATACATTAATGTCATGCAATTCTGCCTAATTGGAACCAACTTCACCATACAAGATAATGAGATAGCAAATATTCAGATGGAGTGCTACTGTTCCTGTGAAGTGTTACTGTATAGTGTCTATCTATCTTAGAATTGCCTGCCCAGTCACTGCACTTAAATTATTTTATACTGCTTTGGGATGTACTGGATCACAAAGTTATAAAGACATATTTTCTGAAGAACACCTTTGGCAAGTTTTACAAGAGGCCTAATGTAAAATGCAATATATTTTAATATCTAAACATATATGAATATGGACTATAGTATTATAGAACCTGACTTCCCAGCCATATGTGGTTCTTTCCCAAACTTTAACTGTAAAGTTGGAGACACAATTCTATAGGATCTTTGGAGGCAGTGGGATTAAATCTTCCTCACTTGAAATAGGAGACCCAACCCTGTTCCACCATGGCAATGCCCATGTGCACAAAGCAAGTTTCATGAAGATATTTTTTACATGGGATAGAGCGATAGAAAGCTATTGGGGTTTAGTCTCAACAGTACTGTACACCGTATAATGTACAGTAGTGTGTGTACAGTAGTGTACAGTAGTGTATAGTGTGTGTTTATGCATATCATATACAGTATCTCACAAAACACCCCTCACAATTCAGCAACCATTAGTATATCTTCTCACGGGACAATACTATAGAAATGAAATGTGGAAATACAGTGAAGAAAACACGTATTTGAACACCCTGCTATTTTGCAAGTTTTCCCACTTAGAAATCATGGAGGGATCTAAAATTGTCATTGTAGGTGCATGTCCACTTTAAGAGACATAATCTAAAAAAAAAAATCCAGAAATCACAATATATGATTTTAAAACTATTTATTTGTATGATACAGCTGCAAATAAGTATTTGAACACCTGTCTATCAGCTAGAATTCTGACCCTCAAAGACCTGTTAGTCTGCCTTTAAAATGTCCACCTCCACTACATTTATTATCCTAAATTAGATGCACCTGTTTGAGGTCGTTAGCTGCATAAAGACACCTGTCCACCCCGTACAATCAGTAAGAATCCAACTACTAACATGGCCAAGACCAAAGAGCTGTCCAAAGACACTAGAGACAAAATTGTACACCTCCAAAAGGCTGGAAAGGGCTACGGGGAAATTGCCAAGCAGCTTGGTGAAAAAAGGTCCACTGTTGGAGCAATCATTTGAAAATGGAAGAAACTAAACATGTCCAGGCACATCTTAAGTTTGCCAATGACCATTTGGATGATCCAGAGGAGTCATGGGAGAAAGTCATGTGGTAAGATGAGACCAAAATAGAACTTTTGGGTCAAAATTCCACTAAACGTGTTTGGAGGAAGAAGAATGATGAGTACCATCCCAAGAACACCATCCCTACTGTGAAGCCAGGGGGGGGTAGCATCATGCTTTGGGGGTGTTTTTCTGCACATGGGACAGGGCGACTGCACTATAATAAGGAGAGGATGACTGGGGCCATGTATTTGCGAGATTTTGGGTTACAATCTCCTTCCCTCAGTTAGAGCATTGAAGATGGGTCGAGGCTGGGTCTTCCAACATGACAATGACCTGAAGCACACAGCCAGGATAACCAAGGAGTGGCTCTGTAAGAAGAATATCAAGGTTCTGGCATGGCCTAGCCAGTCTCCAGACCTAAACCCAATAGAGAATCTTTGGAGGGAGCTCAAACTCCGTGTTTCTCTGCGACACGCCAGAAACCTGACTGATCTAGAGAAGATCTGTGTGGAGGAGTGGGCCAAAATCCCTCCTGCAGTGTGTGCAAATCTGGTGAAAAACAACAGGAAACGTTTGACCTCTGTAATTGCAAACAAAGGCTACTGTACCAAATATTAACATTGACTTTTTCAGGTGTTCAAATACTTATTTGCAGCTGTATCATACAAATAAATAGTTAAAAAATCATACATTGTGATTTCTGGATTATTTTTTTTTTAGATTATGTCTTTCTCAGTGGACATGCACCTACGATGACAATTTCAGACCCCTCCATGATTTCTAAGTGGGAAACTTGCAAAATAGAAGGGTGTTTAAATACTTGTTTTCCTCACTGTATTTTAGAAGAGTCAATGTGCAGCTTATAAAGCAGTACAGATTTACTGTTCTCTGAAAATAACTAAACATACAGTTGTTATTGTGTAAATTACTAGCAACAAAAGTGAGTACACCCAAAGTGATAACAGCTGTATGTCATGCAAACCACATGTCTTATTCATCATGTTCATGTATTTGTTAGGACAAATGACTTAACTTGACAGGAACATACACATTTGTTGTATTAAAGTAGTTAGATTACTGGCTTTTCAACATGGCAAAGAACTCTCTGATCATTTGAGAATTAGAATTACTGCTGGTAATACCCTGAAACTCAGTTACATTAGAGGGGCCATGGTCATACAGAGGTTTTCCAAGATGGGTTCCACTTGAAACAGGGCTCACAAGGTTTGATCAAAGTAGTTGAGTCCTTGTGCTGTGCGTCTGGTGTAGAAGCTGGCTTCAAAATTAAAAGCATGAATGCTGCCAGTATTGCTTTAGAGGTTGCAGAAGTGGAAGGTCCGCTTGTCAGTGCTCAGACCATGCCGTTGTTCAAAAAGGAAGCCTCTTCTGACACTGGCTCACAAGAAAGCCTGCAAACATTTTGCTGAAACAACCTGTCTAAGAGCATACACTTCTGATGAGACTAATGTAAACTTGTTCGACTCAGAATGTGTGGTGGCACCCTGGTGAAGAATACCAAGAAAACTGTGCCTACAGTCAAGCATTGTGGTGGCAGCATCATGGTCTGGGGCTGCATGAGTGCTCCTGGTACTAGCGAGCTGCAATTTATTGAGGGAAACATGGATTTCAAAATGTACTGTGACATTCTGTTTTTCAACATAATAATGGCCCCAAACACACTGACAATATGTTATCTGAAGGTGAAAGTGATGGAATAGCAAAGTATGTCTCCAGACCTAAAATCTATTGAGCACCTGTGGTGCACCCTCAAGTGGAAGGTGAAGAAGCGTCATGTGTCTGACATCCAGCAGCTCTGTGATTTAGTTATGGAGGAGTGGCAGAGGATCCCAGCAACAACAGCTCTGGTGAATTCCATGCCCAGGAAGATTAAGGCAGTGCTGAATAACAATGGTGCTCACACAAAATATTAACACAGTTTTGACATGTTCACGTAGGGTGTACTCACTTTTGTTGCCAGACATAATGTCTGTATGTAGAGTTATTTTCAGAGAACAATAAATCTGTACTGCTACACAAGCTGCACACTGACTACTCTAATATATATCCAAGATACATTTCTATAGTGTTGTCTCTGGAAAAGATGGTTGAAATGGTTGCTGAAATGTGAGCGGTGTTCTCACTTTTGTGAGATACTCAATAAACTGTATATGATATATACACACTCTTCACCCAATTATCAGTGAGAAGGAACTTTGGAAATCATCAACCCTGAGATGATGACAAGTAAATTAGGAGTGTAAAAATGTCCAGAAGACAGAGAGAAGCTCAGTGTCCAGTCATAGGGGATTGCGTACACATTTTCACACACATTTTCACACACATTCTCACATACACACACACCTCTACTCACAGTCATACATATCCACGCAAATTACTGATTCATAAGAATTACTGAGTGACCTTTCGTACACTTTCGCACAACTGAACGCCAGCACACACTCTGTCCCACTACCCACGCTATATCAAAAAAATTTGAAGTCATACTTGCCTACTTTACTCAATTTTTTATTAAATAAGACGAGACCCTTAAGAAGGATTTTATTCTTCATGGCAAAGATTTAACAAGGTGTTGGAAGCATTTCTTTAAGATTCTGGTCCATGTTGACATGATTGCAGATTTGTCAACTGCGCAATCATGCTGCGAGTCTTCTGTTCTATGTGAAATTTGCTCAGTGGGGATGCTTATGAAGTGCACTGAACTCACTGTCATGTTCATGGAACCATTAAACCACTTGTGTTTTGTGACCCAGTACATTATGATGCTGGAAGTTACCACTGGTAGATTGTATGTGGATGTCTGTGAATGCTGTTGACATGAAATATAGCCATATAGCTTCAGATTCCTGCTTTGTTTAACTGGTTTTCTGCTCTTGTAACCCAAACACGTCAAGCCTCTGCATTTTGAATTGCTTTTTTGCTCACCACACCTGTTGAACAGTGATTATTGGAGTTGCTTAGCCTTGCTAATCAACAGGGCATTTATGCCTGCAGAACTGCTGCTCCTCACTAGATGTTTTTTTCCTCTCCACATTTTACCTGTATACACTGTAGATCAGGGGTGCACACACTTTTTCAGCATGCGAGCTACTTATAAAATGACCAAGTCATAATGATCTAAATACTATAAAAATGCATAAATAAATATCAATTTTTTGAATGTCATGCGATCTACCCACACTATCTTTGCGATCGACCGGGAGATTGTGATCTACGTATTGTGTGCCCCTGCTCTAGATATTGTTGTGTGTGAAAATCCCAGCAGATCAGCGGTGTCTGAAAAACTCCAACCCGAAAACATATTGCACAAGTCAAATTTTTTAATTGGACAAATGCATGAAAGAGCAAGGTAACAGGTGTTCCTAATAAAATGGCTAGTAAGTGTATATTAAAATGCATTGCAGATCTAAGACTCACAGTGAATCCGATGAATAAAATGAATGCAATGATTATGATCTATGATTCTATTTATGCTTCCTAGTGTGACGTTCGTAAGGATCAGTGTTATGTAAAAGCATTACACAGCAAGTTACATAAAATAGCACCGAATGGTGCAATCTGCACTCAGTGTAGAGATATTCGATTGTACACTGTTTGTGTGTGGGTGTGGGTGTGGTTTTCTGTACACTGTTTAGGTGTGGGTGGTTGTGTGTGTGTGTGGGTGTGTCCTTTGTGGATCCCAGGTGCGTCTACCAGCTACCAGATAACCTAAGAAGCACCTCGGCTTGACCTGTGCAATCCAGTATGACCAGAAGAACTGTGTGTGTGTGTGTGTGTGTGTGTGTGTGTGTGTGTGTGTGTGTGTGTGTGTGTGTGTGAAGAAAGAGAGAAAAAGAAAGAGAGAAACCACTTTTGATCAAAAACATTTCAACTACTAAATGTATTAATTAGTATTAATTAGCTTATTCCTTAATTTGTCAGTTAAATAATTCATTCATTAATTCATTGAAATGTTTCCTTTTGGTCATTGAGGTTAAGGTTACAGTTAGACTTAGGTGTTGCATTAATTAGCTGAATTAATAACTAAGTCAGTGGAAGGTCCTCACAAGTAAAGAAAGGCAAATGTATGTGTTTGTTTGTGTGTTTGTGTGTGTACGTCTGTGGGTGGATGGGTGCGTGTGTTTGTGTGAAGCGGCTGCATCTACCTGCTACGACACCAATTCAAAACAGCACCTACTGTCGGCCTTGTGGTAACCATAGAGATTGGAAGACAGAGGGAGAAAGAGAGGCAGTGTGTGTGTGTGTGTGTGTGTGTGTGTGTGTGTGTGTGTGTGTGTGTGTGTGTGTGTAGTGTAATTTTCATTCTGCTGTCTGAGTCATAGCCCTGTGTGCTCTGCTTGCTGTTCACCAGAGCAAAATAAAAAAAAGTGTCTTGGTGCAGGATTGACTAGCAGGAGTGAAATGCTTTCAATCATCAAGGCAGTTCTTTGGCTCGCCGGCTACTGTTACATGTTAATAAAGAGAAATTTCTTTGTGCATGTGCATTTTTATGATGAGGCTGGTTGGTGTTCATAGACCAGCTTTTTGTCTCAACCTCATACACACAGAAACACAATTTACCTCCTCTATCTCCTCTCTCTTTTTCTGGATGGCTCGACTTCTGGCAGCTGCACGTGTTACAGAGGACAGGGACTCCCTTCCACTATTGGTCTGCTCTTCCTGATTGACCTGAAGAAAGAAAATGAAAAAAAAGCACAAACTAGCTCAAATCTTTACAGATCATTTGTAAAAAAAAAAAACAAATGACAACATGTGCAGACACAATTGATTTAACATTTCATGCAACACAAGATAAAATGAATCCCCTTTATAGCCACTCCAGATCTCTGGAGCAAGGTGATATAAGAGATGACTACATTCTTTTTCGAAGTGCGTGTCTGAGTGATGCATGCAGTCAATACTCGAAACAATGAAACCAAACTCTCCAGATGTCTTTCTGTGTAAAAGGAAAAGGAAAAAAACATGCCGTGACCTCGATAGCACCCTAAAATGAGCCGAGGACTGTGGATTGGGCAGTGATTACTTTCTCGTTATGGCAGTGTGCTGCACTGTTTATATTAAAACGAAACGCGATTAGAATAATGTAATAACATTTAGAGAAAAGCAATGACCGACTTGACATTTAGTTTTGGCTCATTTTAGGCAGAACACAGCTGAATATCTGAGTGGGTTATATTGCAGGGTGGGCTGCATTATATGCTGATGTGTTTTACATAGGTCAAGAAGGTAAACAATCCTCTGAACATAGTGAAATTCACATTGTTGAGAAACAATGATTGTATTTTATTCCCCTGGTATGGATTCCTCTGTACAGTGAAGACCCCTGACCCAGCACTGACACTGTGTTACTGTAGAATAAAAGCTGTTAGAGCTATTATTGTGGCCCATCACAATAATCCCTGTGAAAAGATAATGCTACAGTTCGGATTATGAAATGTATGATATGTGGTGTGATGATGCAAGCACTGATTCCTGTGCATAGCACTGTGCAACCAAAAGTCTATTATACACTATAATATGTTCAGGGGACATTAAAGTCAGGTTTAGCACAATTTCTTTACAACAATATAATTTTCATGTTTGCTTTTGAACATTCCAATCCACATTTGGTCCACATTTGCTAATATAATTGGCACCACTCTTCTGGGAGGATGTTCCAATAGATTTTGGTGTGTGGTTGTGGAGATTTGTGCTCATCTATTCACAAGGGTATAAAGTCAGGTCCTGATGTAGGTGAGGTGAAGACGCCTCCAATTCCAATTCAGCGTTCCAATGTGTTCTATAGGGTTGAGGTCAGAGCTCTATAGCTAGCCACATTAACTCTTTCATGCCAATCTATGTAAACCATATCTTAATGAAGCTGGTTTTGTACACAGGAGTATTGTCAAGCTGGAACAGGATTTGGTCTCCTAGTTCAAGTGAAGAAAAAATTTCATGCTACTGCATCCAAAGACAATTCGTGTGCTTATAACTTTTAGAATTATAAATAAATCAAATTAACAGTTTTGAGAAGAACCATATATTGCTGAAAAACGTCAGGTATTCCAATACTTACATTCATACAGAGTATAAATACTATATATACTGTATTTACAAGTATTTTTTAGTGTAAATTAAGATGATTAACTGGGTGTTCTTCTTTCCATGTTATATTTGAACACACAATCCACACACATTGCACAACAACTAGATATCATTTATTATTTCAGTCAGCTGCACATAGTAGTAATTAAATTTTCCCATGTAATACGCCATGTGACTATTTCATCAGATCTGAAGCTCATTAAGGTAAATGTTAATCTCTGAAAGCAGTGTCTGTTAGAAGAAAGTGAACCTTTTGCTTCAGGTTTTTCAAAGGAAAAAAAGAAGACATTTTGTGGTCACTTACTGTAAATGATAGGCCATGCCTCTCAGAAGCCACTGAAGATGACCGGGAGCGTTCTGTAAAAAAAGAAAGAAAGAAAGCTTTATTTTCATTAGTGAAACCACAGTCATATCTGATCTTTGAGGTTTCTATTACATTCGTGTTTACTGCATTTTGCAGACACACTTATTCAGCGTTATGTCAATAAAAAACTTATCCATATGCAATAAACTAATCCAGGATCTATGTGTACCATTAACTGAATCACTGTCAGGGAGGATTTTGTGAAGAAAGAAAAAAAGCAAGGGATCTTTGTAATTTAATTTGTGCTCAAGTTAGTAGGTAAAAGAAAAAAATTTGCTCTACAATTTTTTCTTTAAGACAGCCAGTTCAGAGAGCCATGCAAAGTTCATTGCACCACCTGAGTCCCGACACAGTGGAGAATCTTTTTTGCTACATCTTTGGCTCAAGTTCAAATAAGCTTCCTAAATTTATACTGTATTATGCGGTCTTTCCTTTGATCAGGGCCTCAATTAAAATGGTGTGAAAGGAATAACTAAGGCTTCTTTAAGAGGATCTGCAGGGTGCGATTTAGAGAATTTGCCTCGCAACGTTTGAACGCTTGGACTGCTTGATATATACTGGCTCTCTGCCTAGATGCTTAAATTTTCACTCTTTTTTTTTTCTTTCGCTCTCGCACTCACCCTCACACACACAAAAAAACACCTTCATTTCTCTCCCACTCACATACACAAAACATTTGAGCTCATCCTCTCTCTCACTGTCACTCTTTAATACGCACATGAATATATATATATATATAT
>MU551627.1:1294844-1350853 GCA_024362625.1 Silurus asotus
ATATATATATATATATATATATATAAAATAAAATAAAGATAAAACAAAAGATAAAACAGTGGTGGTCGAAGTATACAAAGCATGTACTTGAGTAAAAGTATAGCTACAGTAGGTAAAATATTACTCCAGCTAAAGTAAAAGTGCTCCATTTAAACTTTTACTTAAGTATCCAAGTACTATGGTTTATTGTGACAATAATGTTCCTATTGTAATTTTTTCTCACAAGACTCCTTGCTTAATCAACTTAGTTTATTTGAAACTCTAACGTTACGTTTAGCACATAAATCTTAATAGAATTATATTCATTAGTCAAACAGTGATTGATATCAAATTTATCATCATGAGCCCATGACTTTCTTTGTATGTAACTACCTATATAATTTTTTTAAACAACATAAAAGCACTTGACATTTTCTGAGCCACTGCTAGACTGTGTATTTATGATTTTATTTTCCTGGTTATCCTACATAGTTCACAAATCCACACACACTCACACACACTGTGATCTACCTGGTGTGTTTTTATCCTGCACTGTTGTAGAAGTGCTCTTCTTTTCAGTCTTCTTTTCCAAGTGCTGGCTTGAAGAATGTACATTTTTGTGATTAGGCCCCAAACTCGGGCTCCGACATCTAGGCGGAAAACGAAGACTGGAGGCTCTCCGGAACCTCTGGTACCTCATGCTAAAACCAGGCCGCCGAGAAAAGTAGTCCTCTCTGGGCCTGTAATAGAAGCTGCAGGAGGGGAGAAGTTATATGCTTATGAAACCCGGCATTACTAAATAATAAGCTGGAAATTAAACTGGAATAATTAATTGATTTCGGCCTCTTATCCTCTGCCAATAGCAAAAATCATATTAAAACATTATATATTTATAAGGATTTTTATATAAATTATATCATCATTTAACACCCTATTCCACATTAAGTCCCCCTCTAATGTTCTAATAACCTCCAGAGCTCTATACTAGGTCACTACTGCTTTGTGCACAGCGGCAGTGACATGCTGAAACAGGGTTGGGTATTGTTTAAGTGAGTGCAAAATTATATTTTTCCACATCCAAAAACATACTGTACAATTAGGGCGAGGTTTTGGGCAAAAACACATACTGTATGACTGGAACAGTCAGGTATAATAATACTTTTGTCTAGAAAGTGTGTGTGTGTGTGTGTGTGTGTGTGTGTGTGTGTGTGTGTGTGTGTGTGTGTTTCTGTTGGGTCATCATGACAATATTATTTGCCATTTCCTACTTTCATAAACTTCTTATTTTAAACAACCCATGGGCACTACAAGGTAATCAGCATTCTTGGGCATGCGTATTAATATAAATGTGTGTTATGACATAAAAGAAAACAGGAAATTGGTTCATTTTCGGTGTCTACACTGGAGAATCTTGTTTGTCTACAGAAAACAATATCAGTAGAGAAAATATGTGATTATATGTTGTGGATATATACAAAATGAAATGCACCAGGATTGGACACTTTTTGTTTTGTTTTTTGAGATTATTTTCACTCTTTAACTAAAAACGCTATATGTAAAACTTAAAACAAGATTTTTATGTATCTGGCAAAAAGCTATTAGTTTTCTTACATAGAGTCACCTCCAAATGGCAAGGTCAATTCATTTGTTTTTGATGTGGAGTTTGACATCAAGTAATAAATATGAACATGAAATATATGAACATATATGATTATATGTAAGTCTGTTAAATGACATAGCGCATGGCAAAACAACACCCGCTGACATCACCAGCAACCTCCACAGGGCATGGGTGAAGGCATCACAAACCACAGTTTGAAAAAGTCCATGAAAGTAGAAATAAAGAGACCAAATCAACAGTTACAATGAGAAGTTAAAAAATACATGGATGAACTCGTTCTGAAAGCAAGATCAAACTCTACCTTTGAAAAAGTATCTGGGACTGAAGGTCAGCTAGTGTAATGCTTGTTTGTGTGGATGTAGGAAGACATATAGTGTGTACTCTAATACATTTAATGTATTTAAATGCTTTGCAATTAAATGTCTTTGTAGAAAAATCTTGTTTGTAAAAGACTTATTAAAACAGCTTCAGTTTTTAAACAGTAAAATATTTTGCATATCAGATCTTTAAACATTATGTTCTAATGGGCTTAGTGTCTTCTTCTACTGAGTTTAGTACTATTTATTAGCTATTTAATGAAACCAAGATATTGCTTAATAAGGAAAAGTCAATATGAACCCACACACCCCTCGTACACACTCTGGCCCTCACATCCAGACTGTGTATTTTTGTACTTTATAACACATTATACAGTAGTTTTACTGGCAGTGCTATTTTATGTTTTGTGTATCTGTCTTACACTGTCTTGTGTTGTCTGTTTGCATTGTCTTTTGTTTTGCACTGTTTGCACTCGGTTGCACACGATGCACTTTATGTGGCTAGAAGAAAATTGTTTATAAAATATTTATGGACAGTTTACATGGCATGTATGTTCAGACCTGTCAGAATTATGGACCATAAAGCCAATATAAACTTTCAGCATAATAATGTTCTATTTTGTGTTTGGCCATGGTTTACAAATGTACCTTTAAACTGAAATGTGATTTCATTTACATTCCTTTGTGCGTTCATCTTGTCGACCTGTACTGTAAATGCAAGTTACTGCATTTTGCTAGTATTTGATGTTCCGTATCCAAAGGTTTTCTACACCTACATAGAATTAATCTTGAGGTCAAGGCTTCTTCTTGTGCGGCAGTTGTTGCCTTATTTGCCTTTATACAAAGCAACGTACAGGTACTGGATGTATAGATTTAAGTGTTTAGGACAAGCACATGTCAATGTTTAGCTTATATGCTGTTTCTAATAAAAATAAATTAAAACCCACAAAAGAAGAATTTGGGGGGAAGCAGTATCTTTAGCACTTTCTAGTAATTAATCTGACTACAGGTGCAGTCTGATACACTTTTTTGTTATGGGTAGTGGTATTCTTGTTGCTTTTTTAAATTTTTTATTTCAACCATTCCATTTTTCTATCTCACCCATTACCCCCTTACATTTCATGCCCCACATTTTAAATACCTCTGGTCTAGACTTCTTCAACACACACTAATTCACTAGCACAATCCCACAACTTACAAAACCCACAATCCTACAAAAGTGTATATTTCCAAAAGCAGGAATGTACAGAAATTCTACTTATTCATTTATACATCAAACTTTTAAATTCTACTGACAATTTAGTTTTCTTTCCTCATTTTACTTTTTTGCATGAAATGCAAAGAAACTGGCTTCCTTTTAAAGGGCCCCTTTTACATCTCTTTTTTTGTGCCAGGTGTGTGATTCCCCTAATGTGTACTTCAAGACAAGATAAGAAAAAGATGTAAAGACCATTTCTAATCAAGCTCATATAAGCAGAATATAGATACAAATAAATACCAGGTTATTATGAATGTTTCGTGAGGCACCCATGTTTACATTTATTTAAGGTGTGTTGTCTGTTGTCACAGACATGATATATGAAACTCCTCTGTATTGATGTCACAACTGGTTAAATAACATGTTCCTTGTTTTGCTTGCAAATTTAGAAGCTTACAAATTATTTATTGCCTCTCATTATCATAAGCTTTACTTTATTGGCTTATACTTCACTAATCTGTCCTGGTATAAATAATACCAAATCTAAAGGTTTGGCCTTCACCCACCTGGACAATAAGGACAGACATTTACGAATGCTGTCCATAGACTTTAGTTCAGCTTTCACACAATCATCCCTAAGCATCTGATTAAGAATCTAAACCTACTGGGACTGTAACTGGATCCTAGACTTTCTGACTGGGAGACCTCAGTCAGTCCGGATTAGAAACAATATTTTCAGCACCACCACACTGTGCACTGGGGCCCCTCAGGGCTGTGTGCTCAGCTCACTGTTGTTCACTCTGCTGAATGACGACTGTGTAGCAATGCACAGCTCGAACCATATCATCAAGCTTGCAGATGACACGACCGTGATGGGTCTTATCAGCAAGAACGACAAGTCAGCTTGCAGAGAGGAGGTGCAACAAAGAACCATCTCTGAACGTTGAAAAAATGAAAGATATGGTTATTGACTTTAGAATATAAAATTCCATGGTGTTCATCTTGCAGAGAACTTCACCTGGTCACTCAACACCAACTCTTTCACCAATAAAGCCCAGCAGTGTCTCTACTTCCTAGGTCCCCTGGTGGTCTAGTGGTTAAGACGCAGCGCTCCCACCGCTGCGACCCGGGTTCAATTCCCGGGTCAGGGGACCATCCCCAGCCACTCTCAGTGCCGGTCCCAAGCCCGGATAAATTGGGGAGGGTTGCGTTAGGAAGGGCATCCAGCGTAAAACATGTGCCAAATCAAACGTGCGGAGGATCCGCTGTGGCGACCCCAAACGGGAGAAGCCGAAAGAAATACAGTGTCTCTACTTCCTAAGAAGACTAAAGAAAGACTAAACACATTCTACAGAGGGACCATAGAGAGCATCCTGAGCAGCTGCATCACTGCCTGATTTGAAAACTGCACCATAGGGAGGACAGCCTCATTGGAGTCTCTCTCCCTTCTATCATGGACATTTACACCACAAGCCGCATAAAGCTAAATGCATTGTGGAAAAACCCACACACCCCTCGTACACACTCTGGAGCTCACATATAGACTGTGTATTTTTGTACTTAATAACACATTATACAGTAGATTAACTGGCAGTTCTATTTTATGTTTTGTGTATCTGTCTTACACTGTCTTGTGTTGTCTTTTTTATTGCCCTGTTTGCACTCGGTTGCACACGATGCACTTTATATGGCTAAAACAAATTACTCTAATCTTAACTCTGTGTTCTGTTATGTAACTCTATGTTGTGTGATGTAGCTCTATTTTATGTTATGTAGCACCAGGGTCCTGGAGAAACATTGTCTCATTTCACTGTAAAAGATCTTGATTTGACACCAAAAAGCTTCTTGACTTTACTTCTTGACTTGATAAGAGGCAAACTTGGCTTGAATGAAGTGTAATTTGTACTTAAATAAATCTGAACGGACCAAACGTCTAGATATTGTTTATAAAATATTTATTGACAGTTTTCATGACATGTATGTTCAGACCTGCCAGAATTATGGACAATGTGTATTTTTTAGCAGCCACTGCACATCTAAGTCTTCAACACTTAGATTTGCAGCGGCTGCTGTCTTCAACACATGAGTCATATTTGTCTTTCCATAGTTGTTGCTGCTATTTATGTTGAGGGTTTTTTGTGTCTATTCATTTTTGTTTTGATGTCTTCCTGTTTATGAATCTGCACTAAACCAAAATATCTGGAATTATACCCACTAATGCCCTATAACATGACAAGAAATTCATTTGGGTTCAGCCTAATTTGGAAATATTTTTGTGGGAGCACATGCCTTCAGACTGCACTACCATGCTAAGAGTTCACATTCTACCAGACAAAAAAAAGGATTTTGTTTTGGTATTTACCTAATTATTATTTAACCTAAGCATTTAAACATGATTGTGCCCTTCTATGTATAACTTACCGAGCACACTGGTATCTCCCTCGAGAAAATGGCCGAGTGGATCGTGTGGGACTCCTCCATACCCTCTTAATGGACCTTTTCTTATCCTAAAGAAAAAAATATGCAAACAGATGATGCAGTATAACTGGGCTGGTAAACAATGTATAATAATTGGGCCATTATGCAAACATTAGGGTGTTGAAACTGAACCCTTATACTTCAGCAACTTTACAGCAATGTTATTTTAAAATACACATACCGTATTTTTCGGACTATAAGCCGCACCTTTTTCACCACGTTTTGAACCCCGTGGCTTAAACAACAAAACTGAACCCCATAACATTAGACCAATGAAATTTCCGAATGAAAACGAAAAAATGCACCTCACCTGTGTTCTGAGCTGCACAGCATCGGGAGAAAAAAACTTTTTTTTTTTACGCATGACGATGCCAAAAGATTAACTCCCGAGATAAATAGTTGTGAAAGGAAGGAGGAAGACAGTGAACAATGACTTTCTTGGTAGGCTACTGTTTAAATACAAGCCGTTGTAACGCTTTAAGTCTGGGTGAATCGAGAGCTCGCTAACTCCAGTTACAACAAAAATCATATAAGCACAGACAGGTTTCCAAAACTCATGCTTTTTTATTTTTCTTGGCAACAGCGTTACGGGTTAGTCAAAGAAACTTAGAAATAGCGGAAAAATGCGGCGGCAGGCTATTCCCAAAATGCCGCTATGCTCCTAAAGGAAGCGCAACACATTTCACCCGTTACACCGTGTAACACACACTGTCTTCCGTTAAAACCTGTGTAAAGTTATTTAGTTTCAATGTAGACAGGTGCCCCTTATTTATGTTTAAAATAAAAATCTTTGTCAAATTCAGTGGCACCCACTGAAGATGGCTTTATAGTCCGGAAATTAGGGTAGTTTTTATTTTAAACATCCATTTAATTATGCAGCTCCAGATTTTCCACTGACTGTTACAATGTGCTGACAAAAAAAAACTCCAATAATGTTTAATAAACACCTCGCCATCCAACGTTTTAAATTCCTGTGTCAGAAACAGAAACGACAGCCTAAAGAGCAAATGCATAAATATAAGATTGTGTTTTGCCTTGTACAAGGTGCAAGGTACTTTCTGGCCACTACGGGTAGAAGCATGGAGAAGCATGTTTAGGAGAGATGGCAGTGGAGTTTTTAACCAGATTGTTCAACAAAATTTAGGAAGGTGAGAGGATGCCTGAGGAATGGAGAAGGAGTGTGCTGGTAACGATCTTTAAGAATAAAGGAGCTGTGCAGACCTGAAGTAACTACAGGGAAATTAAGTTGATCAGTCACACCATGAAGTTATGGGAAAGAGTAGTGAAATCCAGGCTGAGAGAAGAGGTGAACATCTGTGAGCAGCAGTATGGTGTCATGCTGAGGAAGAGCACCACAGACGCATTATTCGCTTTGATAATGTTGATGGAGAAGTATAGAGAAGGTCAGAAGGAGTTGCATTGTGTGTTTGTGGATTTATAGAAAGCATACAACAAGGTGCAAAGAGAGGAGTTGTGGTATTGTATGAGGATTCAGTTATGGCAGAGAAGTATGTGAGAGTGGTGCAGGAAATGTATAAGGACAGTGTGACAGCAGTAAAGTGTGCAGTAGGAACGACAGACTGGTTCAAGGTGGATGTTGGACTGCATCAAGGATCGGCTCTGATCACTTTTCTGTTTGCTGTGGTGATGGACAGGTTGACAAACGAGGTCAGACAGAAGTCTCCCTGAACTATTATGTTTGCCGATGATATTTTGATTTGTGGTAAGAGTAGGGTGCAGGTTGAGAAGAGCCTGGAGAGGTGGAGGTATGCGTTGGAGAAAAGGGAAATGAAAGTCAGTAGGAGTAAGACAGAGTACATGTGTGTGAATGAGAAAGAGGGCAGTGGAGTGGTATGGTTGTAGGAAGAAAAGGTAGAGAAGGTAGACGAGTTCAGGTACCTGGGTTCAACAGTGCAAATAGAAGGGTATCTGCAAGAGTGAAATGGAAAGTTTATAGGACTGTGGTGGGACCTGTTGTATGTTGTATGGTTCAGAGACAGTGGCATTGAGTAAGGCGGCAGAGCTGGGGTTAGCAGAGCTGAGGATGTTAAAGTTTTCGTTGGGAGTGACGAGCGCATGTAGGACAGCGCATGTAGGACGTTTGGACATGTGCAGAGGAGAGACATGGATTATATCGGTAAAATGCTGAGGATAGAGCTGCCAGGAAGGAGGAAAAGAGAAAGATCAAGCAGGAGGATTATAGATGTGGTGAGGGAAGAAATGCAAGTAGTTGGTTTGAAAGAGGCAGATGTAGAGGACAGGGGGGTTTGGAGATGAATGATTCGCTGTGGCAACCCCTAATAAGAGAAGCCAAAAGAAAAAGATTACTTTCAGGCCACTCAAATTCAAGCATTGTATTATATTACAGCCAACTGCTATTGTACCCTATTTTGTAATAGGCCTACACCTTGCAATATATTCAGTGGTCTCAGTTCAGTCTCTATAGCACATGGTTGAATCAGGCATTGTTTTGACCAAAATGATTTAACTTATAGCTGCCAGATTGTGTAGGTCATGTGATTCACTAAAAAACATCTAAAGAATGGCTTATTTGCAAAGACTACGATTGATCATAATAGGGTGCTGATGAGATTTAACCCATCTGAAGTAGAATGTGATCGTGTGCATATTGAATCATAATCCAATTTATTCATTATTCAGTAATTACTTTCTTTATAGTGAGTATTTATTTTAGTGAGTATTTTAAATATTATATATATATACGTTTATTTCTATAGCGCTTTTCACAACGAACATTGTTTTAAAGCAGCTTTACAGAATTTAAGAGTTAAGGTGAACGTTGTGTATTTATCCCTGATGAGCAGCCTGGGGTGACTGTGGCAAGGGAAAACTCCCTTAGATGTTATGAGGAAGAAACCTTAAGAGGAACCAGACTCAATGAGTTACATGACATGATGGGTGACATGAAGAGTGTGATTATAGTCTTTAAAACAATACATGATATAAATATATACCCGGAAAATCAGAGAAACAAAATAGTTATGTTGCAAACGCAATTTATATATATATATATATAAACATACATACATTAATCCATCGCTTTACTGCGGTTCGAATCTTGTGCCCCGGTCTATCGCGAAATTGCATTTGCCACATAACTAAAATGTTTACCTGATTTTTCCGGTCTCTTGCGGATTAATCTGGGATTAACTGGGGGATTAAACTGGGGGTTATATATAATTGGTTCTCTTAAAAAAATTGCTCTTGAGAAAGAATTGAGTCTTATTATTAAGCATATAACATAAAATAAATCCAATGGTTAATTATACAACAATGGTGTTACACAAAAGACCATGTTTAAGCAAATAATGCTAATTCTGCTAATCATAGCTTTATAGTAAAAATTATTTGCATACAATGTGGAAGGCACACCCATGATGGCCATGGTGTCAAGTTTGGCCTTCTTTAGTAAAGCCAGTTCCTGGTGCCTTTTACAATGCCACATTTGAACTTTTTGTTTTTTCCTATGCGAACAGCTATTCATTTCACCCTAAATTATTTGTTGTTGGCAAACTCCTTTATTGGGCATTACATGTAAAGGCCCTTAAGAAAATCCAGCACAGGGAAGGATGTTTGGGATAGGCAGGATATGGTGAGGTGTAGGAAGAGAACACATTTAAGCAGACATGTTTAGATACTCCTTCAGCTATAGGCTTCATTGACTTCTGACCTTGACCTTTGAATTTAACATAATGGGAAGTCTGACCATCACACTTACATGTGGGCCTTCTACAAACAGTTACTACAAAAATAGAAGCACAAATATAGCTAAATTTTTAAACAATGTTGGTGTGGAAGAACTTGAGTGCCTGCAGAGGCACAATTAAAACCTTGGATGAATCTAAATGCCTCACTCGAGACTCGTTCCAGCAGAAGTGGGCCAGCAAGCACTGACCTACATATACAACCTAAATTCTAATATTTGTTCCATGAAATTGTATTAATTTATTCCCAACAGTTCCAACTATTCTCTTCATTTCATAGCGTTTCTCTTGGCTGCACTGCTCCAGTATGTGTATGTAGATTTTTTGATATTTCAGCCTCTTTGTGCTGCCATGTCAATCTTAACTGCCCAGGGCCTTGACAATCAGTAGTGCTGGCCGATATACCTTAAACTATATTAGCAATGGGACTGTTTCTTTACCCAATCAGATTTCAGATTTTCCTCACAGGGCCAACTAGCCGTTTGTTTGCCACTTCCAGACCAGTGCCTACGAGAGCTACCACTGAAGTGTGGAAGTAATAACACCAGCAAAGGGGGTATAAATATTGAGAGGCATGTTATTATATGACTGTTAAAATATTTTTGGTTGAGATGGTCTTAAACTGCATGGCATAGAGGTGCAGTAGGTAGTATTGCATCAACCTGGTATACCTTTGGTTAAACCTGCATAGATGTTCACGTTTAACCCTAGGTTAGCAAGGGTTTCCTCTGAGAAGTAAATGCCCGTAGGTGGATTGGCTACTCTGTCTGAATGCATGCACAGTGCCTTGTGATAAACTGGTGTCTCAACCTCAGACCATCTGCTCTCTGTTTAGACTCTGGATCCACCACAACCCTCACCAGGATAAAGCAGTTGCTGAAGATATAAATCAATGTCTTAACATTTGACTTAAAGAGATCGACCAAACTAAAATCTTATGTAAAGCTAAATAAAAGTTTAATACAGAAAATCCCCTGATGTATATCAGAGACCCTCTGCTCTCTGTTTAGACTCTGGTGTAAATGTCTGCAAGACAGTTTAACTGTTTTTTGTTGTTATTTCAAGTTACTTTCATTTCATGGAAATTTAAACAAAAGGTTTAAAATGAAACGTTATGTTCAGAGAACGTGTATGTGTATGTTTCTTTAAACGATGTGATGTACACGTGATGCCAGTGTTTTGTGCGGGAATAGGGAATTGTGGGTAAGAGCGTAGCAAAGACATGGACACGTTAAAATGCTGATACGGACGGCTTGCACTAATAACTACCATTTATCTGCATGTGGTTCAAAAGGCGCACACGTTTTCACGATGTTTGAAGAGAGAGCGAGTGAGAGAGTGTGTAAATAAACTCGAACAACATCAGTACGATGCGTGGGCATTATTAATTGAACCAGTGCAGCTACATCTGGATCCACCACAACCCTCACCAGGATAAAGCAGTTGCTGAAGATATAAATCAATGTCTTAACATTTGACTTAAAGAGATCGACCAAACTAAAATCTTATGTAAAGCTAAATAAAAGTTTAATACAGAAAATCCCCTGATGTATATCAGAAATACCACCTGCTTCTGAGTGGAAAAAACAGTAAGCTGTGTGTGCCGGAAGAAAGGAGGGGGGGGCAAAGAGTTTCACATAGTGCTTGAAGTAGATAAATAAATGAATGCACACATAAATCCATAACAGATTTTAAATCTGTTATAAACACATAACTGTTAGCTGATGTGGACTTTCATGTCTCTCTGTGTTTTTTGTGATATCTATATTTTGGTATAGCCTGGAACTAAAAAAAGCACTGATTAGTGACACAAAACTTATCAAATCAATTGGAAAGTTTACAGCAACATAACCAGGCAAAACAGTGGAAAAAATAATTTGGGATCATTTTATAAGTGCACTAAGTCAGTTTTAAAGAAGTGCAGTTCTTGGTTGATCTGGGCTTAGAAATTTCTTATTATTATTTCAATTTTTATTTTTATTTTTATTATTTTTTAGCTGTCTATATTTAATCATAGCCTCAGACTGACTGAAGCATGAATCAGTGATTAAACTAAGACTGGCAAAAATATGATTCGGGATGATATGTGCAGCAAGACCATTTTAAAGTTCTAGTTGTGCTGCTGGCAGATGTGGGTTGTATTTCGTGGGATGATTTTTATATAATTTTTTTTATGCTGCCTTCATTTAGTTATAGTCTCTGACTAAACAAGACAGTGATTAGCAGTGGTGTAAAGTATTGTATTAAATGTACTTTGTACCATACTAAAGTATTTTTTGGCTACTTTCTAGTTTTACTAAGTATCTAAGATATAAGCAACTTTTACTCTCTACTCGACTACTTTTATGATTCAAGATATTTACTTTTTAATATATTAAAATATTATAGGAAAAACTATATTTTAATTGACAGTGACCATTACCCATTACATTTTGTACCTCTGATAAAGATGTCATTAAGGTTCAACATTCCCATACCATCATCTGCTGCCTGTGAGTGACTTTTTAGAACTGCTGGCCTCATTTTTAGATTTTACTTTATCTAAAATTATTGTATTAGATTTTTTTTGTCCATTGAGTACTAATGGTCTCCTTTGTGACATGATACTGTCATTTTACTTGTTAATTAAAGATACCTTTTTGAAAGATTGCTTTACTGCTTTGTCTTTTTTTTTTTTTTTGACCGACTTGCTTGTTTCATTCTTGCATATTGAAGAGGCTGTAGTGTATTAATGCAATGTTGAGGTGTACAATTTGATTTGTATTTTAGGAACTCATATGAACTGTTTTTGGCTTTTCACTACCATGTGTCTTGGTGTCGATGACTAGTGCATCTTTGAGCTTACGTTCAATATGAGTCAAATACTCCAATACTGTTCAAATCAGATACTCAAACTCGAATTTTACTCAAGTTATAGTGGAATTCCTGACTTTTGTAAGTAAGATATCTACAGTAAACTTTTACTCAAGTAAATTTTTCAGGTACTCTTTACACCTATGTTGCTTTAGGACATGTTCACTCAAAACACCTAACAAATCAGATGGAAATACTGTAGCAGCCTGACTAGACAAAAGTGGGAGAAAAAAATATCCATTGGAATCATTTCATAAGTACAGCAACACAGTTTTAAAGGTACAGTTGCCCTGTTGACTGAATTTTCAAAATAAAGCAAAAAATAGTCTCACTTTCATTTACTAAACCGAGCAAATCAGATGGTAGGGGTGCAGCAGCATAACCAGTGTGATGGAAATAAAGCACTGGAGACATTACAGCGCATTTATTTTGTTTTGCTGAAGTGCCAATCATACTTTCACTTTCACTTTCCCCAGCCTCTTTCATATATCGAAATCCGCCAAATAAGACATGTTTACCGCCATTCGATAATCATCAATGCCTTTCCCTCAAATATTAAAACAGTCTCTAAAAGAATGAGAGAGATGTTCTTGGTTTGCGTGTGTTAGAATGATGAGCTTCCGCTTGGAAGTCTTGCATGACGAGATCAGCACATCTACTGCTTATAGACCTTCCAATATATATATATATATATACCATCAAGAAGGAAAATCGATGCAATAAAACTAAAGTCTGATAGAATAAACAACTTAATTAATTGAATGAACAAATATGGCAGAACACACTTACCTGGCGTGTATTTATTAGTATGAAAGGTGTTGCATTTGAGCTCTGCATATGTTTGTATAAAGTCTGCAGCATTAAAATGAAAGAAAAAAAAAAGACCCAGGAAAGGATGCAGTGTTTACCATTTTATGAATAAATGAGGATCTCGCAGTATCCATCCTGTCTGCTCTGTATACTTGTCAAACTGCAGTCGTTCACTGTTCCGAGATGATCAGGAAGTGTGAGGAGCTCCTCTGAGCTCGGAGTGAGACTGATTAAAATTTCGATGGGTGGACTTTTACATGACCGAGTCACTTCTACTTTCTCTTTCGGTTCTGAGGGGTTTTTTTCTCCCAGGACCAGACTGCATCCCTTGTTCTAAAGTTCAGCGTACAGCAGATATCCAATGCGGAAGACCTCAGGATGCGCGCGCGTGCATGCGTGTGTGTAACGTATAGCATAAAACACTTACACGTGTAAACACATAAATACTCGCGCGCACACGCGCACACACACACACACACACACACACACACACACACACACACACACACACAAGTGTATTTACGTACATTCGTTATTACGTCGCATAACCTGATAACTTGACGTATTGATTTAAATGCAATTTAAACCTTTGCCGCTAGATGCCACTATCGCGTCATTTTCAATAAAATAATCTCCAACAGACAAAAAAAATCGTTTGTTGGCTTTTCAATTTTACACAACTTTTATTCATTGCAAACGTGTCTAAATAAACAGTTAAAAGTGTTGAAAGTGCAAGTCTGGGAGAACTCATAATGGATTACCCTATGGTGCTCCTAAATTTGTGTTACTCTGGCTCTTTTGTTTAGCTATGCTGTGTAAGCTAGCACACACAAACAAACCCACTGTACTTTTTTAAGGTTATATAATAACCATTCTCTCCAATAGACTATACTCGTAGCCTTAATTCCAGCATGTTGCTCTAATTTGCTATCTGAAGGCAGGGGATGCAAAACAGGAGACAACACCTGTTCCACGTTCTGACAAATTTGAACTACAGAGACCTCTTGCCCTACAGACCTGCCTGATTTCCCTTGGTGAAATTATCTGCACTGACCGGCATGTGCCCTTTTATTTTTCCACCAGAATTGTATTTGAATTTGTGCTGTACATCATAAAGACTGATGGTCACACTGAACATCATTTAGTATTGTGGAGTACTGTGTTGTGCAAACTGACCACTTTTTGAAAATTGCAATCTGTTCAGATATGTACATTTACAGTACAGTTGTTTACACACTAACACTGGAACTTGGGATACAATGGCCAAAACCTGAAACTCATGTGGCTTATGTACTACTTCTGCATGAGTTCCTGCATCTCATTCATTTTGCAATTCTAAACCACACTTTTTGCAAAACACTGCATTCCATTTTCTTACAATCCTAAGCAAGAAAAATCTCCTGCGTTCACATAGAAAACACTGCTATCAATGCTAAACTCAATTCCTAGTAACATTATTGACTTCTCACAGAAACAACCACTTGTTGGTTTACAATTGTCAATCATAGATTTAAGTGTAAAAGAGTAGAATGTAAGTTCTCTTGTTTTAGAGCACATCGAAAGACAGCTTTTTTGTGGAGCGTTAAAAAAAACGGGGGGGAATGGGAACAGGATGAGCAATTTCTCACGAAAGTCAGGACATTTTGTTGACCATGTGGTCAACTTAGGTCTAATAAAAAAAAACAAGTTTCACCAGGGCTTCAGTCATCTGAGATCTTTGCACTACAGTTGTAGTACCGCATGTCACCTCTGAATTCAGTGAAAACTGGCTGACATTGCAAATCACATAGTACCAGGCACGTGCACAGGTAGGGCTCAACCTGTGCAGAGCACATGCCCTTTTTGCCCTTACACTCCGAAGTGCCCTTTTTTTGGTGGTGTTACTAAATAATCTTGATATAAAAAAAAGGGAGGGGGGTGCCCTTTTTCAGTTTCAGCACATGCCCCTCAAAAGGTCTGTGCATGGCCCTGCATAGTACAGTATGTTTCATGCATGTTTTGTTACTTTTCATTCAGCTTGTAAGAAATATGCATTTACACATTTCTAGTTTTTCTTATTTTGGATAGGTGGTTTTGGTGGTAACTGAAAGAATACCCCAAATTATATATTCCTTCTGCTGTAATCCCATAATCACACGATAGTGCTGCACAATGATAAACATAGTTTGCACTTCTGCTAAAGTATTTATTTTGCAAAAGTCTACATAAAATATGTACAGCTTATGGTGGCACAGCTTTTTCATTCTCACCTCTGTAGTCATATGAATCCATTACGAATGGTGGAAACATGCGGTGATAGCTGCTGAAGCATATCAGGGCTTGAGTCATTGCGCCAGAAGATTCTCCTCCGTTCTTCACTGTTCTCTGCTGTTTCACCAGGGTATCTTTTGGAGATTATGTTAAACATTTATTTATTTTACATTTTTATAAAATGTGTTTAAGTTAAATCACTACATTTAACTTACTTTGATTAAAACATTTAAGTATGAAGTTAGATTTATGTTTAGTAGCAGGTCTTAATAAGGATCACATGTAGGAATCTTGTGTAGACACTGGGATGGGTGTACAGATGGTGATTTATTTTTCTCTCCATTTAGTGAGCCGCACTCTTTTTGTTCATGTGTGTTCATGCCTCTTCTCATCAATTTATATTATAATGATGCTACCTTGTTTTAAGTGTCGATCTGACATTAAAGTCAAGAACAGTTGTAGAATGGTGTAAGAAATATATATAAACAAGTGTGTTCAGAATTGTACAGCATGAACAGTACTACCATGAAACTACTTGCCTTTATTTCTTGTTAATAAATGTTTATAAAAAATAAATATTTTAAGCATCACAACCATGGCAGCTTCTGACCTGTCTGAAGGCTAGTTTGCTAGACTTTCCTATTTTAGTTTACATATTGTTCATTATGTTTATTACATATCCTACTGTGTATAAGCCCTCATTATATCCTCTTCATATTGTCATTACACTTATACACACATGTTCATTTGATTGTGTGTGTGTTTTAATAATACAATTTATTAAAGATGTATTTTGATTGCATGCAAGTTTTTCAATTTGTGTTTAGAGTTTTATAAATGAATCATGCTTTTATATATATATATATATATATAAATGGTGCAAAATGACATAGAACCAAAAACCAATCCAAACACTTCCTAAAAAGACTTTAAACCTATTCATATTAAGGATGGTATCTAGCTACTAATTATCATGGCACACTCGAGGTTTATCTTTTTCTATTATTCAAAACATTTAATTACTCATTATTTTACAATAATTTTACTGCTGATTTACTCCTGTAAACGCATTTGCACACATAAAGTGTAATGTGTTAAATCAGTCACAAGAAAGGCCAATTCAGTAATCAGTCTGTGCCACATTCTTAGGTTACTTTCACCAAAAAGGTGATATGTTCAGTGCTAATTATAGTGTAAAAGATCTAAATCCTGTTGTTGTTGTAAAGTTTCTGAAACCTGCAACAATTATACGCCCATGAAAAATGTTACGTTGGATGGATACCAAAGTAACAAAAAATTAGCTGTTAATCACACAGTGGATATTGTTACGTACAAGGCATTTCCCCTTTTTTAAATCTCTTTTTAAACAAATGTATTGAGCAAAGAGAGAAAGAGAAGTGTGTGTGTGTGTGTGTGTGTGTGTGTGTGTGTGTGTGTGTGTGTGTGTGTGTGTGTGTGTGAGAGAGAGAGAGAGAGAGAGAGAGAGAGAGAGAGAGAGAGAGAGAAAGAGGGAGAGTGAGATTCCCAGACCGGATAAACCGGTGTGTCAGTCTTACTCAGTTGTACTCCAGCTCTTTGCCTACACACACACTCCATATGCAAACACAATATATTTTACTTTAAAAAATCTGGCTGCTTGTCAGAAGCACTGCCATCAAAACATTCCCAGTGAGGTAAGTCAATTGTTTTAATAACTAGTTACTTACTACTCAATATCAAATGATCAAAATAAGATTGAGTGTTATAAGACTTTAGATTTAATTTTTGTTGCTGTTGTGGTTATGTCTGTATGTATGTAATCATTTTTCGGGCATTGTGAGTACCAGAAGGAACCAGGGACCAGAACTTAAGTTAGGGTAAAAATCACTTGTATATATTGCATTAATTAGTTCTATACTTATTTGTGTGTGTGTGTGTGTGTGTGTGTGTGTGTGTGTGTGTGTGTGTGTGTGTGTGTGTGTGTGTGTGTGTGATGTACATATAGGAAGCTACCCAAGCTAAATAATCTCAAAAAAAAAAAATCAACATTACAATATTGGCCATTATTACTATCACAGAAAGCTGCAACATGGCAAACATCTCATCTTAGCATGGTGGTGGTTCTGTTACAATGATGCTAACAGGTTGTTTAGCTCTGTGCTTGGATCACATCACGCATGAATCCTTAACCTCAAGATCAATCAAAAGTAAATGCGCAAACACTGGCACAAAATGAACTAAAACTAGCCTGGAGTTTTTGCTACTGTATGAGAGAACAGTCACAGTGTAAACTATAAGGACAAAGATTTGTGAACACCTGACCATCACGTCCATAATCAGATTATAGAGCCTTTAAAATTAACTCCCACTCATCTGGGTAGGTTTTCCCAGTTGACTTCGTAATCTGACTGTGGGAATTTGCAGATTTAGCATGCATTAGTGAAGTCAGGCACTGATGTAGGTTTAGTGTGCACTTGGCATGCCAGTTCAACTTCATAAACTGATGTCTTCATGGAGCTTGCTTTGTGTACAGGAGCATTGTCATGCTAGAACCGTTTTGGGCCCCATAGTGTTACTGAAGGGAAATTCTGAATACTTTATTGGTCCCATAGTGAAATTGTTGGGTTGCAGTTGCTCACAATAAAATTAAGGTAAAGATTAAAGTAAAATTAAATATAAGCAGTTTGAATAAAATATACATATAAAGTTATATATTAACTGTAATTAAATGTGTAGACTATGATGATCAGTGATGCTTTGGAATACCATGACATTGTATACAATTGTGTGCTTTTGTCATCCATTTATATTTAGTGAAATTCAATTTTTAGGAAAAGGAATTAAAGTTACAATAAAGCACAATACTGTCATGTAGTAGAATCATACATCAAATCTGAAAGCTAATGGCATTAAGTAGTGGAATATATAAAAACATAATCTTTCAACTGGAAATAGAGTATTCAAAATATACACTCATAGTACACTTTATAAGAACCCTACACATTCATGTAGTTATCTAATCAGACATTAGACTGAAGGATAAATATGATCTCAGTGAATTTGGCAGGATTTCTTTTGCCAGACAATCTGATTTAAGTATTTGTATGACTGCAGATCTCAAGGGATTTTCACATAGTCTCTAGAGTTTCCTCATTATGTGTAATAAAAGAAAAAACAGCCAATGAGTAGTAGTTCTGTGGACAGGAACAATTTGTTAATGAGAGGAGAATGGCCAGACTGATTCAATTTTAGTAAACAGAGAAGGTTCCACTTCTGTCAGACAAAACCAGAAAGCTAAAGTTGGAGTGGGCACAAAGCTCACCCAAACTGGACAAATAAAGACTGACATAATATAGCCCAGTCTGACAATTTTTGACACCTTTTTGCTGAGGTACATAGATGGTAGGGTCAGAATTTGGCACCTACAGCATGTATCTATAGACATTAAACATCATAATAAAGAAAAGGTATGAGGTTGTGGTACCAAAATGGTAGAAACTGCTAAACTCTTTTGAAACAGCCGAATCTCCACAGAGTTTACACAGAATGGTAAAAACAAAGATAAATTGCCTCAACTTTGAGTGGAAATGCCTTGTGTGATAACAGTGCTTAGAGGAAAATAGCTGGTTTGGTCCAAATTGGCAGTAAGATTATAGCAGATTAATTAAGATTAACGCAAATAATCACTCTTTACAACTATGATGAACAAAAAAAGCATCTTAGCATGCACAAAACATCAACCATGAGGTGATTAGACTACAATAGAAAAAGACCACATTGGCTTCTACTTTTGTGAGCCAAGAACATGAATCTGAATCTAATGTGGGGACAGACTCTGTTAAAGATTCCAGTTTAAGCACTAGCTTAGACACAACTATCTGGTACCAACAACCACCCATGTTAAATTTAGAGATTCATATGATTAAAATTAGATTATATGATTAGATAACTGCCTCAATATGCAGGCATGATGGTGTTTCTAATAAAATTAATGGTGGGTGTATAGACCTTCCTTCAGCGTATTTAAGCACATTAATGCAATTAAGAATTCAAAAGAAGAATATGCAGCAATTCTTACTAGTCCTCTGGCTGAGCAGAAAAAAAAAGTGTTTCAAGGGTCCATATATATATATATATATATAATTTTTTTCTTTCTTTTCTTTTTTTTTCTCCTTTTTTTTTCCCCAGAGGATCTCAAGTTACATGGAAACTGCTTACAAAAATATAAACACCCTGAATCAGCTTGTCATTTCTAACACACTTTATCTGGCCTGTAGTGGCCTCATGATTTTAGAGAGAGACTGGCCTCTGAACCAAGACCATAAAGACCACATTGCAGCATTTTGTCCTCATCCCCAGGGCTTCTAGGAAGTGACACTTTAACACTTTGCATACAAACTGGTTGGACTCAAGAAAAAGTTAGTTAAATATGAGGTAAGAAAAATGTGAGTATAGTGCTGTCCATGCTAAATGGATTTTCTAGCTTTGAAGATTTTTGGGCAGCCTCATGCTGACGAGACTTGTCCTAATATTTTCACAAATCCCTCTCATTTAACCTTATACTGGTCTCTGTCTTTCTTTCCTTCTTGTTATGTTGTCCAAAGGGGGGCCTTATTAGAAATCTGTTTATTAACCATAAAATCTGCCTTCAAATACACTAGTACAAATTAGGATAAGTAACTATATGCAGACAATTTTTAGATGAATGACTGTTTAGAGGTTTCATGCTTCTGCATGTTTTGCAGGATAAGAACATACCCAAGAGCACACATTCTGCAGAAGTTCCATTCAAATTGCCAGTCTCTTGCAGCCAACGGCAATGCAGGATATGAAAGGGAATTTGAGGTGATTGTCACTGATCAATGTGTGTGTGTTTGTTTGTGTGTGCATGCATGTGTGTATGTATCTATGTGTGTTTAGTAAAGGTTTCAGATCAGTACTTAGTATAGTGTTGTAATATAATTTCAAAAAATTTCCTAGGAGCTGTGTGATACTGCAAAGGAGTTATCATGCAGAGCTGGAGAGCTTGATGTCAATAAAGACAAAAACAGATATCCTTTCATTTTACCCTGTGAGTACTTATAAACCTCATTCACCAGATAAACAGCTAAATCATTATATTACTTTATACACAATATTTGCTACAATCCCAAATGACTTTAAAATTAAAATCACCTGTACACTGTGAAATGTGTAAATATTGTAGACAGGCATTTAAACCATGCCATCATCAATAAAATCTCATTTAACAAATAAGTCTACATAGCAGCTCAGCTCTGCTTCTCTGATTCTGATATCCCAAAGGCTTGTTAGGCTGGTAGGACAGCGCTCTTCCACAAATCTTTCATTCCTACTACTTCTAGAACACCTAGATCATGTGACTGAGCAAGACATTACAGATAGCACTTTCACATTCCAGAGCTTGTTTGCATAGTTTTAAGGTATGTTTGGGGCTAAGAATGAAACTTTACTTAATAATAATCTAAAATTCCTTTTAAAACCTTCATCCACAACCCCCTGATACTGACTTGCATCTAACAATGGGAGCTTCCTAACACACTGACTTTTTGTATTTCAGATGACCACTGCAGAGTTAAGCTGTCCCTATTAGAGTCACAGCCACACTCAGACTACATCAATGCCAGCTATGTTCCTGTGAGTGATCTAGATTATTAATCACTTGGCCAAATTCACTTATTAGAAAGTAACAGAATATTAATCTCTGAGTTAATTATATTATTATCACAGTCAATCAAACAGAAATCATGGCAATGATAATAGAAATGCAGTATCTAGTTCAACTCTCAATACAAGTAATAAGATTTATAATAGTATTAATAATATAATTACTAATAACCAATAATATTATACATTCTATTTACATTCTAGTGAGGATATAAACTCAAAAAACAACAAATGCAACTAACTCTTGCAATTATAGTGTATATTAGTATAAATCTAATTATTTATAGATAGCAAATCTCATACGAAAAATCTCTAACAAAGGGATAAGGAAAGAATATAATATTTCAGAAAATAAAAGAAAACTTAATTTCTGTAATTAAAGTACATAATCATAAACCATAACCACTGCCAGGCCTCTCACCTCCTGTGACTAATAATTTGTTTAAATGCTATCACATACTGTGGCTTTCCGGACCCCCAGAAGGAGTCAATTAATCTCCTCTGACATCTCTCATCAACAAGCTGCTCCCACCCACAGAACATCCAATTGTGTTTTTTGTTGTTTTTAAACCATTCAGTAAAAATTCTAAAGAATGTCTGTAAAATATAAACAATTACTGAATTATATTCAAATAATCATGTCTTAAAAGAGATCACATGTTTTTCCCCATTGTGAAGTTTGATGTTGGCATTAACTAATGGCTTTGACCAATACCCATGCATTTTGCTGGATAGGATTGAAAGAGTTTCAGTCTTTGTATGAATTAACCAGTAATTCACATATTCCTAATTAAGCACATAAACAGTGTATACACTGTGTGTTTTCTTTACTGTCATGGTTTGCAACTGCACTCCTGAAGTTTTTTGTTGTTTAGTTAGCCATATGGTAATATCACATGATCCAGCCAATCAAGGTCAACAAGAACATTTGGTTGGACTAAACCCTGCAGGGTATTGCAGCCCTAGTGTGTTGTGAACATCACAAATTCTTTTTCGATTTTTTTCTTGTATATGATGCTATTTAAACACCTTGTTAATCACAGAAGGTCAAAGGCAGTGGTTTATGTCTCATTCTTAGAACTTTTAGTCCGTAGTTTTGTCAATAAATTACTGACCAAAGGCCAAAAAGTGAACTTAAGATCTGTTTTTTTTTCCTGTCTGTAGGGTGGCTATACAGATCATGACTTCATTTGTACCCAGGCTCCTTTGCCATCAACCATGGCTGATTTCTGGCGGATGATCTGGGAGCAAAATGTGCAGGAAATTGTCATGGTGACGGCACTAAAAGACAGCAGAGGCAAGGTGCAAAAACAAGCCAAACAGTATGGGAATTGGTATTATCAACACAGATGTAGACTTTATACAAGTTTAAATGTCCACAGTCATCTGTAGGTTGTCTATGCGGTACCATCAACAGCGATGGATCCAAAAACTATTTATGCCCAGGTACCCTGCAGGTTCGATTCATTTCCATGCAAATAAATGTTTTTTTTAGCAATTTCAACAATAAGCATTGTTCTAAAACAGCTTTACAGAAGTAAATAATTACGAATATAAATGTTAGTGTCCCTAAAGTTGATCCCAAATGAGCAAGCCAATAGTGAGAGTGGCAAAGAAAAACTCCATTAGATGGTATGAGGAAGAAACCTTGAGAGGAACCAGACTCAAAAGTGAGTCCATCTTCATCTGGGTGACACCAAATGTATATTCATTATAATTTCATCATTGTTCACTGTTCACTTTTGGGTGCTGGAATGCAAAATTGTTTAGGTTAAAACCAATAAAACAAAAGGCTTGACTAGACAAACAGGTACTTAGTCTGGATTTAAATAATGAGACTGTGTCTGAGTTTTGAATACTAATTTGATGACTGTCCCATCAGTGTAGGGCTTTGTATGGAAAAGCTGATGAAGACAGCTGATGATTACACATGGTCTCACCTGGGTCTTCTCCAATCCCAATTTAGCAGATTTGCACCGAAAATTACACCAACTGTCAATAAAGCCCTGTTTGTTTTCATAGCACCACCAAGACATCCACAAATTTAGTGACCAAAATATGCTGTGTGCTACACCACACTGCATTGAAATGGGGCCAGTGCATTTTACTGCATCTTTTCTAATTTACACACGTCTAGGTTCAGTAATCTCAGACTGAACCTAGACATCCATCCTAGAGGTGTGTAAATTAGACAAGATGAAGGTGTAGCACACAGCAGATTTTGGTCACTGAAATTCTGAATGTTTTGTTGGTGCTATGAAAACAAACAGGGCTTTATTGACAATTGGAGTCATTTTCGGTGCAAAACCGTAATTTGAGACTGGAGAAGACCCAGGTGAGACCATGTGTGTTCATCAGCTGTCTTCAGAAGTTTGACAGCTAAAGTAAATAACATTACATGTTCTGTACAGGTTAATTACTTTTGCCAGAACTCAACAGGCTTCTAAGTGGTTTATTTACCGAAAAGAGCTGGTGGATACATCAAATAAAGACAAGTGGTGCACCTGTGATTGTTAGAATTGTCTTTATATTTATGCTGAAGGTTCATCACAAATCACTGCCACTATAAGGAATTACTCTTGCTAGTTCTATCTAGGATCTGGATGCTTTAAAGCGGCAATATTCTATCAGAGTGCTTACTAATATTCACTAATCACAAATAAAACCATAGACTAAGTATCCTGTGCTTGTCAAACCGGGCAGCCTAAATGCTTACCACGCTGTGTTAAATGTACCTTAGTGAAGGTCTCTGCTTGTTGCATTTAGAGATCAAATACAAAATAGTTGGGTTTTTTTCCCATTCTTTAAAAAATGACAATGTGGCAAATGAAAAAAGCACAAAGTACAAGAAATGAAAACAATCGCGACTGTATTTGTACATTTAAAATGTATTTTAATTCTATTTGGAATGTGTGCATGGGTGTGCAGGTGCTATGTAATCAGTACTGGCCTCCAGAGAGAGGCACTGGATGCTATGGGACCCTGCAAGTCACCACCATTTCTCGTCATCACGGTCCAGACTGCTACATCACCGCCATTCACCTACGACAGGTAACAAAGATAATTATACATATACAATGCATTTTCCTTCGTCTACTTTACAATAATTGTTATGGTTCATGTGTGTGTTTTAGCACAACAGCCCCAAAGATAGATACATAACGCATTATTACTACCCTGGCTGGCCCGATCAGTGGGTTCCAAAGGACCACACTTCTCTCACCAACTTCACCGAGCATGTACGGAGGAAGCTGGATGAAACGCCACGCCTAGGGCCCACAGTTGTTCACTGCAGGTCTAAAGATATAAAACACACACTTATGCATAATGTGTCATTTGAAATGTCTAGAGTCAGAGAGTCTAGCTCAGTTGAGATGGATGTAAAGGTAATACAGTCTAATTAATATTGCTCTGGTTTTTCAGTGTTAAGTTTGACATTTTCCTGGAGATGGGTTTTTTTTACGTGTATGTGTTTATGTGTGTGCATTCAGTGCAGGCGTAGGTCGCTCTGGAACATTTGTAGCAGTACTGTGGTTGATGCAACTGTGTGCAAGGGGAATACCGCCTGATGTACGTCTCGCTGTCCGAGACCTGCGCAGACACAGAGTGTTGATGGTGCAAAATGTGGTGAGAGAGTATTAGCAACAAATTAATTTGACCAATAAACACATATACATATTTGTGGTTCAAACATGTGAAAGTAATGTACTGTGTGTGTGTTTTTATTTTTTTTTTTAGGAGCAGTACATACTTGTGCATCAATGTCTACTTGACTGGCTAAGTGGGAATATGGAGAGGCCACGGTGAGAATGCCGTTAGCACACACACACACTAATTTTACCAGTTATAAAATGTATATACTATATTAGACTATATTAAATGCCCTGGCTTTATGTTGGAAATTATGTGTTTATAGTGATTGACTAGTGTTCCATTCAGGGCATATTGCTGTTTTATACACACTGTCACTGCCAATTAATAATGAATTATTCATATTAATTAAGTCCAAACAGAAGCAGTATTTCAGGCTTTAATAAACACATACCTCATAAAACAAAGAAGACCCTGCTTATGAAGTTGTTGAAAGAGTACAGTTTCTCTGCCAACAGAACCCAGAATGCTGTGGTGCGTTTTCAGATCGAACAGCCACAAGCACACAGGCAATCCAGAAGGGATTGGAAAAACCGGCGAAGGAATTCTGACAATGCGCAACGCCCTGAATCCAGTCATTCGTCTATTCAAGAGACACAAACACCTCAGCCTCAGCAAACAGCATGGCAATCCCTACGAGAATCCCTGCATGCTTTAAACCCTGGGAAGCTCCTGCAGATGATAAGACCTCCGACTTCTCAACTTAACTCAGACCCACAAAAAGACACACCACTGTAAGGCAGATACACACACAGATAAACCAGCAGTGTACAATAGCTATGTGAATTGCTGATTTTTTTTTTAATGTGTAGCTTGTGTAGTGTAACCAAGATAAGCAATAGTAAATGCAAAACTGCTCAACTTGTTCCACCTGAAACAAAAAACATAATCAGAAAGAAGGATCAACAAAATAAGCTACTGTATATATAATACATTTTGGGGCAATACCTTAATTGTAGTACCAGAATTCTTTATCATTTTTGCACATTTGTTTTTGGCAATATTGTTAGTAAAGTATCAGATTTATGTCTGCACTGCTCCATTTCAACATTTATTTATTTTTAAGGTCAACCAACAATGCAAACATGTCAGTTGAGGCAAAGAAGTGAGGAACGATTCGTCCTAACATGCTGGTGCTAAACATAACTTGTACTTAGTCAGTACAAATATCTGCAACTTGAGTAAAATACATGTACTAATTATACATTAACACTTGCATATAATTAATTAATATTTTCTAAATGTTTAAAATAACAGTAGCCATTAAAAGTATGTTTTTATATATTTTATAAGAACATTTTCCAGCATCAAGTGTAAATAAGATTGTTTTTCTAAGCTGTTTTTTTAATTGTTGGGGTATTTTTTGTATAATTATGTCTGAGAACTGTTACAGGCAATATGTATATGTGTATGTACTGTGATTTATAAAAAAAAATAATAATAAAAGAAATAAAAGAAAAGAAAAGAAACATCCCAGTTTGTTTTGCCTTGACAGTTTAGTCTGAATCCCAGATCAGCTTCAGTGGTGTGGAATTACAATACTATGCTTACATTCTGTATCACATAGTGTTTATTAACAAGCAAAACATGTTTTTGGAATACATGCATAGTCTATTTTTTAAGACCATGTTTTTGACATATACATATACAGTCATGTTAAATAAAAAGTAAACCCACTTTGAATTTTATTGTTTTACGTATCAGGGCATTAAAAACTGTTAAAGCCATGTGTGAAAAACTAAGTATTTACGAGGCTCGGTTAACTCTTGATTAATTATTCTTAAGTAAGTGTGACTACCTCGCCAAGAAGAAAAGACATCAGCAATAATCTTAGAGAAGCATTTGTTGTCATCTGGGAAGGGTTATAAGGCCATTTAAAAAAAAAAAATTCAAGTGCATCATTCTACAGTGAAGAAAATTTTTTACAAGTGGAAAACATTCAAAGAAAATTTCAAATTTACCAAAAATACCAGCAGTGGTAGTCCCAGCATATTCACCATACATATATATATATATATATATATATATATATATATGCATCTGAACAAACTACATCTGAACAAGATGTATATGCATCTGAACAAACTACAGTAGACGACATCTGGAACAATGCATTTTGGACAGACCAGAACAAAATCAAGATGTCTGGCATATTATCAAACAGCATATTAACACAAACACCTCATACCGACTGCCAAGCGTGGTAACTTAGGTAACTTGCAGTCATTGCTTTGGTCATAAGCTCCTCTGTAAATCAAACTATTAAAGGATCAAATGTGAGGCCACCTGTCCAACAGCTAAAGCTTACCAGAAATTTGGTCATGCAACAGGACAATGATCCCAAACCATTAGCAAATCTACAACAGAATGGCTAAAAAATAAATAAATAAATAAATAAACAAACATAAGGTATAGTAATGGCCCAGTCAAAAAAAACAGGCCTCATCCTGACTGAAATACTGTGACAGAACCTTAAGAGAGATGTGCTGTAGAGAAGTATTTCTTTTCATCATTGCTTGGATTTTTTTTTTTTATTCAAATTGAAGTTATGTGTGAGACTGATAGAGTAAAACAAAGCACAATTACTTGAGGTTATTGCTCGAAAAAAAAAGGGTCTAAAGGGTTTCAAGATTTTCACACATTGCTTCTCCATTTCATTTGGATTTTTGTAAAAATTGACAATGACATATATTGTCATGTTACCTTATGCTAAAACCTGCTAAGGAATTAAAAAGTGGGGACACCTTTTTTCACATGACTGTATAATTTGTGGCCAGCTGACAATAAGATTTGTATGTCCTTTTTAAAAGTCCTATATCATATATTTAATCCCCATTCGCTGTTATAATAACCTTCACTCTTCTGGCAAGATGTTCAACTAGATTTTAAAGCATGCTTGTGGGGATTTTTGCTCATTCAGAGACAAAGATGTTTTGGAAAGCCAGGTACTGATGTAGGAGGAGGTCTAGGATGCAGTCAGCATTCCAGTTCATCCCAAAGGTGTGCAATAGGATTGAGGTCAGCTCTCTATAGCAGGTCACTCAAGATCTTCCACTACACCCATTTAAAACATATGGCTTTGTGCACAGGAGCATTGTCAAACTGAGTCTCCAAGTTCTAGTAAAGGAAAAATATAATGCTACCACTCCCAAAGGCATCCAATAAAATTGTGGATCTCCAACTCTATGACAGTTTTGGAAAGAAGACACAAATGGCTGGAAAATTCAGGTGTTCAAGTATTTTTGTCTATTCCAAGATGCCACCAACACCATACTGTATATAATTGTGTATAAACCATATACTGGAAACACTTTTTTTTTTTTCCTTTATTCATTTATTTATTTACAAGAACACTGATGATCCAAGTAAAAGCATGTGTATTCTTTGACAGCTCCTGAGTGTGTGTAAGTTTATATGTAAATACATGCAGTTAAATCAGTTAATTAGCTTTAAATTGTATGAATTAGTTGACAGGTGCAGAAAATGAATATGTTGAAAGAGCTTGTTTATTTTGCAACTGAAATTGTAATTATAAAAACAATATTAACAAATTAAAAGAAAGCAACCACAAAATAATTATTTAAAGCCATTTTTTTTTAAACAAAAGGAACCATAGAAGAAAAAGCTTTTTGTTTGTATTTTTGCCCTTCTGAGTCTATTATGGTGATTTGTCAATATGAGCACAAAAATGTAGAGTCATTTTTTTTGGTTTCTCAATTAAAAAATATATGCACCTAGAAATGTTCCATGATCAATGTGGCAACATTATACTGAAGGTGTGTAAATGTTCACTGTTCTTTTGTACATTTATTTTATCATTAATTTTTTGCTATTCACAGAATAAAGTTTACAATTTCAGTTAAATCACCAATGTCTTTCTTTTATTGATCTGAGTGATGCTCAAATCAGAGACTGTTTTGACTGAAATTTTTGAAATTGGAATAAGTGTCTAATCAAAGCAATTTGTTTTGTACAAAAATATACCAAAAAAATGTATCAATACAATTTTTCCAAAATGTTTCAATCAATTGCCATTCTGACTTGTGAGCTTCTTAAGATCCGTCAGCCATGTTTTAATACCCTAAATAATGCTAAAACACATTTTTCCTTTAGGTACTGTTCTTTAGTCATTGCCATTATATGAGTAGCACAAAAGCAAAAGTTGTCTATTATTTATACATTACATGCACGAGTCTATAGAATGTATTTTACATTTAGTCTCTGTTTTTTGGTACAAAACTCTTCAGGAAAAATAAAGCAACAACATATTTCGTATGAGTTGAGTGGATCCAGTCAAGTTTGAGCGAAAATGAAAAAAGGAGAAGAGAGCTTTATGTTACCGCCATGTAAATTGTCTGTGTATACCAGACAGCAGCGACCTGAAAAAAGAAGCTTACATCTGAGCCGTAGGCAACACCGTAAACAGTAAGAAGAGACAGAAGAAAAAAAGTGATGACATGATAATAAAAAAAAAAACAAACATGGAAAAAAAAAAGGGATGATAAAAATCAGCAACTGCACCACTGCATCAAATAACAGCATGACACAAATTAAAGCATTTAACTAAATAAATCATACTCATGATTGGTGTAATACCTATAGGCTGCAGGTACCATCCCTCAGGTGTTCTTTTAGTGTGATTTGAGTAGTTATATAAATGTGGTGATTATAAAAGCAGCAGAGGTAGAAATGCATCAGGTAAAAGAACAGTGAGAGATTGTGCCTTTGTGTGCTCTTCCTCCATCATGCTCCTACAAGCTACTATGGCAGATGTGAAGACATACAGGCCACTCCTCCGGGCAGAGATTAGGCGTCGTTGGCGAAAATCTCCTGTATTTCACGCATGCATAGAATGCGCGAGAGCATCATTTCGAGCCGCTGCTGCAAAACAGGCTGCGTGGAGTACCAAATAGGACTGTCGGGGGCAACCACCGGCTCAGGGGTCAAATAGAAGACGTCATTGTGGCCTTTATCACTTTGAGGACTGAGAAAGAAGGAATAGAAAGGATCTTACTAGGGGAAAAAAAAGTATTTTATCCAGATAAACCCCCCCAAAAAATAGGCTTGGAATGATAATTTTACCTAGAATTTATCTAGAGGACTTCCATGTATGGCAAAACAAAAAATGATATTGTATATACTGCTAATGAAAGTAACGTACACTAGATATTGCAAAATAATCTTTTGCAAAAGATACGTGGGATACTTAGTGGGGTAATTACTGCACTTAAGGGAATCTTAGAATAAAAATTCCTACAAGAAGATAGTACAAACCATTTAAAGAGATAGAAGTCATAAAGTTTGATAGGGCATCGTAAAGGGTTGTCCAGCTGCTCCGACTGCTCCGCATACATGTCATCAGTCACTGTGGACACACACACACACACACAATCATGCACATCACCGTGTGGTATAATCTCTAGCACCACAATGCACAGTGTCTAATCCCAGTACACTGTTCACCCATTTTGTCAAAATTGGTCGTCCCACCTTTCTGTCCAGCTTGGTGTTGTGCAAGTCCTTTGAAATAGCGAATGCTTGTGACCTTGTCTTTGGGGTTGGATGGATTCTTCTTTGTGTGTCGTAAGACTTTCGTGAAGGCCACCTTTAAGTGTTGAGCCACCGTTTTTAAATGAAAATACCTACGTTAAGAAAACGAGAGAAAGACAAAAGCAGACATTTTAGAACTGCATAAATATAACTGATTAACGCCGTAATGTAACTGCATGTGAGAACGATAGCACTAGATGTTGACTGAGTATATTAGATTTTTACACAAACAAATCATAGTTGTTAAAACAGTATTTACAGTACAATCGAATATAACAATTTATATGCAAATGGACTATAGTTTTACACTTTTAAAGAATCAACAATTATACACACACAAAAAATGGATAATTACTTGCAAATAAATATATTGGAAATAAGGGCTAATATACAGTGCCTGCAAAAGTTTGGAGACACCTAGTCAAATGGATGTTCAGTTATAAGGCAAAAATAACAACATTGTACAGTGAAAGACAGTAAGAAAGGTCTGTGGACAGACGGGTGCAAATTTGAGATCTTAAGAATTTGTGGTCTTTAACAGAAGAACTTCTAAGATGGAGAACAGGAGAGAAGATATTAGCTGACTGCCTCACACTGACAGTCAAACATGGAGGTGGAAGCTTTATGGTTTGTGGTTGATTTGGAACAGGGTGTAGCTACTCGATCCATACCGGAAACACTATTTATTCTGCACATGTGGGTCTACTTCCTGTCTAAAGTATGTTGAAACAATTTACAGCAGTTTCGGGTATTTATAATACTGTACTGGTTGACACTACATGATCCTTACTGAAAATACTTATTTACTAGTGATTCTCTTTCTATAAATACAAATTTATGGTGAAGTAGACGCATTTGCACACATACGCAGTACAAATAGTGTTTTCGGTATGGATCAAGTAGTCACACAGGAAAGTATTAGCTGAAAATAGACTAATGTGAAGTGGGGAAGGGGTGGGGCTTTCAGGTGGTCAGTTAATTTTAGTGCAAGTTTTAATCCAGATGGCGGTCAGTCGGTCCAGATTCGAGTCTATTGGATAATATTTAAAGGAGGGTCAATTGATTCTTAATTTTTTTGTATTTTTAAATGCAAAGTTCAAAGTTTAGATCTAACACATATCAACAGTGTAGTATTGAAATAATCTGGTTTAAAATATGATGAATTCTGCAGCCTTTTGGTGTGTAAGTGTGCCTTACTTTGTGTTAAAAAACATTAAAGTGAAGAGGAGTGTGGCAGGTGAATGGGCTCCCAGTTGTTTGCATTCCCACAGCATTTCTTCATTCACATGGCTAGGAATGACATAACCTGTGGAAAAAAAAATGAAAAAAAAAAAATCACAAATCTTCTCATTGCAGACAAAACTCTAAATAAAACCCATGATCAATAAATGAGCCCCAGTACATTTTGCTTACTTAACGGATGGATGGATGCAGGTTTCCACGAGACTAATATCTTATGTAAAGATTCCTGGAACCGTTGATAGTACTGATCACAAAATATATTATCAACTCTCTCGTTATCAAGCATATACTGAAAAAAATGTAACAAAACAACAAAAAAACAGAAGGTCAGAAATGAGATTTTACAAGAGAACATTAACATGAGAGTAAGGATTACTGAATTATTATGTGTACCTTTTGAATACAAAGGAAAATGTAATAAAGAATGTCAGATCCTAAGGTCTCGCCTCCTAAGCCCTTCGCCTCCTGTGTCATCAGAGATAAGCCCAAACTCAGCTCTGCTATAGACGTGCATAAGAGATCCTCATGAAACCGTAAAGGCTTTCGTCCTACAAAAAGAAACATTTGATTAAAAAAAAGGTTAACGATTCTCCTGATTATTTAAATAATCTCAGACCACCTGCCTATGTCACATATTAGGTCATATTATTATATACACATATATAATAATATGTATACAAATATTATTAAATAATAATAAAAAAAAAGTTAAAGTAAAAATAAATAGGTTTTAAAAAACATACTGCCGATAGGAGCGAGCCTGTTTCTCTGCTGTTTCTCCATCTCGCTGTTTTTCATCTCCGCCCACTGTCTCCATATTTCAAGTCCCATCTCGGAGTTTAACGAGACAGGCAATGACGTGCTGTCAGGCGCACTCTGCGTCAGCGACTCCTGTCAATCAAATAGACAGCCAGTCACAACACTGCAACACAAACATGATCAATAATCAAGTTTTCCATGTAACCTGATTTTAAATACCATCCTTTTTATTTAACTGATTTATTCATTCCTATCCTCCTAATCACCTGTGGCATCTGAACAAGCTGTCCGGCCTGAGTGTCCCAAATGTGCAGTGTCTGTGTGCCACTCGGACACAGTGCAGTCGCTCCAGTGACCGTGATTGGAATTTGAATATTCCCGTTCAATAACTGTGTGGGAAACAGAGCATTAGTTACTTCCTCCTGTCCATTGGCTCCGCCCACAGATGGAATGGAGATTGTCGCTGGTCCCTCGGAAGTCAGTTTGTTATTGTGCTCATCATTAGGGGTACAGTATGTGTCCTGCTGTATGGCAATATGAGTGAAGCCAGTTTGTTGTGTGGGAGCGGTATACACAGGAATGGTCCATGTCTCTCCAGTGGGGCTGGTAATTGTTCCAGTTGTGTTGTACAGCTGAGCACATTCCACAGTTACTAGATCAGGCTTTAGAGACAAGTAATTCTGTTGCTGGCCTTGAGGAATCGTAAGCACCGTGGCTAACTGCTGACCAGGAATGCTGTAAGAGACGGTAATCGGTTGCTCTACTTTGACCTTCTTGGTGGGTTGGAGGATACCCGTTTGATTGGTGGCGTTCACATGTGAAGAACTTTGAGATTGAGATGAGGATGGTGAGGACAAAGACACAGCCCCTACTGCCTGGATCTGAATCTGCTGTCCGTTAGCAACTGCCGCTAACAGCTGAGCCTGGATCTACATAAAGAGTGAGAGAAAAACAGAGCAGGAATGTGATAAAGCAGACATATTCTAAAATTCTGGGTCCACCAAAACCAAAGAACGACCCGCTTGTTGAATACGGTCCGCCCCCACATTTGGAATGACCCCAAGAACAATGCCAGAGAAATGTTAGGAAAATGTCATTTTTAAAATATGTTTTTACTTGTTTCAGATCTGTATTTAATAATAAAGGCTGGCTTTCAAACTAAAATGTTCCTAAATTATTAACGTAGACTAGTTTTGTTAGATTCGCCCATCAGCCGAAAGAATGGTGCATTCAACATAAAGTAAACATCAATATTTTAATTTCAATAGCAAGGAATATGAAAACATGTGACTATGATAATAATTATGCTTTTTTTTATTTTAATAGGAAACATATCTCTTGAATATTAAATGTATGGTGAATATCAAAATAATAAACTAAATCTAGCATGAGCAGGTATAATAAATGCATACAATAAAATCTCCACAATACTAGGGTCACTCCAGCCCATTTTCTGTTACAGACTAAAGAAAAAAAATTATGGCACAGAAAAAAGCTTGGGGAACCATGACCAAGACATTACCTGTTGTTGTTGCTCCTCTGTGAGGTCTCCTGCCTGAATAATGTGTGCTGTGTGCTGCTGAGACAAAAACTGTTCAACCTGGGCTTGCCTCTCCTCGATCACCTAGCGTTGGAGGAGTAATACAAAATAATCAGTGTGACTTAAAATATAATGACATAATATGATCAGGGTCACAGTGTATCCAGACCCTATCTTAGGAAAATGGATGTGCAGCAGGAAACACACATGGACATGGGGAGGATAGTGAAGGGTCGTTCATTAGTCTTTAATGTGACTCAGAAGAATGAGTCGTCTCAAAACATGATTCATTCATTTTCTACCGGACGCACACGAGCAAAGCATTGCAGAGTTTCATGACATTGCCGAATGTCATGTACAGGAAACAAAATTGAGTAGTTCATATGTCGGCTCTTCTAGTCCGAGTCATTTGTTCTTTTATCACGTGACTCCTATATACGCTATGTGGTGCATTAAACAGGAAACGGAACCGAGTCTTAAACCTCATGAGTCCTCTGGTCCGAGTCATGACTCTCGTATACGCTATGAAGGTGAAATATTAGAGATTCAAAGAACCAAGTCACTAAAATGATCCGATCTTCCTACCACTAGGGGAGAACATGCACAGACACTCCACGCAAACAGTGGATATTTAACTAGCAGATATTTTTTATTATGGCCTGTTGTCTTGTGAATTTTTTTAGAAATGCTTGAAAAAAAGCAGGCAGAATAATATGCACATCTGGCATTAGATCCCCATGCATTTTAAATGGGCTGCATGAAGACACTAAAGATTGTACCTGTCCTTCGGAAGTTAGCTCTGTTGATTGATGCTCCACTGTACCAATTTGTGATGAGATCTGGTGCTGGGTTACCACCTGAGGCTCCACAGAGCCTTGCTTTGGTTGCTGGGACAATGTCTGCACCTGCACCGAAAGAAGATAGTAAGGGTGGTCTTTATTCTGCAAATGTCACACAGAATTACTTTCAGTTTTTAACATTTTGGATGTCAGATTTTGCAAGTTTGGTCCTTTCGGGTAAAACATTTTTAAGAATGTGTCATTCTGCACTTGGCTTCATCCCAGTCCACCCAGTGCACAGTTAGCATAACTGCATACTGAGTATAACCAAGCATTTCCATTTCGCATTCGGACATTATCGTTCTAACTACGCCGATTCCTCGAAATAACTCGTAATTCGTTAGGTCCATTTAACTACATACTGAGCACCGTGTTTCCCCAGGGACCGTTTTTACTGACGCACTACTTGTTAAACCCTAAAGCGCTCTGGACAGGTAAACAAAGAAGCTGCTGCAGAATGGGAAAAAAAAGGAACAAAGAGAAAACAGCAATGGGGCGAGTAGAAAATTCAGGCTTCAGGATTCAAAGAAAAGGACAGAAGTTCATCATTTCATACTAAAACATTCACTCTACAGCGTGTTCATTTGTTAATCTATATATTTGTATTTGCAAATTACTTTGATAAAGAAATATAATTTTTTAGCAGATAAATCTACTACTTTCTTTCGGCTTCTCCCATTAGGGGTGACACGTTTTTACGCTGGATGCCCTTCCTAACACATTGGATTCCCCTAACACATTGTGTTAGGGTTACACACTGGCTTGTGCAACCCTAATGGCTGGGGTTGGTTCCCTGACCGGTGATCAAACTCGGGCCGCGGCGGATGAGAGCGCGGAATCCTAACCACTAGACCACCAGGGAACCGTCTTTTCTGATTGATCGATCAATTACTGAAATAAGCAATAACTTCCCCACTTGGTATTGACAAAAATTCCACAAACGAAGATAAATCAGCTTAACATAATATACCATTTAGTAGCTTCCCAACAAAATATCCTTGTGTTCTCTCGCCTGATAATGTTGGTGTATGACGTATACAAAGGAATTTCCCCACCACTTCTCACCTGCCATTTCTGTCACAGCACTACCTGTGAATCCCTACTGCAGCATTACCAAGAAAAGCTCAGGAGCAACGAATTCAACTAAATATTTTGTCCTATGACTTAATCGTGTTCTTGCTATTTTTGAACAAAATAATCCTACACATTATAGCTTTTAGTTTTAGAGAAACCAGGGCTCTTCTTACCGGACAGGCCAGCTCCAGGAGTGAGTCGGCCACTTCGGCACTGTCCATGTAGATGCAGTTTGTCTCTTGTTGAGTACTGCTGTGGTCATCATGCTGGCCGAACTCCTGCAACGCCTCGGGTCTTTTGCTAGCTAGTGACTCCAGAAACTCTTTCATGCGATGCTGCGGGATGCTGCGTGCTTTCACCTTCACCAGCTCCTCGAACGACACCGAGCTCTCCATAAAGTTAATTTAAATCACTCCAGCATCAACTGCCTCAAAACCTAAAAGGCAAAAACAGGTTGAGAGTGTGATCTCTAACCAGATCACATACAATCCGTCTTAGCTTTTGACTAGTTCAACAATGCATCCTATTTACTAAGTAGTGTATTGTTTCATAGTTATGAGTTAAATTAAAACAATTTTATTAAAAAAGATGGACTCTCCAGTGCACTCATGAAATGCAAACTATGTGCCACCGCTTCCCCTTCAGAACCTGGATGAATTCGCTGATGTGTGAAACATTCTTGCACTTGTAGAACACACAAAAATCACATTTGTACAGAACAACCGAGCTGACATAGTGGTTAACAAAAAAAAATTTTACATTGATAAGGCATGACCACAATTCATTCACACAAGTTGATATTTTGGATGCACAAAAATAAACCGAATTATTAAAAGGATTCTGTGTCCTTCAAGTGACACGACTTAAACACATGATATCTCAGGACTACAATATTTACTAATAGCGTAATAATACGAAATTGATGTGGTATAACAGAGTCCAGTATGACTTGATGCATCGTTCCATCATCATGTGTCAAGCTTCTGATAATCAAAATGAATACTAAAAACACGTGACAGCTTTTTAATGTATTGACATGAGCTTATCATTGGGATGCACGAACGAAACTTTCTTCTGAATGATCAAGTGGAGACTGTGTTGCCTCAGTTAAACCACTTTGACATCACAGAATCACATTATATTAATTTGAACTTGTGCAACCAACGATCATGAAACTCAAGCAACGCGGCCTAAGGTCAATTATTTAGAAAAAAAGGCAGAAAAGGTTTATTTGCTTTGAGAATCTATTTAAGATTTAATATGATAAGTGGTATAATGTTATCCAGTATGTCTTTATGTATCTTTCCTAACATTTGAAAGGCAATTCAATACTATCCCTCATCTTTATGTTTGACTTTCTGTTCCCACAATGGTCCATTGATTTCTGTCTCACTCATTTAGAAACATAGGAGTTGACAAATATTTGTGGCCACAAAATTAATCTCAAGAAATGTGACTTTTTGGCCTCACCAGCAGCAACAACCTGCTGCTCAGACTCCCACTGAATTCCCATAATGCACTCTGATGTATGGCTCAGTAAGTAGGAAGTAGATATTGTCTCCAAATAAATAAGCTGAACTACACAGTTACAAATATGGTACTTACACTTGGTTTATGCACAATTTTATTTTAAAGTCATTTTAAAACAGTGGAACAAAATCCAAACGTGTCCCAGTTAGGCTTTAATTACACTATATAGCGTGTATAAACCGCCGTTAGAAGTCAACAGAAGGTAATTATTATGTTTCTTGTCCTCCCGGTTTACCTGTATTTCATTTCCTGCCTCTTCAAAATGACTTTTTCCGAGAAATTTCGCACCAGCTTCTTTTTAGAAGGAGCGAATGTAAATTAATAAAAAACAATTGCTTGAGTTGTCAACACTTATTTTTCTTTCTGTCACACTCACATTTCCTAAGGCGCCATTTTACAACAAAACGCTGGCAACCAATCAAAAATCGTTTAAGATCTCGCGACAAGTTCTGTTATCGCGATGTTTTTGAGATTTTTTTTTCTTTCTTATAGTGCGAGATTTTCGTGTTCCATCAGCTTTGGGGTGAGTATAAATAAAACCGTTTAGAATAAAATGTTGGGTTTTATAAAATAAAAGTATTAGAAATTGAAAAAATTATAATGATAATACCATACGTGAGCCTCAGAATGTAAGCAATATACAGATTCTTGTAAATAGGTAAGCACTATTTTAGAGCACTGCAAAGGTGTTTTCTACTGCTAGCGGCAGGTGGCAGCACTGAGCCGGAAAATACCTGCTTGTATTGGATTTGGAGATGAAAAAGAAAAACACAGGAGATTATATAATTTATAACATAGATCTCAACTATGTCCAGTTATACTATATAAAAAACACAGTACCCGCCGATTGAGGCTCAAACATGTGGTGATCTGGGTGCTGGGTTTATCTGATCTCAGTATTAAGACGACACGATGCAGTGTGGGGACCGGAAATATGACCCAATTCCTAATTTCGGATAAAGCACGAGTGTTCTTATCCGAGTGCTCAGTGTTTACACACACAAAAATCACAAGTCAATAATATACTGTAATATACCTTCAGCTTTTAAACAGAAAAAACATCACCTGCAAGAAAACAAACGAATCCCGGAAATAGGAAGTGACGACACCATAACCTGTGAAGTCCCTGGTGGTTGTCATTGGGGTTTTTCGTAGTCCATACAAATAGCATATTTGTGCTATTATTGTTATTACAATTATATTATTATTATTGTTATTATTATTGTACAAATTCAGCCCTATACATAGATTTTATGTGTGTATAAATATGTACTGTGTGTAATGTGTATGTACAGTGCCCTCCACAATTATTGGCACCCCTGTTTAAGATGTGGTTGTGGACTTCAAAAAATTCTCCTTACATAGAACCCAAATGCAAAAAAAGAGAAAAATCCAACCTTTTATTTAAGTACATTACTTTGGTGGTAAAAATAAAATCACACATTTAGAAAAAAACAAAAAAATTATTGGCACCCCTGATGTTAATACTTTGTACAACCTCCTTTTGCCAACAAGACAGCACTTAATCTCCTCCTATAACATTTCACAAGATTGTAGAACACAGAGAGAGGGATTTTTGACCATTCTTCTTTGCACAATCTTTCTAGATCATCCAGTGTCCTGGGTCCTCTTTTATGCACTCTTCTCTTTAGCTCACCCCACAGGTTTTCGATTGGGTTGAGGTCTGGGGACTGAGATGGCCATGGGAGGACCTTGAGTTTGTGACTGCTGAACCACTTTTGTGTAGATTTTGCCACATGTTTTGGATCATTATCCTGCTGAAAGACCCAATGACGATCTGTCTTTAGCTTTCTGGCAGAGGCCATCAGGTTTTTATTTAAAATATCCTGGTACTTCAAAGCATTCATAATGCCATGCACCCTAACCAGGTTCCCAGGGCCTTTGGAAGAGAAACAGGCCCACAGCATCACAGATCCTCCACCATACTTCACGGTGGGCATGAGGTGCTTTTCGGCATACTCATCTTTTGTTTTACGCCAGACCCACTTAGAGTGTTTGTTGCCAAAAAGCTCAATCTTAGTCTCATCTGACCAAAGCACACGATCCCAGTTGAAGTCCCAGTACCGCTTAGCATACTCCAGACGTTTACGTTTGTGAGTGTTAGTGAGAAAAGGCTTTTTCCTTGCATGCCTCCCAAACAGCTTGTTGGCATGTAGAGAGCGCCTGATGGTTGTTTTGGAGACTCTGTGACCCCAAGATGCCACTCTTTGATGCAGTTCTGACGGTGAGCTTGGGAATTTTTTTTACTTCTCTTACCATCCTCCTCACTGTGCGTTGTGGCAAGATAAACTTGGGACCTCTTCCAGCCTTGTTTGTCACTGTTCCAGTTGTTTTAAACTTCTTAATGATTCCTCTGACTGTAGATACCGGCAAGTTAAGGTGGGTGGCTATTTTCTTGTAGCCATTGCCTGACTTATGAAGGTCGACACACATCTGCATTACTTGAATGGTGTGTTCTCTTGTCTTTGCCATGTTGACAAATGGGTAAGAGAATTAGGCCTCTGTGTCACGTCATATTCATACCCCAGGGAAACAGGAAATCATGAATTACTAATTAAAAGTCCCTAGATACCCTGACCAACCTTAGCAACTACAGAAAAATATATATATATAAAAAAACTATTAAATTTTTCAGAGGAATTGTTAGGGGTGCCAACAATTGTGGGACACATGATTTCAAGTTTTTTTTTCTCTCTAAATGTATGATTTTTTTTTACCACCAAAGTTATGTACTTAAATAAAAGGTTGGATTTTTCTCTTTTTTTGCATTTGGGTTCTATGTTGTTTAAAAAAAAAAAAGGAGAATTTTTAGAAGTCCACGACCACATCTTAAACAGGGGTGCCAATAATTGTGGAGGGCACTGTACATGTGTATGTATGTAAGTATGTATGTTAAGTCAAGTGGGCTTTTATTATAATTTCAACCATATGAAGTGCAGTGAAATGATACTATGACCAAGGTGCTGCATCAGACAACACAAATTACCCGCAAAGAACTCGAAACGACACAAAACTCAAAACTAACAATATGAAGAAAATGTATTCTGATGATTGTACACATGAACACCAATTGCCCTGATGTCCAGTGTTGCATGATTTGTGCTACTACACAAAAATAACACTATTTTGGATCCGAAACGGCCATCGAGGGCTACTGCCATGCCGTTATCTTGGACCTTGAATCTTAGATCAAGGGACATGTATGTATATATGTATGTATGTAGTCTTTCTGTAATAGTTCACTTGACATATAGGCCACAAACTATCACAAACTATCACATTTTTATTTATTTTTTATTTTTTTTCTTCTTCTTTTTTTACGCAACAGATTTCTGGATGCAATTTAAACAGATACCAAAGAAAATACTGGAATTATAAATTTTGATTAATAAAGTTAGAATACACTTTAATGTTTTCACTTTATGTCTTGCATGCAAAATTCTGTGTATTTACAGCTGCATTACTACACATAAGGATGAGACCTGAGGTGCAGAATGCAGGTCCGAGCTCTTGTTTTGTATCAAAAGCTCCTTGCGCATACCAGCATCAGCAGGGGGAAGAGACTAGAACCTGCTTATCCACAGCTTGATTTATCCTTACTGAAACAGCAACAACCTGTTAGTTGTCAGTAGTTTGACAAACTGAACGAAGGCACACAATATTTATTATTTTAATACAAAGAAAAATGATGAAGTAAAAGAGGAGAGAGCGGTTTGTTTATTGTTTATAATCATGTTCAAGTCTGATAAAAAAGAAAAAATCATTCTTGTGAAATTTTTTTTCAATATTCTTGAGATATATCAACATGAACAGTTCCATGAGTGTAGATTAAAAACAGATCAAAATGCATTGTTTTTTTCTCTAGTTCAGAGATGCCCAAGCTAGGCCCCGTGGGCCAAATTTGGCCTGTGGTGACCCTTGATTTGGCTCGCCATGGCATATATGAGAAAAGGGGGCAAAAAGGGAGGAAGATTACATTTGTAAAAAAAATAAAAAAATAGGGATTATCTTTATGTCTTTCATTAGAGGTCAGTTAATAGCTGTGTTATACGCTGAACTCTATAGTACAATCAATTGGATTTATTCTCATTGTACTTTAAGTTTCACTGAACTAGAACTTTTAAAAAAAAAATTTAACTGCATCAGTTCAGCAGGTTACAGAGTGATGTTTTCTATTTAAGTATGACATGGCTGTTAAATAACTGATATGGTGAAAAATAGCATAACTGGCATGATTTAAAAAAAAAAAAAAAAAAAAGAAAAATTTAATTTTGTTGGATTTGTCTAACACATTTAACAATGGACATTTTCCCAAAGCAGCTTTATATAGATAAATAGATATTTTAAATTTAGTTAGTCCATGTAAGTTTAATCCCTATACGTTTATTATAATAATAATGAGCGAGGTAGTGGCGAGAGTAGCAAGGAAAAACTCGCTGAGATGGTATGAATATGAAACTTTAAGAGGAACCAGATTAAAAAGGGAACCCATCCTCATCTGTGTGACACTGGATGTCCATTCATTAAAGTTGTATTATTGTTGAGGTGTACTGTTCAGGGATAGATGCTTAAATGCAAACTGCAGTCCTAAGCAATGGTATAAATTTCAATCCAAATCCATCCGCATAGTACTTGAGTAGCTCAGGAGCGTCATGGATCACGCTCAGCTGCACAACTCCAGTGGAAGTAGGGAAAAGAGAAAAAAAAAAGTGTTTAATTCTCATCACATGTACTTTACAGCACAGTGAACTTTCTCATATTCCTACAATGCAGGGTCAGCCATTATAGTGCCCCAGGAACACAGGTTTAAGGGCCTGCTCAGGGGCCCCAATAGTGGAAGCTTGGCAACACCTGGGCTTGAACCCGTAACGTTTTGATCAGTAACCCAGAGCGAGAGAACTTCATCCAGAGCTGGGCTTCAGCCAGAAAAGAACAGGACAGGATCACTGGATAATATCTTAAGTTTTCTGATGAGTTTTGATATTATGACTCAGAAGAACGAGTAGTCTCAAAGAGTGATTAATTAATGTTGTACTGAAGGTGCATGAGCAAAGCAAAATCTATGTAGGTCATGTACAGGGAACATGGATTACCTCATGAGGCCTCTGGCCCGAGGCGGTTGTTTTGTCACGTGACTGTCATAGACGCTTCACAATGCAATAGATCAGGTTTTTTTTAAGACATCATTCTTACAATAGTTAATGGAGTCACGTGACAAAGGAACAAATGACTCCTCTGATCAGAAAATATGAAGTGAGCTACTCATTCTGTTGGTCATAATTGATCATAATTTGTTTTTGGCTGCATTGTAATATTCTCATTTTTATAGTAAAAGTGTGTATATGCAGTGTTGGGGGATCTGCTTATTGAAAATGTGACATTTTGCATTTACATTTTCTGATCTAAGAAACGAAATAGACTAAACGACTCAAAAAAAGTTCTGTTCAATTTGAAGAACCCCAAATTGAAGAAAAAAAAACCCAAGTAATCCGATCTTCCCATCACTAGCACCAACACCAGAAAAAAAGAGATCCTCAGACCGGCTCATCCGCCGCTTGACCAATCATTGCAGACAGAAGCGCGTGTTGGACGGCTCGACCAATCAGCGCTGGTAGTGACGTCACCGAAACAGATGCATAGCAACCGGACTGGTTAGTTGAGTTCTGGGTTGTATTTATTTATTTATTTATTTTCAGGAACGCCGGATGACAGCTCCGAAGCTGCCGCCAAATCCGGCCCCCGCGTAGCAGCGACCCAAACCGGCGGAATGTCGGCGTGTGTATGGGGGAACAGCCACTGATCGCGCTTTTCTTCATGGCGCCGCTGTGATCCGCGTGTTCTTCGAGCACCCGCTTACCTGCGAAGGAGCCGGGATTCGCGTCTAACCGCGCACGATCAGGCTAATGTAAGTAGCCGGCTAGCTTCGACTTAACCACCGGTAATTAGTTTGCTAACTAATGCTAAAAAAAGCTCCACGTCTACCTGGATGTCACGTTTTATTGCGTAATAAAGTGACTGGTGAATCAGGCTGATGGTGGGAACTGTTTTGTTGTGATGGCTGTGATATATCTGTTCTAATGTGAACAGAAAAGTGGTCCTTTACAGAGTGTTGCTTTACATAATGATAGATATTATAGAAGGTTATAACGGATATCCGTGTTCATAGACATTCATATTTCCAAGCCTCAGAAATTCTACAAATTTACATAAATGGTTTACAAAATATTCGCGCTGATATCAAAAAGTTTCGAGAGCAGTTCTGTAACATGCCAACAGATGGCAGCACAAGGTTGCACGCACAGTCACAGGGAACACCAAACTTTGAGTCAGTGTGCCAAAAGACACAGCTTCGTCCTGTGTACTGAAGCTGTGCAACTGGTGCTATTTTAAATGTGTTACCACGTCTGCTTTCCTGACCACGTGCACACCCTGCCACCTCTCAGAAGTGAGTCCACCATACTCGCCAGATTTGCCACCTGCAGACTTCACCCTCCCACCGAAGATGAAGATCCAGGTCAATCGTCGCCCATTTGGCACCATTGCGGAGATCCAGCACGGATCATAGAATGTGCTTGGAGTGCTTTAAAAAGAAGACGTCCAGGACACATTCCAGAAGTGGCAGGAACGCTGTAAGTGCAGCATTATTGTGCAAGGGGACTATTTTAAAGGTGATGTACTACTTTCTTGTAAAACAGAGCTAGTCTAGAAACTTTTTGATACCACCTCTTGTATATGGATTGTTAAATGCTGTTGATTCAAGAGGTGTTCTTACGTTTTTCATGGGAGCAGGCGATACGATGTGGGCATGTCCTTCAGAAAGTTTCAGGAAAATGCAGTATGGCGAGACATGGTGCAGCATCTTTCTACAGGAGTGACTACTGTAGCGCACATGTGATTCATCTGCTGGCACCTGTAGATATGATGGGCAAGCTAACATTAGGAACTTTCAGCTAGACTTTACAGTGTGTGCAAACATGGCTTAGTTTTTTTATTCTTGTATAGCTGCTTTATCCTGGTCTACAGGGAAGGAGTGGATATACACTGCTCCTGGCATAAATCCCGGTCCTTCAAGTCAAGTGCCAGGTGGATTTGTCATTTCAAGCACATACATTTGGTAGAGTGCAGAGTGAAACAAAACAACCTTCCTCCTGGGCCAGGGTGCTAAGTAAAATTATCTAAACTAACAGTAGATGACATGATCCTAACTGGAAAAAATGCACAGGACTACATCAAGTACACAGAGCTAAAAATTGCACTGAAGGTCTTTGTGTGTGTGTGTGTGTGTGTGTGTGTGTGTGTGTGTGTGTGTGTGTGTGTGTGTGTGTGTGTGTGTGTGTCAGTCAGTCAGTGCAGACCTTTTGAGTTGAGGAGAAAAATGCACTTTTCCACCTAGAAGATCAGTATATCCATAACCATATATTTAGTATAGCCAGTTCTCCTACAGCTGTTTTTTTGTTTATTTGTTTGTTTGTTTGTAGTTTGGATGAAACCCACACTGACATTTAACGTGCTGAAACTCCACATACAACATACTGAGCTCAGGGTTGAACCTTGGACCCTGGAGCTGTGAGACAACAATAATAAATTACATGCTGCCTCACAGTGATAACCTGAAAATATATATATTTACAAGCCCCTGTTAATGTCAAAGAAAAAAATTTCAACTAAGGTGAAACCTTTTTTTTTTTTTTTTTTTTTAAATATGTGGTCTGCATGCAGCACTATGGACCTAAAAAAAATTAAGAAGAAAATTAAATAGAATGTGTCTTGGGTGCACAGGCATGCACCTTGATTTATGATGGAGGTAAGGAACAAACAAGAGGAAAAACCCAAAGCACAAATTCAAGTCAACATATTGGAATGGCTAAATCTAAAATAAATCAAATCAGTGGATTGACTTGAGGGCTGTGTTCATGAATGCCACTCATTGTTTAAAGTCAGGTCAAGTGGCTTTTGTGTTTTTTTTCCCATGTTATCCGGTACATCAGTACATGTTACAGAGTGAAACAAACAACATTACTCGAGAATTACTAGATGACGCACAACTAATCTACATAAACACTACATAAAGCGCACAAGTGCAAACATGATGACAATGACCAGTAAATGAAATGTGTTAATAAATTGTCCATATAATGATGAATAATCTTTATGTAAATCAGAATCAGGTTTATTGGTAAACACTAGTATTTGTCAACGAACTTAAAAATGGTCATTTAAGTGTGTGTGTCAATCCTTTCCCTTTGTACTGAGGGGTCGAAAGGTTTGTGGAATTAAAGTCTGGACATGAGGGCCTGAATGTAAGATACATTGTGTATGAGCAGTGTGTGTGTGTGGTCAGCCACAATGCTGCTGGCTTAGCGAATGCAGCGTGTGGTGTAAATGTTCCTGATGGACGGAAGAGTCCCTCCATAGAAAAAAAAAAAAAGTCAAAGCCAAATTAACCACTGACGGTAACCATTTTACGTAAACAGGAAGGAAATGTTCACTTTCTTATGTGCAGCTTCGCTATTTAAAAATAAGGGAACGTTTGTATTGTGGTGGTAAACGTTGCTAACCAGTGCCCTTCCCTTCTCGTAACAGTCCGATTCTGCAGCCGATCTTTTGTTTCTCTACTCAGAGGTGAATTTCCAGCTGCATTTTTTTTTCTGCTTTTTACGTGAACACTGCGTCACAAGAGAAGAAAACGTGTTTAATACTCGTCACATGTACTTTACAGCACAGTGAAATTTCGCATATCCCAGCAATGTCAGGAAGTTGGGGTCAGAATACAGTGTCAGCCATGATAGTGCCTCAGGAACACAGAGGTTTAAGGGCCTTGCTCAGGGGCCCCAGTAGTGGAAGCTTGGCGACACCTTGGCTTGAACCCGTGATGTTTTGAACAGTAACCCAGAGCGAGAGAACTTCATCCAGAGATGGGCTTCCAGATGAATCAGGTGGACCCGAGAAGAAGAAAGGGACAGGATCACTGGATAATATCTCATGAGTTTTAATGTTTTTTCATGAATAAACCAAATTCTGTTACATTGTGATGAAATATATTTCTAGGAAATATTTACATTTCTTCAGTTGTGCCTCCATTTCTACATTATGGAAAAAAACATTATGATATTTGTGTTCAGCGGTGATAGAAGTCCTACATTGCGACACATGAGGAACACGCTGTAGATCTCACTCTCGTTTCGAATGAGACCGTGCACCAATTAGTGATGTGTTGTTCATGAACGATTCATTTATTTGGAATGAGTCTTCAATATGACCTCAGAAGAACGAGTAGTCTCAAAAAGTGATCTATTAATTTTGTACTGAAGGTGCATGAGCAAAGCAAAATCTATGTAGGTCATGTACAGGGAACATGGATTACCTCATGAGCCCTCTGGCCCGTGTCGTTCGTTTTGTCACGTGACTTTGTCATAGACGCTACACAATGCAATAGATCAGCGTTTTTTTAACAGTTGTATTGTGGTGGTAAAAGTTGCTAACCAGTCCGATTCTGCAGCCGATCTTTTGTTTCTCTACTCATACGTAAATTTCCAGCTGCGTTCTTCTGCTTTACATGAAACTCTACGTTGTTGGGCGTCGACCATTTGTCTAGTCACGAACATTCCTTTTCCGTCTTTGCGTACTTGAGCCAATTTGGCTTCATTTGAATTCATTATCCATCACAGCTGCTGCGGTTCAACCCTGTACCAGGTCTGAGCCATTCTGTGAACCTACTGTTCTCTGACCTCCCTACTCTCATATCCACAACACAGCTTCCACAGCTTCCTGTGTTCTCTCTCTGTACAGAGCTGGACTTTTACAGCGTAGAGGGAATATCTTGGAACTGTACTGTTAATCTGAGTAGTTGTTTTGGAGAACTGTTCGGAGGTTAAAATGCATCTCTAGTCCGGCATTCTAATAGTCTATTGGTCAGTACAGGAATGTGCAGTTTACATTTATTAAAACAGTGGGGAAAAAAACACACAAAGTTGAGCCAAGTGTAAATATTCACATTGTATATGATCCTTTATCTTCTGTCCTGTAAGTGCAGAAATCTGATTGCACGCTTCCTTCCTGCATGAAAGTAAAACAAATTCGCTCACTCCTAAAACTCCCAATCTAACTCGCAGTCTAGCTTTCTACAGAAAATATTGCTGGAATTTCCATTAAAAAAAATTACATTTCTTTGACCTTATGTGGATTCAAAGCATACCAAATACCCAACACTGAGTACTGGCATGTCAGACATTTCATTAACCCGTGCTCATGTCTAGACTGGATGCTGACTTTTCCCAGGACCATTGTGTTACCTTTTATTTAACTTATTTAAATTGCATGAATTGCATGTCATGAGTTAACATGTGATTATTTGCAACTCATGTATGTTCAATTAATACTTTTCAAGTTTTTTATACTCCTAATCAACATGGCCCCGGACAAATATGGATGCTTTATGCAAAAGTATGTTTATTATTAGTAAAACCATACTCAACATAGAACATGGACAAAATACTCTCGTAAATGTTTTTAAAGTAATTCTAGTGTTTTAAATTGCGTAAATCATCAGGACACCAAACGGAACTTTCGCTATGTTTCCACACGGACGGTTTTATTTGCCGGATGTGTGCGCATCATGGAGGATTTTAGTGCTTGATTTGAGACTTCGGTATCAATAAAACAAATGTTAATTGCCGGGGAAAATTTGTAGTCAAACAGAAATGCGCACTGCATTAATGTTAATAAAAATGAGTGCCGTATAAATTAATTTGCGTTATTAAAATGTATTAGAAAATTTATTAGAAGTCATTAAAATGTATTAGAAGTTAAAAATGTGATGCATCAATGTAAAATAAAAAGCTGTGTATCGGAAACAAGTTGGATACACATTTTTAGCATATTTATATAGGTTAAAAAAAATAATACTAATAGATAATTATTAGTCTTTTCGCTATTCTTTTATTATATATAAAGTAACCATTTATTTGTGACCTATATTTTAGATCTGAGTAGCAAAATCTAAATAGTACTAAATGCAGTTGATTTATAATCAACATCAAATAATTACATTAGATGAGATAAATTAGAAAATAGATTTTGAATGAACTTCAACGTAGTTGTGTTGGTAATAAGCAAGAAAATTTTTTTTGCAATGTATCGTCTTGTATTTTACAATGTGTCCCTAAGAGGTTTGTTTTAGACTTCCAAGTTGCATCAGCGAATACGCCGTCTTGAACTAGTTCACAAAGACACTTCTCATGACAAAGGCAACCAGCAAGACGGCAAGCCTCCGTGCATGTTCGAGTTTTGACAACTTTAAGACATTCATCTGTTCGCTCTTCCATCCGTGTCCTCGTCTCAGATGGAGAGTTCCGGGGACCCAAGCTGGATGCTGAAGCCGGAAACGGCCTGCAAGTCCTGTGGGGGAAAGGAGCCTCCCGTTTCTGGAAAAGCTTTCCGTAATAAACCAAAAGCCAGGAGCATGTCCACCTCGGCTGTGCCCAGCTGTGCAGAGTTCAGGTAAGAAACAAACACGGAAGGACATCTTTTAACTGAAATCAAACAAACACACGGTTTTCCTGATACAAGCAGATTCATACCAAAGAATGAATTGAATGTGGGTTGTAAATGAGTGGGTGGGCTACATTTTATTTTTGTATTGTTTAGTAAATGAATGTGTCGTGCAAAACTGGTGACGAACAACTTAATAAACAATGTTTACTTAAATACACACCTTGTTATTTTACTGACTTTCTCCTATACAAGCAATGGATTTAAAACCAAATTAGTTTGAAACCGAAAAAGATCGCAAAATACTGTATTTGTAATGAAATATTTAAAGGACGTAATTCGTTTTTTTATTAAATATTCCAGAGGAAAAAAACAAATTGCCTTTTAGAAATAGACAAACAAACAAATAAATAAATAAATAGGATCTTAAACCTAAAGTTTTGCTGCTTGCTAAATACTAAGACCCTCCTTCCGTTTCTACTGAAACCGCTGATATTTTCTTGTTGCTGCATCTCGCGGGCTTCGCGTTTCCTAACAGCACACCTTGCGACACGGTTAACACAACAAGTTTCGCAAAATGTGCACAGCGCATCGCGTTTGCGTGCTGTAACTGCTAGTCAAGTAATTCAGTCTTTTTCTTTACACTGCAGCAAATAGTTGTGTTTTTGAGCAAACTCAGCACAAGGCCTCTATGCAGGTTCTACATTGTTGTGTATTCTTGTCACTCCAAAAGAAAAAAAAAAGAATAATTTTACTAATAACTACAATAATAGCTTTTTGAACATGGCTTTTCTAATCTTTGGCTTGTAAGAGTGCTTTCATTAGGAAATAAAGACTACAGTGTATGTGTGTTTTGTATATGGGCTAAAGAAGTTTCCATATATGAATGCAAGTAGTCGCAGTATTGAAAACATTTGAAAACAGTCTGGTGAATTGACTTTACTTGAAGATTTGAAGACTCTCGGTCACACCTCGGAGATCACTTCTTTATTCTTAAAGGTTTATTAAAGATAAGTTAAGATGATGCCTTCATCATAAAAGCGATTCTGGCAAATTATTATATTGATGATTGATGAATTTTGATTGCACAACCAGCTCTGTTATCAGAGGCACAGATATTTACAGTGTACTGGCATCATTTCTCTGCCCCAGTTATCCACTGTTCCCTTTTTTACGTGTGTAAAACGGCATATTTTTAGAACTAAGGGGACCAAATAGTGTTTTAATGTGGTCTTGCTGCCTTATAGGGAACAAACCAGGCTTTTTATTATAAACATCTGGCAGCCACTTAAATAGGAACACCTCAACTTATTAATCAGCTTCAGAAATAGCTTTATTACCAATTAGATTGTAAACCAGACAGTTAAATAATGCAATATATACAGAGTAAAAAATGTTGTTCAATTAATGCAGAACAACCAAATATATGACTTCATTGTCATTCATAACTTCATACATTCGCAGGTCCAGTGCTTCACTATCAACTTCTGAAACGTTTGAAACGTTAAAAACTGTGACATAGCCTAGGTAGGCGCCAGATTAAAGTTCTCTAGTTCAGCAGTCTCTGGCGATTAAACAGGATGTGGTGATAAACTAGGCTTAGGGTAATAAAATAATAATTAATTAATTAATTAATAATACTACTAATAATAGAATTGATGTTAGTGCAGAAACAATTTTTTTAATACAAACTTTGTAGTAAATAATCACTTTTTACTGCTATGCAGAAAAGCATGTCAGCATGCACAGTGATTCAGACTAAGGACTAAGGTTTTTTTTTTCGAGACTGCATAGTTATGAAGATTTGATATTATGTACAGTGTGCAGGTGATGTTTAGTGTGTATGCGAATGCAACTTCTCCAGAAGAGTAACTGTAGTGAAGTGAACCAGACTTGAAGCACTTTTATATGTCACCCTGGATAAGGGTGTGTGTTAAATGCTGTAAATGTATATGACATTAGTGTGGTTTATAGCTTCATACAGTTGCAAGTCAAGTGCTTTAGTATCAACAATCAAAATGGTGAAAATATTAAAAGCTGTGCCAAATTAAGATTGTCGGGATACAGTAGGCATTTACAGAAAATGGAATGAAAAACTAAAAGTATATATAAATAACTTTTCTGCCCATGCAAAAACATATTTTTATGCAAACTCTGTATTAAGTAAATAAATTTAAAAAAAGGTTTTAAATGAAGTAATTGAAATAATTGTTCTTCACTACTGTGAACTTCTCTTGTTTGTGATAGAAGAGTATCTGTAAGAATAAAAGGGAAAGTTTATAGGACTGTGGTGAGACCTGAGATGTTGTATGGTTTAGAGACAGTGGCATTGAGTAAAAGACAGGAGGTGCAGCTGGAGGTAGCAGAGCTGAAGATGTTGAGATGTTCGTTGCGATTGACGAAGATGGACGGGATTAGAAATGAGTTTATTAGAGGGACAGCGCATGTAGGATGTTTTGGTGACTAAGAGAGAGAAGCCCGATTGAGATCATTTGGACATCAGTAGGAGAATGGTGAGGATGGAGCCGCCAAGAAGAAGGAAAAGAGGAAGGACAAGGAGGAGGTTTATGGATGTGGTGAAGGAAGACATGCAAGTTAGTTGCTGTGGCGACCCCTAATGGGAGCAGCTAAAAGAAGAAGATATGAACTTCTCCAAAAGATTAACTTTTGCTCTGTGCCAGTAGGGGGCATAACAAAACCTCTGTTTGAGGACTTGCTGTGTTTGCAGTGGAACATGGTCCCCACATGACTGAAAGCAACTCTTGCTTTCCGGCGCTTTGAAATGTCCGTGATGAATCTTTTTAATTCTGAATTTGTCCTTTCAGTTCTATCCAGTCGTGCCGGATAGATCATTTGAAATTCACCATCTTTGATGCCATTTGTGATTGAACTGAGGCTATTCATGACTCACAGCTGTGCAATTGTTTTGCTGCATTTTACTCACAATCATGAAACAGTCCTTGTGCTGAGGGGAAAAACGAGACCTTTTCATACACCCAGATTAGCACACATTCATTTCTGCTTATATTAAAGTTTTTTTATCAGCTGTTTGTATTTATATAACTATTTATTCTTTCTGTTTCAGGGTGAAAGGGCATTTTTTTATAGGTTTTTTGTCATGTTAAGTGTGAAATATATCAATCAATCTTTACCATATGGAAGAGGAAAATAATAGCATCGGGCGAATTTCAATCTTTGTTCAAATTAGCAGAATATTTGTTTGAATGTTTAGTTTTAGAGGAAAATAAAGCTGTACGCTCTTGTCTGTTATACTGACAATGTCTGTAATTATATATTATGGAAAATGAGTGGGTCATATGGTATTTGACTTGTCATGACATGATTCTGAGATGTCATCTGACTTATGTGCCCATAAACAGGCTTCTATATAATTGCGTGGGTGATCTTCCAGACATTGTACATAAAAAGAAGAAATTTGTATTATGCTTGAAAATGGCTTTAACAAGATTCTATAAGCTAATTTATGGTACATTTTGTCTTGCAGGGATTTCCGCAAACTGTAATATGCAGTATCAGAATGACCGAAATTACAATTTTGAAATGATGTCTTTAATTTATAAATATTTTGTGTGTATTTACAGATGTGTCGAGCCATTAAGTTAATATTTTCTTTAACTTTTTTTTTGTGTGTTTTTTTTTAGGCGCACACAGTCACTACATGGACCAAGTCCAGTGACCACATTTGGGCCCAAAGCTTGTATGATGAAGAACCCAAAAGCAGTGATGTAAGTGAAAATCCGTTATTTGGAATAGTCTTGTTCACAACGTTCAGCAGTTTGGTAAAAAGTATGAAACACACTGACTAAGTGAAAATACTGCTGCTGTAGTGATCACTCACTTGAGCAAAGGTAAATGTCCTGGAGTAGCCCTCAGGCAAGAGTATATACACTGTGTTGTAAAAGTATTGGGTGTATGAGTAAAAAAAGTATATGACTTTTCCAGCCATATGTCCTTTTTCTCCTAAAGTGTTACCACAAAGTTGAGGCACAAAATTGTATAGGACGGCTTGAAATGCAGTAGCATGACAGTTAAATGAAGATGTGGTTGACTTGGGTTGGAGTGGAAGATTATGAGCTCTAACCTTAACCACAAATTGCAGAATGTAAAGTCAGCACCTGATTTTACTAACAACCTTGCGGCTGATTAAGCACAAATCTCCTCAACCACACTCTGGGAACAACTTCCCAGAAGTGTAAAGGTTGTTATTCATTTCAATTCATTTTTATTTGTATAGCGCTTTTAACAATGAACATTGTCTCAAAGCAGCTTTACACAGATAATGTGGTGATTAAAAGTAAATATGTCCTTTGTAAGTAAGTGTGTCCCTGATGAGCAACTGTGGCATGGAAAAACTCCCCGAGATGGCATAAGGAAGAAACCTTGAGAGAAACCAGACTCAAGAGGGAACCCATCCTCATCTGAATGGCCATTTGAAGCAGATATACAATGTTGCGGTGTACATTGATGATGATCAGAAGCGAACTGTATTCCTGAGTCTGTGTAGCAGACTGTTCACATTAACTACAGTCCAATCCATTCTCAAAGTGCCCGTTCTTACTCCGGAATTTCATGGAACCACCCAAGGCGTTGATGAGAAACCGTCCCAAGCTGCACAGAGTGGCATCCAGTCGAAGAGAACACTTTCTAGAGGCAGGCCTGGGCGAAGTAGGAAGATCCACGGAGGGGAGAGGGGCCGGAACAATGGTCACTGGAGCCTCAGAAGCATGTTTAACTCAACAGAGAGAGAGAGAGAGAGAGAGAGAGAGAAGAGGGTAAAAGGAAAAGAAGGATATGGATTATTTAGTGTCCTTATTGTTGTATGAAAGTTAATGTCACTGTGCAGTTTAAACTCCGGCAAGACTCGCTATGGCAGCATAACTAAAAGTGAGAACCAGAAGGTAGTACAGACATGAGGGATCTCTGGGATAAGAGACGACCCACCACACCACCGCCAACAAACCTGAGTGAACGTGTGAATCTGAGGGGACGACAGCATACAAATATCCCAGTTCATCAAACACTCTATATCCATGTTCCCTCCAGATCCGAGCCTTTACCTAAGAAAAAAATTTACTGATCAAAGGCTTGACTAAATAAACAAGATCTGCCCCCTGCTGTAGTCTTCACTATTTAAGGAACCAACAGATAGCCAGCACCTTTTGATCTAAGTAGGCGTGGAGGATTATAGTGGTACAGAAGTTCACTCATATACTGCGGTGCGAGACCGTTAAGTGCTTTATACGTCAGTAGTAGTATGTTATAATCAATGCGAGATTTGATTGGGAGCCAGTGTAGACTGATTAAAACAGGGGTGATGTGGTCATATTTCCTAGATCTAGTGAGGACACTTGCTGCTGCATTCTGAACTAACTGAAGCTTATTTATGCACTTACTCGCACACCCAGACAGTAAAGCGTTACAGTAGTCTAATCTAGAAGTAACAAAAGCATGAGCTAGTTTTTCTGCATCCTGTAACGACATCATATTTCTAATTTTAGCAATATTTCTAAGGTGAAAGAAGGCGATCCTGGTGATATTATTAACGTGAGCCTCAAAGGAAAGACTCGGGTCAATAATCACGCCAAGGTCTTTGACAGCCATACACGCTGAAACAGAAACACCATCCAGAGATGCTACGTAATCGGAAAGTTTACTTCTAGCTGCATGTGGTCCTAGCAAAAGTACTTCCGTCTTATCTGAGTTGAGCAGAAGAAAGTTGTCAAGCATCCACTGTCTAATGTTTTTTTTCACACTTGTTGTGTAAACAACACACAACATTGTTTTTTAATTAATGTTTTTTAATTTAATGTTTTTTTTTTATGTTTTTTACACACTTGTTGTGTAAACAACACACAACATTGTTAAGCTGATCTCTCTTATCTGGCTTTGCTGAAATATACAGCTGTGTATCATTAGAAATCGAATCCCATGTTTATGAATAATTTCACCAAGAGGCAGCATATATAAAGAGAAAAGCAGAGGGCCTAAGACAGATCCTTGAGGAACACCAAACTTTACCTCAGAGAGTGTGGAAAACTTACCATTTACATCAACAAACTGATTGCGATCAGTCAAATAAGACCTGAGCCAAGAGAGAGCTGTTTCCTTTATTCCAACAACGTTCTAAAGTCTAGTAAGTAGTATAGTGTGATCAATGGTGTCAAAAGCTGCACTAAGGTCGAGCAAAACCCTGATCAGAGGCCAATAACAGGTCACTTACCACCTTAACTAGCGCCGTCTCTGTGCTATGATGAGGCCGAAATCCTGACTGATCCATTTCAAAAATGTTATTCATAAGTAGGTGTGAGCATAACTGCTGTGCTACAGCCTTTTCTAAAATTTTGGATATAAATGGGGGAGATTTGATATTGGCCTGTTGTTGGACAGCTGACATGGGTCAAGGTCAGGTTTCTTAATTAGGGGGTGGATAACTGCCAGTTTGAAGGATTTTGGTACATAACCAGTGCTGATGGAAGATTTTATTATTTTTAAAACAGGTTCAATTACCTCTGGAGTTATCTGTTTAAAGAAACTTGTAGGCAAGGAATCGAGAATGCAGGTATATATATATATATATATATTACAAAGTTTCATGTTGTAAATGACTATATAAATATACTAAAAGAAAACTTAAAAATACTGAACTTATGTATGCAAGTGTTGTAACCAAGGTTGTGAGATGGTTAAGATTCCTTTTTTGGAAGGTAAATATTGTGTCCGGCTTGTGGGTGGACCGATCTGGTGGGGAATCCGATTCAACTAGAAAGAAAAGGAAGAGGAAGCTAAAAATGAAATTATTTTGAGGGGAAACCACAGTTTCACAAGAGCAAAAATTACCTCAAATGACAGCATGGTGCATCACCAGGGAACATAAGAATTGTTAATGGAAAATGTAAAGAAGTTTTGGATTCATAAAATCTTCTATTATTTTGTTACTAAAAGCGAAGGTCTTTAGATAAAATTGGCAACAGCGCACCGATTGTGAGGAAATGATGATAATAGTGCATAATCAGTAATAATGATGATGATAATATTGACGTTAATATAGCATACCACTCCTTGAACTCTCAGGACATGTATTATTGATGTCCAGGGGATTGCAGCAATCTAAGACCTATTGCAAATTAAACATTAGTGTATTAGTCATTAGTCACAAGCAGAGGATTTCAGAATGTAGAGTGCACATACACTGCTGTGTGCCATTCGGTAGAGCAATAAATTAACACAACCCTCACACAATAGGATCACCAGGAAACTGCACACTTACTATTAATAATTAAAGCAACGGAAATGAACTTGAAATAAATTTGTCAACTGCAAAAACATGATATTTGTACAGTTATTAAACATTAACATTTCCACGTTTGGCATTTCTTCATGAACATTTCAGGGAGGGG
>MU551627.1:1350866-1407322 GCA_024362625.1 Silurus asotus
GGGGGGGGGGGGTTTATCATACACAAATGATAAGCTTGTCAATAGCTTGTCATAGTATTCATAATAGTCACAAGTTTGGACACTGACGTTCTTTCCAGCCCGAATTTGAGTTTTTTTTTTTTTTTTGTTGAATCAGAAAATGGAAAAACAGAATTAACAAGGCATTATCATTTTATTTTAACCCTGAGGTTGATTCTTTCCAAAAAACAGCACACAGTGCCATGCTTTTTTTGCTCGTTTTTTATTTTTATTACAGCAAATTGACAACAAACGCAAGCTTGTATTTAAAGATGAACCAACAAGTTTTTTGTTTAAACCTGCATTATAACAGCAATAAACCTTCTGTTTTTACTTTTGACTGAATCTGTTAAGAAAGATCCTATCCTGTCCCATCCTATCAACTATTACACATGTTTTGAGTTTGTTTGTGTAGCATATGCCTATGCAAGCATGATAATGTATAAAACAAACAAACAAAAAAACAAGAGTATTGCTGTCAGGGCTGCTGGGACAGAAAATAAATCTTTTGACCAATCAGAATAGAGATTCACAACACTGTGGTATAATTCTATAAATCTATGAAGTGGTACCTCAGTGGTTAAGGCTCTGGATTAATGTACCGAAGGTATCGCCAAATTGCCAATTTTGGGCCCTTGAGGAAGGCCCTTAACCCTCTCTGCTACTGGGGCACTGTAACATAGCTGAAGCCAGCTATGTTAACATCGCTGGGATATGTGAAGAAATAAGATAAATTATAAACAAATACGGCCGTGCGCTGCTGTGTAAATCGATTAGCACTTAGTGTTATGTGGTCAGATTGTATTGTTTTCATTGTATTGTATCATTCTTCATGATGCAATTTTGTTGGTTTTAATCGCCATGGCTTGCATAGTGTTTAACAGTGAAATTCAGCATGACTCTGCAGTACCAAATCACGCCAAGCACTCGTTCAACTGATTAATGTTAAATGTCTGATCAGATTTTAGGATTTGATCTGACAGCGCAGCCTCACGCGCGTTCATTTTCAACAAACAATCGGCTCTTCATTAAATAGTGATTCTTGGTTATCAGAGGTATCGAAGCACTTTATGTGCCGAGGACACTTACTAGTCCTCAGCTCTGTGTTTTCTGTTATGTAGCTTTATGTTGTAAATGGAGCACCAGGGTTCTGGAGAAATGTTGTCTCATTTCACTGCGTCATCTATATATGGTTGAAATGACAATAAAAGCTTTACTTGGATCTATTTAGAATTTTGCCTTAAGATAAGCTTAGTCCCAGCATTCCTGTTGCCCAAGATGCATACGAATGTTTTCTTTGGGGTTGAATATGATAAATGCAGAGCAGGTGCTGTATTGTAGAGACTTGTGGTGAAAGAGTTTGTTTAAAGTTTTTTTAATGAGTGTTTTTTTTTTTTACAAGCTGTTTCAGCACAGCGATCAAACATGACCCTAAACACACACTCTACCTTCACAGGTAATATGAGCTTGATGTAATGAAGGTTATAGCGCCTTTAATGGCGAGGAGAGTTTCGCAAGTTCACTCTGACACATTCAGACATATTCATACGTGATACTTCACGAGATACTCGCTTGCAGATTCCTTGGAAGGTGTTAACTTATGATGAAACTGAATGTCCAGGCCTCTTTATCATGTTAATGAATGGAAATAGGGGTTCTGCATTCATACGGGTTTGTTTTTTGTTGAATGCCGTTCCTCCCAGTTTCATCAAAAGAATGCTTATTGTCATTATGTTTTCATTGCCCATACACAAATATACCCCACCACCCCCACCAAATAGGCTTATTTATCCAGCTTAGGGTCAAGGTCAGTATTTAATTTGAAGTAGATGCTCTTGTTTATAGATAGTGTATCTACTGTGTACTTTGTACTCTCCTCTGTCAATGCTCAGGTACAGAACTTAGAAATCGTTCTTTTTTTCATATTATTTTTCCCTAATAATAAAAATTATATATATACATATATTATTTAACAGTTGTTGTTTTTTTATTTTTTTCTATTTTTTTTACAGTTGCAGATTCATTATGAAATACCAGGGAGATTAAATTATGCAATTGTGGGTGGGAATTCATGCTAAGAAAAGCCTGTGTAATCTGGCCAATCCCTGCCAGGCTGTCTTTGTGAGAGGTTGGACCACATGTCATGTGGGCAGGGCTTGAGTGGCGTGGTCAGGAGAGAGGTTTGTTTTTAAACTCGGAGGCTTCCTCTAATCAGGGATGAGGACTGAGACGCTCGACCTGTTTTCTTTTTGTTTTTTTTGTGGAGTTATACACAAACAAGAACGATGCGTGCACACACACCATGAGGCGTGGAGGTGCTTTTTGTTAGGAAACGAAGCTTTTTGACCACGACTGAGGGCTTCGTCACATGCTGGAGACCATGAAGTTCAACACGTGCATGTTGAATTGGTAAGACAGAGGTGGGAAGTAATGGGATGTACAAATAATATATCGGGTATCAGTACTTTTTATTTCATTATTTATTTTTCAGAAAACTTTTTACTTTCACTTAAAAAAATTTTTAAACTAATATATGTAATTTCTTCTTCTTACATTTTCAATTCAGACTCGTTACTTCAATTTGAATACTTTTGTTGACATGATCGCTGCTTTTCCAATCTACCACTGGTGTAGCATTTGCTGGCTTCATACACCACAGATTTAAAATAGTCTATGAAGCTAACAAGTAGTCTGGGGGTAACGTGGATGAGACAGAGGGAGTCAATGATGTAAACATGACTGAGAACAGAGACATTCCTGATCACCTGATCTAAATCTTTTCTCTGCTTGTGTTCCATATGGTGGATGTTCAGCCTGGATACATTCATTAGATAACAACATTTAAAATTATTTTGTATTAATATAATATGACGTGAGGTCCAGTTACCAGCATGGCACTAAAACAGGTAGTAGTAATGTCTACTTTTTACTAAAGTACATGTCGGAACCCAAACTTCTTTACTTTAACTTGAGTGATAAAGTGTAGTCAGTACTTCCACCTTTAACAGTGACTTTTTTCATAATCTTGGTGAGATGTTCCTTATTTACAAATGTGACAGCTGTGGTTTCAGTTTCATAAACATAGCAAGGCTGTGGGAATTATATTGTAGACGATCAATGCACATGTATAATAGAGAGGACTTGGTAATGCATGATTCAAAAAGGGCAAAGCTTTTTGTGTGGGTAAGTATAAGGGAGCCTAATACTGATTAGGGTTATGTAATAGTAAACCCGGCTTTTTCCTGTTGCTCAGTTGCTGCTGAGCTGCTTGTGTGCTAAGCCACTGTGTCTCCTATCAGGAAATATGATGCAAAATGATTTATTTGAATAATAAAAATAAATAATAATCATAAAATTTAGTGTGCAGGGCTTAGGGCTATTGTACTATTTTCTGTGAGAGACACACATGATTACATTTGATTACATCCTGTAATCCATGAACTGCCTCACACACATTTACAGCAATTTTCATAAACCCTTATCCGGAGCGACTTACATTTTCTTCATTCATATACCTGTGCAGTGGGGTGATTAGGGGTCTTTCTCAAGGGCTCAGGAATAGGAGCTTCGTAAGGATGGGATTTGAACTCCTGACTTTCTGATCCAAAGACCAATTGTCTAGCCATTAATCTACCACCTCCCCACACAAGTGTGTGATTGCGTGCGTGTGTGTGTGTGTGTGTTTTACAGGCATATTCAGGACCCAGCGAGTCAGAGGTTGACCTGGAACAACCCACCCAAAAGTGTCCTTGTAATTAAAAAGATTCAGGATGCCAGTCTTCTGCAGCCTTTCAAAGAGCTTTGCATCTTCCTCACAGAGGTCTGAATATATCCTCATACCACTATTTCTGATTCAGACTATGCAGCATGTGCAATTCTCCAAGTCCTATAAGCAGTTTCTTCCTTCATAGCTGTAGAGCAGCATAAATTGCATAACATAAAAAAAATAATAATAATTGACATCATTAGCTGTTGCTGTTGAACTGGCTTGTTGTCTCTTCATGTTTTTGTATGCAACATAAGCTCACTCGTATTTCCTGTCCTGTATCATCACCCCTCCTTAGCAGAAAAAAATGATTGTTTACGTGGAGAGGAAAGTCCTGGAGGATCCCGCCATTTCGAACGACGAGAGCTTCGTGGCGGTGAAAAGGAGCTTTTGCACTTTTCGAGACGGTACACCAACTCACCATGCATGCGTAGATGTTTCAAGAGTGCCAGTGTTTTATTTAATGCCTAACCTGCACTTCTGCTGCTGTACTTCTCACAGATTATGATGATATCTCCAACCGGGTCGATTTCATCATTTGTTTGGGAGGCGATGGAACTTTGCTGTATGCTTCCTCTCTCTTTCAGGTCAGATGAAAGACTTGATTATAAAATTACAGGGAACAAGTTCGTGTTCAATTGTTGTGAAAGACAAAGCGCTTAGTCAAACATTTTGGAGATTTAGATTTCAGATTATGGATCTAAAGGATGTGGGTACAGGCCTGGATTACTTACTACATTGTATAAAAAAAATATATAAAATTAGTACTTCAATTCATACATTTCCTTGCTAAGAGCTAATTTTTTATTCAGGGAAACTGTAGTCTTTTTTGCTTTGTGACCAAAATGTTCAAATTTAATGCAAAATTTAGCCAAAACCCTTATGCAAAAAAAAACAAAAAAACAAACTGCTCTCCAAATAAGACCAGAACACCTGTAAGATATTTCTGTAATAAGTGGAATTATTCCTATTAGCTACATAAATCCTGTAACACCGACATCTTTTTCAAAACGTTACAAACATACTACTGAATTACTTCGACAACTTAAATCTAAACTTCTTCCATTATGGTTCCAAACATGATTAAAACTCCAAACATAACCTGTCTTCCAAGTGTTCAGAATGCCTGGCACAACACCACGAGCTTCAGTTAAGCTGTTTTGCAATATGTATTTTTATTTTTTGGTTTTTTGGTTTTACAGGTTTAGCAGCCAGGTTGTATAAGCAGCAGGATTCGTATTGAGTTATTCAAATTAAGCATATTTAATGTGATGTGTGATATGAATCCAAATGCATTTTGAATAAAATAATGTTAGTCAATGTAGAAATTCTTGTGTACACTGTGTGTGTGTGTGTGTGTGTGTTTGTGTGTGTGTGTGTGTGTGTGTGTGTGTACGCACACACACACACCCACACCCAGACCCACACCCACACCAATCAGGAATAACCTAATAGTCACTGATTAGACATAATATTATGATCAACTGCCTAAAATTGTTTATTCGCCAAAACAGTCCTGACATGTTGAGCATTAACAGCAATACCTTCTCCAACAATGTGAGCTACAGGAGCTCGTCTGTTGGATCGAACCACACGGGCCAGCCGTCGCCACCGTTCCTCACACACACACACACACACACACACACACACACACACACCCACACCCACACCAATCAGGAATAACCTAATAGTCACTGATTAGACATAACATTATGATCAACTGCCTAAAATTGTTTATTCGCCAAAACAGTCCTGACCTGTTGAGCATTAACAGCAATACCTTCTCCAACAATGTGAGCTACAGGAGCTCGTCTGTTGGATCGAACCACACGGGCCAGCCGTCGCCACCGTTCCTTCCTTGGAGCACTTTTGATAGATACTGACCACTGCCTTCCAGGAACATCCCACATGAGCTGCAGTTTTGGAGACGCTCCGACCCAGTCGTCTAGACATCCCAATTTGTCTCTTGTCAAACTCAATCAAATCCTTATGCTCACCCATTTTCCCTGCTTCTAACACATCAAGTTTGAGGACAAAATGTTCACTTGCTGTCGAATAAATCCCACCCAATAACTGGCACCTTGATAAAGAGATAATCAGTGTTATTCACTTCACCACTCATAATGTTATGCCTGATCGGTATGTGTATGTATGTGTGTATATACACTTGAAAGCATTAGATTGCTATATGAAATGTATGATTATGTATTAATTAGCTGCTGGCAGAAGACAAACACGAGCTTGCACCGAAAAGGGTAAAGATAGCAAATAATAATAAAAAATAAAATGATCGGAAAGACGAGTCTGTCCATATCCCAATGAGAGTAGCCATATTCTGATCTTGTGCTTTAGTTGTTGTTGTTGATTGTTACTGTTCTTCATTAATGTAAAGAAATGTTAAATCAGACCACTTTCATCTTCACCAAAGATTTGTTTCTCCGTCTCTAGGAGAGTGTGCCTCCAGTTATGCCTTTCCATTTGGGCTCTCTGGGCTTCCTGACACCTTTCAACTTCGAAACCTACCAATCTCAGGTTACACAGGTTATTGAAGGTTTGTGTTAATGGCTCACAGTTTTTTGTTTTTTGGAGTTTTTATTGGAAATTGCTGTATCTTCCCCTTTTTCAACACTTCCTTCAATGCTTCCTTGTTTGTTTTTACACCAGGAAGTCTGTGGTTCTTTTTTTTTTTTTTTTTAAAGGTCCTTTCCCATTAGCCAAAATGTTTAAGTATATACTCATTTATATTACAGTGTCGTTATCCTACTCATGTTTAAAGTCAGCAGGGGTGGGGGAACTCAAGCAGTCATCACCTGGGTGCTAAATCAGACGTTGCAGTAAAAACTGAAGTGACCTCATGTGCTATTATGAAGGGTAGATAAAGCTACTATCGTTTTTACTTGATCGTGTGTCATCGTTTCAGGGACTGTGCTTGACCTGTATATACAGTATATGAACGAACCTTTCGAGACACCTGACCTTTCTGGCTATATGTGGCTCTTCTCCCAAACTGTTACCACAGTTGGAGGCACACGGTATTAGATGCCCTTGGATGATGTTGCATTAATTCCGTTCAGGTGAACTAGGAGTCCCAAAACCGTTCCATAATGACAATGGCCCTGTGCACAAAGACAGCTTTATGAAGATTTGGCCTGCTATAGAGCCTTGACCTCAACTCTACTAAACAAGATTGGGATAAATGTGAACAATGACTGTACCTTAGGCCTCCTCACCTACTGCTGCACCTGACTTTACCAATACCTTTGTGGCTAAACAATCACAAATCTCCATTAGCACACTCCGAAATGTAGTGAAACATCTTCTCAGAGGAGAGTAGGTTATTAGAAATAATGACTAAAAGTCGAACAGGATTTTCAAAAAGCACATATTGATCTTATGGTCAGGTGTCCACAAACCTTTGTCCATATAGAAATTGTAGCTGGTACAAAGCTTGTTCGTAATGTTGTGTTTTTTAACCATCTTTTTTTTTTTTATTGTTTACTAATGGTTTTCTTTTTTATTTGCCTGTGAATCCAATATTTAAGGTTCTCATTGGTCAGTAACTGTTTCCTCAGGCAATGCGGCCATCATCCTGCGGAGTCGACTAAAGGTAAAGGTGGTGAAGGAAAACTGTGAGAAAACCAGACCAAAGGAGAAAAATGCGATCATTGCAAATGGGGACAGCGAGTCTGGCCGCAAAACTATGCAATATCAAGTGAGTGATGAAGAAGTGTGTGTGTGTGTGTGTGTGTGTAAGTTTGTTAGTGTGTAAGTGTGTGTTTGTGTGTGTAAAATTTCCTGTTGGTTGGGTTTTGAGGAATAAATGTTGCAGTGTCTGATTACTGTGAGGTGGGTTAGAGATATGTGTGTAGAGAAGCCTACGATAGTGTGTGTGTGTGTCACTGTCTGTGTTTCTGTGTGTAAGTGTGTGTGTGCTAATACCCAGCTACCACTGTGCTCTGGTTAGTTAATACCTGTATTACTAAACATGGTGTGTGTTGAGGCCAGTGGCCCCACACACAGGAGATCTGTTCATCTGGTTCACCAAAAATATCCACAAATTGATGTATGTAGCATTAACCACAAATTCTCTGTGGCGTCGTCACTGGGTTCATTATAGTGTGCAGTCATTCGAAGAGACTTATATTTAGTAAAGTCTTACAATACAAACCTACAGTCTCTCTCTCTCTTTCTCTCTCTCACATTCTCTTTTAGGTGCTGAATGAGGTTGTTGTAGACCGAGGTCCCTCCTCCTACCTCTCCAACGTAGATCTTTTTCTCGATGGTCACCTGATCACCACCGTACAAGGCGATGGTCAGTCCTCATGTTAACTAATCGACTGCTACAAAACCTGCATGTTTCAAAACAATATCCCAAATCCTATTCTTCTACTTTGTCAGGAGTGATCGTGTCCACGCCGACAGGCAGTACCGCATACGCCGTGGCAGCCGGAGCTTCCATGATCCACCCCAACGTCCCAGCCATCATGATCACCCCAATCTGCCCTCACTCGCTCTCGTTCAGACCTATAGTCGTCCCTGCTGGCGTCGAACTCAAGGTAACACAAGACACCCAAGACTAATTCAGAGCAGTGTTCCTGTACCAGAGTTACACTAATAATGCATGAGTAACGATCTACCAGTACGCAGAAGCCCCTGTAATATAATCACGTCTTTACAGCAGGGCCTATTTAATGCACAAGCAGTGGCAAAAGGAAAACCATTTCCTGGAAAGAAAAGCAACATGAAAGAGTAGTGTATAAAAGAAGTAAACAGACAGATATGATTAGACAATACACATTCACATTCTCCTATGATTATTTCCATAGTAACGGCTCATTCAAAGACACATGTAGAGTGTTATTTAAAATAGGACATTTTGTTATAGTGACATTTTCTGGGATGAGACACATCATTTAACTTTGATGGACAGAGTCTCTGGGTGTCACTGCATCATAACTATGTACTGTACCACCCCGGTTTTGTACTTTGAGGAAATCCTGGACTTGTGAAAAGAGGAAAATCCGACAGTGACGCCGCTACTTCAGTGCTACTTCATTAGAGATTAGAGATAAACGTATAAGAAACAACCTTATAGGCACTAAACTTATACATTCCAACTTTATCCCTCTTTATCTCTTTAAAGCTGCTTTACACTATACATAAAGTTGAATTGAAATGAAACCATATTTACTATCAGCCATGATTGTACTTTAAACTGTAATATATCTTGAGACAATATATACTGATCAACATCATCCCATAACTCCCTGCCTTTAGATTATGCTTTCACGCGAAGCCAGAAACAACGCATGGGTTTCCTTTGATGGGAGGAAACGGCAGGAGATTGGACACGGAGACAGGTGAGTGTGTACTCCGTTACTGACTAAAATGTATTGATCAAATGAACGGTAGACGTTGGTATGATAATCTCCATCTCATTAAAGACATGTATAACAATTGTAAGTGGAGTGTAATTGTAAGACCGTGCTACCAATCACGTTCTTCCTGCTTCCTATAACCAACTGAATATTCTATACTCATAGAACTCATAACCCTGGCTGTTGCAGCCACTAGGACTATCAGTGTCAGATTTGGGATCAGATGGAGACCGAACGTTAAGTTAGAGACTGAGTCAGACCAGTTTCTCAGGTGCTGCATTAAAACCCTAGAACATAATTGTTTGTGAGGTGAATCTGATCCTGTAGTCATAAAGGGTGTGAATAATTCAAGCACGCAGCTGGCACACGGTATACGGTTACTTCACTTCCTTATTAGTACATTATCTCCTTTGTAGCTCCTAAAGAAGCAAAGTTCACAGTGAACATGTCGGTAAATCATGTTGTTTACCGAATATTTCTCGAATACGATCCCTCCTAGGATTCAGTATAATTGAATTAAAAGTTCAATACGATATTTGCAGCAAATCTCGACACACGCCTGCCCCTGAAATACTGGGTTTAGAAGTTGTTTTGATTTATTATTGTTCCTTAATGTGTTCAGCTCGAACGCATTTCTATATAATAACTTAAGTTTCCTTATCTGTGCACTGTGTACTGTTCCACCCTAAAAAGTCGAAAGAATGCTTTGTAAACAAGGCTGGACGAATGCTAACCTCAGTATTCAAGCTGGGCAAATAAAAGCTCTGGTGTGTCGGCTAGTCTCTCGTGTCTCGTGTTTTGGTTGCTTGGACACCTAATTAACCAGGTGGAAAAAAACAAACAAGTATATGATCAGTTAGCAAGTGACAAAGCAAGTCATTGGCCAACGTATGGTTTCAAGGTTTTTTCCACATTCTCCTGTCTTCCTGAGTGGTAAATGTTTCTGTCATCTGTCTTGGCAAATGGACATTCTGTATTTTCCCTGACCCCTAGCTTTAACAGTTTAAACTTCCTTTTTTTTGTTGTTGTTGTTTTTGTTTTTTACCAAGTCATTTGACATAGTAGATGAATGGAAGAAAAGTGTCAGTTTTCATCGCAGGACTCCTACACCAGTGCTGCCTATCAGCTGAACTAGCTTGGGAGTTTATCAGTAACAATTGTTGCACAAACAAGCTCTGAGTGATGGTTTTCATCATTTGTAATGACTGAATTAAATATAGGAAGAGATGTAGAGAAGAGACGTAAGGTTCTCTTCTGAAACCATTTGTAAATCAATTCCATGTTTATGAATTCATACAGTCATCATACAGTGCCTTAAGCTAAAACAAAGCTTTTATCCCGATGAAACGTTTACTACAGGCGTGTCCAATCTTTTCCACAAAGGGAGGTGTAGGTTTTCATTCCAGCCGAACAACAGCCACACCAAATTCTACCTGTTTAAATCTGATGATTTTTCCCTTTCAACGACCATCAGATGTGCCTCTGGATTGGTTGGAATATAAACCTGCATCCACAACAGCCCTTTCTGGAAAAGATTGATATACTAACAATAGAAAAATTCTAATATATTGCACTACTTGGCTCAGACCAACTGGTCCATCACTGCCTAAATGTTCCCAGTTTTGTCCTGATGTTGGGTTGCACTATTATAGAACGAGTGATTTACTATTCTTTTCTTTTTCCAGCATCACCATCACCACTTCATGCTTCCCCGTCCCATCCATCTGTTTCCGGGACCCGGTGAACGACTGGTTCGAAAGTCTGGCTCAGTGTTTGCACTGGAATGTGCGCAAGAAGCAGAGCCACCTGAGCTCAGAGGAAGAGGAGTTTTGAATATTTACTTAGAAGCACTTTGTTATTGTTGTTTTTGGGTTTTTTCCCCTCCATTGTTCTTTTTTTTTTTTAATGCTTACTTTCGACCAGAGACTTTCATTAAGCAAATGCTCCTTGGTCACTATTGTGTGTGTGTGTGTGTGTGTGTGTGTGTAACAATTTTTTTAATAGAAAAGAAAATTCCTATTTATCGATGGTGTTTGACAAGCTGCCAGAAAATATAACAAAGTCTTTTGATGAGAATTCCGAGGATGAAACATCAGGTATCGTTAGATCATCGTTAGAGTTTAAACGCCACAGCAATAACTGGATCTCAATTGAATCGTGCCTTAATTTACATAGAATGTTGTGTATCGATGTTTTACACCTGTGTAGATAAATAGATAGATGATTGGCAGGCAGGAGGAACTCCTTTGTGCACGCTAAAAGCTAGTACATGTACACACACCCACACATGCACAGATTTCATATCTCTCTCTTTCTATCTCTCTTTCTCTCTTTCTTTATATATATATATATATATAGTTTAGGAAACAATTTTTTCATTTGAAAAGTCTTACAGGTAAATAACCACAAAGTATTTAATTCCTGTCATCACACACTTCATTCCAGGTCTGTTGGGACCACTGTGTGTGTGTTTCTGTTTAGTTTTTCACATTTAAGGGTTTGAGCAATATTTTTACGATTGCAATTCTGATTATTTGTTATATTCCCTCACGATTTTTGAGATTCTAATTGTGTATATCGAGTGTTAAGTACGTGGAGGCAGCGTGCACTTTTCAAGTGTCCTTCTCTCTAAACTCTAGCTTTACGTCTCAAGGCTTCTTATCAAATGGACTTATTTTTCGGTAACTACATTCGGGTCGAGTTTACTACTACCGATGGTCATCAGCCGCTTGTGCCCAGAAGAAAATAAAGGGGGGAAAATCTGTTTACATTCATTCACACTCTCAAAACTGATCTGTTCCTTTTATTTGTATTGTCATTAATCATGTCATTTATGTACATGTTAAATAGTTCAATTCTCTCGTCCTGGTTTATGTTATTTAGGAGCCACCCTCCTTATCAAAAATGTCAATAGTATATTTCATGAATTCTTTTTTTTTTTCTTTTCAACCTTATGTACAGCCATGAAAAGTAGCTACTACTTTCTGAAACCAAAATGACCAGTCTTACTTACTCTCACTGACACAATTAGATAGTTGTACATTTTGTGAGTGAGTAGGTAAGATGCTCAGGAGTAAATACATTTGTGTGCAAGACTTCTTCGGGACAAAACCAAGCTTGCAAAGTTACGAGGTGTCTTGTTCTGTCAAATCTGTCTGCGACATGACTTAACTTTTCATAACATATTCTACATGGGTCTTGTATTTTTTGACCTAGCACTTTAATAAATGATCCACAGCTGATCAAACTGTCTGTTCGGTAAAAAGGGTGTATTGTTGTTTTATAATCTCTACATTTATTGCTGAAGCACGCAGCAGTTACGCTTCGATCAAAGTCTTTATAATGTCATTTGGCATATACACATATCCACCCTCATTCCAAGAAAGAAAGAAATAACAAAAACCACACGCAACCAAAAAAATATCTGAGAGACAATTTTCTGTATATACTGTATACAGCTGCCAGATAGTAAAAAGTTTGTTTACAGCCTTCCACTGAACTCCATTTACTCTTTAGAGTTTATTTATGATTATAGGGTTTTTTTCTGAGATAGTATCCTATAGTAGAAAAATATAATAAATATTCCACAGATTGCTCGGTTTAATAAAGGTATTTGAGATGACCTGATTTGTTGGAGATGCACAAAAGAAAATTCTAATTAATATTTTTATATTTGTCTCCCAATTTATATGTCTGTGACAGACTTGTAGAAGTTCAAGTGAGTAGTGTATCTTCACAACTCCATGGTCAATAATCCCACCTTGTACCCTTTGTTCCTGGGATAAGTTAGAGATAGAAGAGTTGAAAAACACGAGACAGTGGGTAAAATAGAGGATAATACATTTATTTATTTATTGGAGAAGAGAGAGATGACTATAACAGCTACAGCACAAGTGATTAACTTGTCTGTCAATTCTTCTACAAGACAAACACTTACTACATAACTTTAAAATGTGATATGCTATTCATTAATACTTAAAACTTTGTCATCATTCTCAAATTGCTCTAACATACAGTTTATAGAGAAACACTACAAATTGTGTTGTCATATAAATAAAGCATGTTTGGGTGGTGTGATGCAGCATGGCATAAAGCAGAGTTCAGTCCATTTCCTTGACTGCTGCCGTGTTATTCTTTATATAATCAGTCACAGTATGGTGTGAAGTACTGAAGTGATTATGATCCGATCCCGGCACTCTGTAGTGGGAGTTTAAATGAATCACAAATGATCTGTGGAGTTTATATTTCATCTCTTTCATGGAACTATTTTGTGTCCAAAATACTTTTTTTTAAACCCTAAAGTAAGTGTACCTATGTAAGTTATTACTACATTAACAGTAACATATTGGAACCAAATGCACTGATTAAAACATGCCAGATGAAACTGAAGTCCAAATTGCTGTTATGGAAAATTATTCAACATACTGGGACCAATTAAACTGGGGAAATCAACAGGAATTTGGTGCAATGACAAAAGAAAACTGCCACAGGTATAAAAGTAAAAAAAAAAAAAAAAAAAAAGGTGATACTGCCACCTCTCGGCCAAAAGAACATTCTAGTTCACAGGATTCAATAGTTTTAGGTTTGGCCACAAATGCAGTGTAAAAAGAGCAAGGTTACAAATGGACTTAAAATAAGAATAAATAAATCTTTAGGAATAAGGGAGATGTAACTGCAGTCTGCATTAACTACAGGGGAATAAAGTTGATTAGTCACACCAAGAGGTTATGAGAAGGAGTAGTGGAAGCCAGGCTGAGAGAAGAGGTGACCATCTGTAAGCAACAGTATTGAAGAGCACCACAGACGCATTATTATTATTAAAGATTATGGACAGGATTATAAATTAGTTTATTAGAGGGACAGCACATGTAGGACTTTTGGAGTCAAGTGAGAAAAGTCCGATTGAAACGGTTTGTGCAACGCAGGGAAATGGGGTGTATCGGTAGAAGAATACTGAGGATGAAGCCACCAGGAAGGAGGAAAAGAGGAAGACCAAGGCAAAGGTTTATAAATGTGTTGAGGAAAGACATGCAGGTGGTTGGTTGAGAGGCAGATGTAGAGGACAGAGTGGTATAGAGATGGATGATCAGCTGTGGCAACCCCTAATGGGAGAAAGAAGAAGTAGAAAATATTCAAAAGTATTGGGTCTACTAGTCATAAGTATGGTATGTGATTTTTGAGTATTGCATTCCACATTTAGTCCCAATTTGCTCTTATAATTTGTAGACCAAGAGCAAGATCTGTATTTCATTTGGAAAACAAGGTCATAGAGTCTTACCAGACCTGAACCCCATAGAGAATCTATGTGGTATTGTCAAGAGGAAAATGAGAAACAACAGACCAAAAATGCAAATGAGTTGAAGGCCACTGTCAACGAAACCTGGGGTTCCATACCACCTCAGCAGTGCCACAGACTGATCACCGCCACGCCGAATTGAGGCAGTAATTAAAAAAATTAAAGGAGCCCCTACCAAGTATTAAGTACATATACAGTAAATGTACAGACTTTCCAGAAAGCCAACAATTCACTAAAAATATTATTTTGATTGGTCTTCTGAAGTATTGTAATTTGTTGAGATTGAATGTTGAGTGAATTGGTGGGTTTTTGGTAAATGTGAGCCAAAATCATAAAAACGAAAAGAATAAATGAATATTGTCCATGACACTCTATTTTATAATGTCAAGGTGGAGGATAGCATTTTATAAGAATAAGCTTGAAAGTAATAATTGTATGTTGCAGGTGATCCTAAAATTCTAAAAAAAAATAATAATAATAAATTATGTAATAAATTATGTGTTAGGTGAAGATGACAATCATGCAAACAAAAACTTTAAAAAGGCGAAAGTAACAGAACATTTATTTTTTTTTACGAGGATTGTTGTAAATTAACAGGTTTTTACGGTGTCTCAAAATACTAATAATAATCATACAATAATTGTTTTATATCCTAAATAAAGAATTTAACCCCAAAAAGATATTTTTTTTAATTTTTGTTTCAAAAAATGTTAAGAGAATAGAAAATTGAACACTTTATTTTGTTTCATATTTTCAATATTTATATATAGTGATCAATATGATTTCATCTACATTTCCGTCCAATTTAATATGACACATTATCCAAGTTCACTCTATTTAGCTTGGATTCTCTTCTGGAAATCATTATGTAGGTACTTTGTCCTGCACATCTCTGCCATGATTGCATGATCTTTAATGCAGCCTTGAAGGAACTAAACACTCTCTTGCACACTCCGACTAATTTTCTCTGTAAGGACGTCCCCTACAGGAAATATGCAGGTCATTGCAGGAATGAAAAGAAATCGTTATTTTTGTGTTCTAGCTGGTGATACTCACTTAGGCACTTAGAGTCTCCACCTACAGGTATAAAGTATATGAGATAGAACCTGCCACTATCTGGGGTCTAGACATACTTCTGTTTAGCCTGTTGTGGAGAAGAGGCTTTTTCAGAGAGCACCAGATTGTTAATGGAAACATGTACTTCCCTAATGGCCTATTTGAAGGTGAGAAGGTGAGACTGAAGCATTGTTTTTAGACCTGTTAGACCCAGAATTCAGGGTTGTGTTGCCAAATATGTGCTTTTTTCAAGCAAACAAAAGCCAGGTCTTTCCAGGAAGTACCCAAAGACACATTCTGTGTCTGGTCATTATATTCCCTCTTATGTAACACCAACCCTCACTGCAAACATAATGGTGGTGGAAAACATCTTTTTTATGCATTTGGCACATAGTCCTATTTTTGAACACAGTCTCATTGTGAACCATCCGAAACAAGGTCTTATTTACTTCCCTATGGTATCTTACAGACTTTGGCATTTGGCACTTTTGCAATGTGTCTCTTTTTGTATCTAAGGTGCATAACAATCTCATTGTACTCAATGTGTGTGTATTTATCTAGTGTGTACAACACTCTAATAACGTATACAAGTGCATCTCAATAAATTATAATATCATTAAAAAAGTGAAACTCATATTATATAGATTTATCACACACAGACTGATGTACTTCAAGTGTTTATTTCTTTTAATGTTGATGATTTTGGCTCAAATGTATCAAAAACCCACCATCTCTAAAAATTAGAATAATTCATAAAACATATAAAAAAAACAAAATTCTTAGTGAATTGTTGGCCTTCTGGAAAATCTGTTCATTTACTGTATATGCACTCAATACCAGTGGTAATGTCTTAATCCATTTAACATCCCATACCTAAAATATACCTTTTTATAAGCTATCCTACTTATATTTTAACGTACACTGTAGTCGTGTTACATAACCTTTAGCTGTTACTTAAACACACTCAGCCCTATGACATATCCTGGAAGACTCCACAAGTCATGTGCATTTTTTGCATTATTTGGGAAGTGGCAGCTCAGTGGTTAAGATGTTAGACTTCTGCTTGGATGGTCATAAGTTCAAAATTCAGCCCTACAAAGCTACCGCTGTTGGGCCCTTGAGCAATGCCCTTAACTTAACTGCTCACGTGCATTGCTGTACAAAATACACAAACCATGTACATGGGTAGAGATACACTAGGTATAATATTACCACAGTAAAAACTCTAGTAAAATGTCAAAGTATCCAAAGTACTATGATTTATTATGGCTATAATATTTTTATTATCATTTTTGTCACAAGACTCTTCCTGAATCAACTCAGTTTATGTGAAAAGACTCTAATCTACTACTCTACTAATGTTGCACAACAATCTATTAATAGAATAATATTAATTATTCAAATACTGATATCTTTTAATAATTAAAATGATCATGAGCCTAAAACCATATGTTCGACTATTTACAAAAAAAATAAAAACACAAATAAGGCCATGAGTGCTGTGGCAAGTTCGAGTCAGTAGTTTCTTTCATTATTTATAAGTCTCTAAATGTTCCGCTTGCTGTTGAACCGACGCTGAACTCTATGTTGGTGTTAAGTAGATGCCAGCAAGCACCAATCAAAACAAGTTCAAAACAGAGCGCATGCACCACCCTGATTGGTGGATTGCTGTCTGCTTGACCAGTTAAATACCTATCCTCGTAAATCAAGTCAAGTCAAGTTTATTTCTATAGCGCTTTTTACAACAGACATTGTCTCAAAGCAGCTTTACAGAAATCAACAGTTAAGGTGAACGGTGTGTATTTATCCCTGATGAGCAAGCCGTGGCAACTGTGTCAAGAAAAAACTCTCTTAGATGTTATGAGGAACAATCCTTGAGAGGAACCAGACTCAAAAGGGGAACCCATCCTCATTTGGGTGCCATCAAGAGTTTGATCATAAATCTTTTAACAATACAGAACACTGGAGAGTGAGAACTAACATGATTACTGGAGTATAAGATTATAAGTAATGTTATTTCTACAGTCTTATACAGTCTATATGGTTAAAAAAATAGGAGCTACTGAACTCAACATTTGTGATCATCACAAAAGGATTTTTGCGAGGTCAGCATTTACTTCTTCATAATCTTCATGAGGTGGGACGTGACTGGAGCTGGCCAAACCTCAGGATGCCTCGGGATGGGAAGAGAAAGAGAAGCAGTGGAGAGAAATTAGCGTAGCTGCTGTTCATTATATTAACAGCACAAGTTGATAATGTGCATGTGATCAGATGTTCTGGAGCACAAGGTTATGATGTGAGATGTATGTTATGTATAGGCTTTGCTAAAAAGATACGTTTTTAATTTGCACTTAAACTGGGTGAGTGTGTCTGAGCCCCAAACACTGTCAGGAAGACTGTTCCAGAGTTTAGGAGCTAAATGTGAAGGAACTATGCTAGGAACTACTAGAAGCCCAGAGTTTTGAGATCTCAGGGAGCGTGACGGATTGTAGCGTGTTAAAAGACTGGAGAGATACATGGGAGCCAAACCATTTAGTGCTTTATAAGTAAGAAGTAGTAGTTTGTAGTCTATTTGAAACTTAACAGGAAGCTTGTGCAGGGATGATAAGATCGGGGTTATATGATCATATTTTCTTTGACCTTGTAAGAACTCTGGCTGACGCATTCTGAACTAACTGAAGCTTTTTAATGATGCAGGACATCCACCATAAAAAGGAACAACTGATTTCACAATATATAGTTGAGCAAAGTACGATATTTGACTTTGAAATGTAGTGAAGTAAAATTCTCCCCAAATGGAAATACTTCAAGTCAAGTCAAGTCAAGTCAGGTTTATTTCTATAGCGCTTTTCACAACAGACATTGTCTCAAAGCAGCTTTACACAAATCAACAGTGATGGTGAATGGTGCGAATTTGTCCCTGATGAGCAGCCGTGGCGAGTGTGGCAAGGAAAAACTCCCTTAGATGTTATGAGGAAGAAACCTTGAGAGGAACCAGACTCAAAAGGGGAACCCATCCTCATCTGGGTGACATCAAGAGTTTGATCATAAATTTTCCAACAATACAGAACACTGGACAGTGAGAACTAACATGAGTACTGGAGTATAAGATTATAAGTGATGTTCTTTCTGCAGTCTTAAACAGTCTTTATGGTTAATAGCTCCTAGTTTTATGAGCTCAGCATTTTTGATCACCACAGATCCAGCATCAGCTTCTCCATGCCAGAGCCTTAACACTCCAGGAGGTCCAATGTCAAAACTCCACACATGTAGCGGGATCCAAATGACACTGGTACGTCTCTAGATGGTTCGGGATGTTTGCGAGTTCGGCATCTATTTCTTCAAAGGTCCGTAATCACCAAGAGGGGGAGGTGACTGGAGCTGGCCACCTCAGGGTGTCTCGGGATGGGGAGAGAAAGAGAAGCAGTGGAGAGGAATTAGCGTAGCTGCTGTTCATGATATTAACAGCACAAGTTGATAATGTGCATGTGATCAGATGTTCTGGAGCACAAGGTTATGATGTGATGTGTGTTATGTGTAGGCTTTGCTAAAAAGATATGTTTTTAATCTACACTTAAACTGGGTGAGTGTGTCTGAACCCCGAACACCGTCAGGAAGACTATTCCAGAGTTTAGGAGCTAAATGTGAAAATGCTCTACCACCTTTAGTGGACTTTGTTATTCTACGAACTACTAGAAGCCCAGAGTTTTGAGATCTCAGGGAGCGTGGCGGATTGTAGCGTGTTAAAAGACTGGATAGATACATGGGAGCCAAACCATTTAGTGCTTTATAAGTGAGAAGTAATAGTTTGTAGTCTATTCGAAACTTAACAGGAAGCCAGTGTAGGGACGATAAGATCCGGGTCATGTGATCATATTTTCTTGCCCTTGTAAGAACTCTGGCTGCTGCATTCTGGACTAACTGAAGCTTGTTTATTAATGATGCAGGACATCCACCTAGTAACGCATTACAGTAGTCTATTCTGGAGGTCATGAACGCATGGACGAGCTTCTCTGCATCCGATATGGACAACATATTTCTTAGCTTAGAAATATTTCTAAGGTGAAAGAAGGCTGTTTTTGTAACTTGATTGATATGATTTTTGAAAGACAATTCGCTGTCTAAAATAACACCCAGGTCTTTTACCGTTGAACTAGTGTTTACAGAACATCCGTCTAAATGCAGGTTAAGATGCTGGAGCGTCTGTATACTAGTTTTTGGGCCGATGAGCAAAATCTCAGTCTTATCAGAATTTAAAAGTAGAAAGTTATGGGTCATCCAATCTCTTATTTCCTTAACACACTGAGTTATCCGGGTTAATTGAGCTGTATCGCCTGGTTTAGATGAAATATATAGCTGAGTATCATCAGCATAACAATGGAAGCTAATTCCATGCCTTCTAATAATATTTCCTAACGGGAGCATGTATATTGTGAAGAGTAGGGGTCCTAGAACTGAACCTTGCGGCACACCATAATTTACTTGCATTAGCCTAGATAGCTCTCCATTCAAATCTACGAAATGGATGATCCTTCCTTCAGTAAAGTACAGATACACACAAAAGCTATTAAATCACAGTAACGAATTACATTTACTTCCTGACTGTCCCCCACTGATCACTTGTATGAATGGAAAAAGTTGCTCTGGAAAAGACAAAAATGCTGTAAATAAAAAACATTTTCTTGATCTTTTCTTGCCCTTTATTTTCAACATTATCAATATTGTGATTAGGTCACTTTGGCAAGTCTGTTACCCAAATTTACATTGGAAGTAAAATATGAATTTGGAAAGATAATTGTAAGTGAATCATAAGCACATCAATTAGCACATGTTCTTTATTTTATGCAGTTCACCTTATTTAAGGTAAACCACCAACTGCAAATGTTGCTGGCAAAAAAACCTTGTAGCAATAAGTGCATTTAAAATGGCACCCCTTTACCTATTCATGTTTTTTTCCTTCTCTCCTCAACCTATTTTCTAGTTTGTAGATTAGCTGAGGAGTCAAATAATGTGCTGTAGGGGACAGTGGGAAAATGTGTTTTAGAAACACTGCTTTTGACTCCACTTATACTTCTTTTAAACATATGGATTATTATTTTTAATGCATGACTGAAAGTATTTTTCTTCCTTTCAAATGAACACTAAATAGTATCCCTTCTCCTAATAACTAGTAACATTTTAAACGAGGATGTTGCGCAGTTTGAGAGTTTCCAAACTCAAATAAAAGGAACAATTCAACAAATGGCTTGTAAAAACTGAAGAGAAGTTCCCATTTTTTATAGACAGGAAAATTTATATACAAATATAAAAATACATAGACACGATACATACAATAAAATAAATTTATTGCGTTTTGTATAACAAATACATGTATAAAGTAATAAACCTGAGCTATCAAAACCCAGGACAATATATCAAAAGCAATACATGTTTAATGCATTATGGTTAAACTTGTTTATAAACATTCTCATAATCACAGCATTTAAAGTAGAAATAGTGCAGTAATTCACAAAGGTTCGGTTATCCAAAAAAAAAAAAAAAAAAAGAGAAATATTACATGCTGTGTCGTAATAAAAGTAGAGAACAATACACTTTCGTTCCTGTTTATGTGTAACACTTCTTGACACTGAGCTCGTGTATCAAAGTGTAAAACAAAAACCACGTATCGTTTACAGGGTATACGTGAATTTTAGAAGTTTTGATAGCATTTGATACATCCTTTCTTTCTTCACTGAAATGGCCTCCTCACGTTTTGTGGAAACATACGATCAATTTTCTATCAGATCCCTCTGTCTAAACACATGCTTCAGTAGAGGGGATAAGACCTTTTTTTACAAACGATAATATCGCAATAACAACTTCTATTTTAAACATTAATGAGGTTTCTTTTTGACCTGAAGGAAAAAAAGATCCATTGTTGTTTTTTTATTGAATGCAATTCATTCCATATGTGGCAGCTCAGTCAACCATTTGCCTGACTGAACAATCCTGACTAAAATTATAAAGGCTTCAACACTTTTGTCACACCAGATGTATCTTTATACCTTTATTAGGGTAAGTTGTACCTTTATTTATCATCTTTATTTCCTTTACCCTAAAGATATTTACACAATAACAGGGAATTGTGTAATCTTTATAGGGCCATGGTTTCTGGTGACAGATACATTCTAAGAGCATGAAAGATAATTCTACCATCCCAATCCCAGTTTATTACCCTTTCTTCTGAGTTCAAGCCTCCAGTCAAATGACTGGAACTGAAACTCTTTCATTCCGGAATCGAAATTACGACTCTGCATCGTTCTTACAAGTAACACTACACTAAACACACGTCTCTGATTTGTGAGAACTTTGTTACTTGACAAAAAGGATGATTATGAAGTGCTTCCTTTACCCAAACAGTACCCAGCATTGTTGGTTGCATGTAGGATTTTGGCATGATGTTTTATCATCATCAAACACTATATTTGTTTAGATTATACATTATAAAAACGGAGTGTCTGAACTGTAATTTTTCAGGAATTATGTCACTGGTTAATGATATGCATCCAAGCATAAAGTAACAAGAAATACAGAGAATGTTAGAAATAATAAAATAATAAAAGAAGAGGTAAAACAATTTGAGGCGTATAAAAAAGAAAGCAGTAACAGATAAAGATGGAACCAAAGAACATCCAATCAGCTCATGTACAGACATGGTCTAATAATTTATATAATCCTCTACAGGTAAAACTGAAACCCTCTGAGCACTTGATTCATTTTGAAGGAATTTAGAACGAAAGCTGAATTTCTGAAGACTTGAAAGAAGCAAAATGGCAGCATGGGTTCATCACTTTCAATTTCCAGACATCTATTCCAGGTTAATGAACCTATTTAACTGAAAGTTTGGATAGCTGTAAGTCTAGATTTGCATCATTGTATGCAAATGTGCAACAGTTGCATTATTGTACTCCCAGACAAAATGCCACAATGCAGAACTTTTTCATGCTGGTCCAATTCTTGATGGGGAGACTTGCTGATTATCTGAAGAGAACACTTTAAAGAGAACAGAGGGAGAGAAAGAGACAACTGTAAGCAGGCATTCATATGCAGCAATAGAACAAAAGGTACATATGGGCAAATACTCACACTAGAAGTGTAAACAATTATACAGGGAAGAAGCAAGGTTTGATTCTCTGGGAAAACTCTCCCCGTTATTGCCATAGTAAAATGCTTTCACACCAGTCTGTTTGAGCTTGATTTACATTGTACATAATGAAATCAGAAACAGAGAAAAAGGTTGTCTGAAGGATGTGCCACTGACTAGCTAGAACATTAAAACTCTTTACAGATGAGGGAATTGATTATGTCATTACAATCAGATGTGTCAAGAAATGGGGTACCAGATTAGTTTTAGACCAGTCAGTTCTCAATGTTTTGGAAGTAGGAAAAAGTGTAAGGACTCGAGTGAATTTGGCAACTATGATCGCTAGACAATTAGGTCAGAGCATTTCCTGGTATGCAGTGATTAGTAACTATCAAAAGTTGTTTAAGGAAGGTGGCCTGAGCTGATGAATTAGGTTTTCTTTTGCATCATGTGCAGGCATTGCTTATCTGGAAAAAGAATGCACCATGATGCATCATGGGAAACATGTAAACCAGCAGAGACAGTGTGGCACTCTGGGGAATGTTATACTGGGAAACCTTGGGTCATGGTATTTATGTAGATGTTACTGCACCTACCTAAACATGTTCACCTTTCATGTCAAAGGTATTCACTAATAGCCCCTTTAAGCACCACAATGAATCGCTGAACAAAGGGTTCAGAAATAGTTTGAGGGACTGGCAAAGTGGTTGAAGGTGTTGACTTGGCCTCCAATCTGATTGAGCATCTGTAAGATGTGCTGAACAAACACAGAGGCCCCAATGCACCACTTAAAGGATCTTCTGATCACCTATCTTGGTGCTAGGTCGCTCAGCACACCTTCAGAACTCAGTAGACCTCTGGGGATGCATTTCTACAGCACCACAGCTCTTTCTATTGGATTGTTTTCACCTCTTGCTGGTCAGTTTAGCCATAAACGTTTATACAGGGCCCACTTTTTTTTTAGTTTCTTGGTTTATTTACCTAAACTCATTTAATCCTAACTACAAGTAATCCAAAGATATCTGTTACAAAATCTTCCCAATATTTTAAATTGCCCTTATATGCCTTATCACTGGATAGAGAAAGAACTGGCACCCAGAATATATATAACAATAACATAACTAGATTAAAAGCTAGAAACGGATAAGTATACACTGTGTATAGTAGAATTAGTGGTTACTTTCTTTACCATATACCTACTAACTGATAAATAAAGTAGGCCTGCCTAGTAAAGTAGCCAGCAAATGTAAACATCCCAGCAATGCTTCAATGCTCCGTTTAGCTCTTGCTGGTTCCCTGCTGTGTTTATAATGAGTCATAAAGGTGGTTATAAAAATGGTTATAAAAATGTAGACTTTATAAACTCCATACAATGTGTCTGATAGTGTACATTTTATTAAATATTTATCTAAAAAGAATATTTGGTTATTTAAAACAAAATATATATATATTATATATATATATATATAAAATGTTAAATGCGAGTCTCTGTGACTATAAAATGATTATTAATATCAACCAGGCAACCGTAAGGATGTTGCTGGTTACTATGAGAACCAGGCTTCTCATCAGTTTTGAACTAAAAAAAATCTAATTTATTTGTGTGCACAACAGTGTTTTTTTCTTTCTTTCTGGAGATAGAATAAGAAAACGTTTTTAGTATAACAACAATAACTTTGTGATTCAGAAAATTAGGCTGATTTAAAAAAAAAAAAAAAAAAAAAAAAAAAAAAATTTTTTTTTAAAAAAAAAAGGGGTTTTTAAAAAAAAAAAAAAAAAAAAAAAAAAAAAAAGGTGTTAACACTTACAAATTTTCTTTTTTTCTTTTTCATTTATAGTAATGTTTTTTAAAAATACAGTTTTCACTACAGTGTTCTAATATTGTGGAGTCAAATACATTTACTTTTTGCTTTATTAAGAGTACAAGATCGTCTGTTTATTTGTGAATTTTCCGTATGTGCAATGCATAAAATCATGCAGATGAATGCCAAAAAAAGGGGGAAAAAAGGCTGGTGTGAGGATTTTAGAAACTGCTGATCTCCTTGGATTTTCACAGACAACTCTAGTCTCTACAGATATTAACAAATGGCAGAAATGCTTTGCTGATGAAAGAAGTCAGAAGAGAATGGTTTAAGGATAGAGTGTTTCCAGCTGACACAAATGTAAGCTTTGGTCAGCCACTCTTTACAACCATGTTGAGGTGAAAAGCATCTCAAAGTGGAAACAGGCTCATGAAAACGGCACGGCTAAAGGCTGACCCAAGTGATGTTTTTGCAATGCTTTTCTAGATTGTGAGAACAGATCTAATGCACCGCTGTACCTAATAAAGTAGCCAATGAGTGCTTTTCATTCTGTATTTCATTCATCAATTTTTATCTTTCTTTGCAGTACTTACTTCTCTCTCGCAGACCCTGGCCGAATCTGCGGTACAGACGATACAAGCCCCAGAACAGCACACATTTGATGGCCACTGATATCAGACAGCCCGTTATGGTAGCAGCTTCCAGTATGTATGTTTTACTCTCGCCCCAGTTAGTAATGGTCTATGAAGAAAAGCAAAATAAGTTTCAATGCTTTGTTCTGATTTTTTTACCTGCATCCAGACTTCTAACAAGAAATATGTAGCAGAAGCTGGACAATTTTCAACGATATACAGTGTTGAACAGAATCATGGACACAATGTAAACAAGTCTGTAATTAAAAGTGTGTTTCCAGACTTACTGAGTATAGGAGGTAAATGAAATAAGCCAGCTGAGGTAAATTCTGGAGGGCAAAAATCCATACCAGTGGTTTCACTTCTTTCAAAACCTAAAAGAAACAGATGAAAAGCAAATCATAACCGAGTTTAGATGTACCACTGATAATCAGATAGTGATAATGGCACTTATGCATAAAGTTGTGTATGGCCAGATCAGATCATAAAACGAACAACGATTCCACCATTACCGTATATATTTATTTCCTTGCTGAAATATATATACAATCAAACCAATGTCTGGTTTGGGTGATCATGCAGGTCTTATAGATCATTGCTAAGGGATAATACACTGCTCCGACCTGACCCAAAGCAGAGAGTTGTTGCTTCTGCCACACATAGTTGTGCGGGTTCCTGCTTATACTATGGTGTCATAATCACAGTCTTGGTGTCACCCAAATGAGGATGGGTTCCCCTTTTGAGTCTGGTTCCTCTAAAGGTTTCTTCCTCATAACATCTAAGGAAGTTTTTCCTTGCCACAGTCACCCCAGGCTGCTCATCAGGGATAAATGCCCTTAACTGTTTTTAACTCAAAGCTGCATTGAGACAATGTCTGTTGTAAAAAAAAAACAGCTATAGAAATAAACTTGACTTGACTTGTCGGATTTTAACAATTTAAAGCTATTATTGAACTTTATTGATTAATTTTATACAGGTCAGTATAGAATTCTGTCCTCACTAAACCATGCACAGAGATAGAGTTATATTGATTTGAATTAATTTTTATAAATACTTATAAATAAGAGACGTGATTGTATTTATTTAAGGTGTTTCATTTCCCTTAGTGTTTTTAGGATTTTTTTCCGCACCGAAGATTGGCTCCTCTATATTTGAATTGAGTCTAGTTCAGGATAACTACCTGCAGTTACGAATGGAAAGCGGTTTTGGATGATTAACATTTTTACACAAATAAAGAATGACATTCTGTAGACATTTGCATGAATCAGATTCATGCTTGTTCGGACTATGTGGAGAAAATACTGTATTTATCCACTATCTAAAAATAATAATAACCGAGGTGCATTATAGAAAATTAATCATTATTATAGAATGCAGAGTTCACTTCTCAGTTATCAGTTACATTCAGGAAGTGTACTGGAACCGAGAATATCACAAATCCTTTGAAACTTTCGAAGCTTTGATATATAGTGACTTACAGAAATGCCTCCGATGGCAGCAGTGATTACTGCCCAAAAAACACCAATTCCCAGAATGATTTTGTGAGCGGTGGACACAGAGGGGCCCGAGGTCAGGATCAGGATGCACAGACACACCTGGTGAGCAGGGCAAAAAACATTTAAACAGACATTTATTACTTCTTATTAGATGCAAGGTTTCTTATAGGCTTGGCTTGTAACTAAGTAACAGTGCAGGTTTTTGTAATGAAAATATATAAATGAATAAAAGCTCCATGGTGTGAGATCTTAATATAATATAACCACCAAGATTAAAAAAAAGAAAAAGTTACAAGAACCTGGTTATAATTTGTCACATTTTTGGTGAGTCTACTTACTTAGCACATCGTAATTTTCCCGTTTGTTCCAATTCTTTTTTTCCAGATTGTGAGGGGATCTCTTTAGGTCATTCCACATGTGTTTAATAAGATAGAGATCTGGGTCCTAACTGGGCTATGCTACAATATTTAGCTTCTTTTTATTATTTTTGCCTTTGTGCTTTTGCTTGGCGTTCTGCTTAAAGGTGATCAATTACTTCATCTTTACCCTTTTAACAGAGATGCAGGTTTTGTTCCATGGTATGATGTGGACCATGGTTTGAGCAGTCGGATTAAAACCAAGAACATGTCTATAAAATCCTACTGAAGGAGCTGGTCTTTATTTGGAGGTTAAGGAGATCCGCATAATTAGTAAATGTAATTGCTTCATTCTGAGCACAGTCACATGCCACATTATAAAATGGTATGCAACTTATTGAATTGTGTTTGTTGGTTTATTCCCATTAGGGGGAAAATATATCTTCTGTACAGACATGTATTTCCCCTGTAGTAACTTAGACCTCCACACACCCTTCATTTTTGAAAGGAAGAAACATGCATCTGAAGTCAAACACTCAGTAAAAGTAAATAAAAGTCAGATTAAGAAACCCATGAATGCATACTACTGAAAACTGAAACCACATTTTCTTATAATCAGCCATGGTTAAAAAAGTGTTTACTTAATATCCTCACTTTATTTGTGTCTGAATGAACACAAATCCACTGAAGCACACTCCAAATTCTAGTGAGACATCTTTCCAGAAAAGTGGACCTTGTTAGAACAGCAAAAGGGGACTAAACATGGTTCAAAAAGTACATACAGATCTTATAGATACGTGGCGACATAGCTGTCCACTGTTAACCATACATGCCAAGTCGGAAGGAGATTTTTAAGATTTTTCATACATTGAAACCACTTCCCATATTCTATTCAAGAATGCTAGAGATAAGCACTTAAGCATTCTGAGTAGTATTGATGTTATCCAGCTACCCTGGGCCATGAAATCAAGCGAAAGGGTAACTATTGAGTAACTCTGTGTTACAATGATACAACCTCTTAGTTAAGTCTTAGTGTGAGAACTTAAGATTCGGCCACTATGCCTTTCTGTTATTTGCACTTAAAATATTTACACCTATAGGCATTTATTTAATAAATTAAATAAAATAAAATAGCCCTGGTTTAAATTTCATTTATAGAGTGTTTCACCAAGCGCATTATACAATAATGTCTAAATGTGGAGTAGCAGTAAATCAGCGTTCAACAGAATGCCGCTATTGCTGCAGGACCAAAAGTCCAGAGGGTGGAGTCGGGACCTGATGCAACTCCTCCTATAAACCTATAAACACCAGTGGTGGATGAAGTACACAAAGCATGTACTTGAATTAAAGTAGAGATAAAAAGTAAAGTGCTCCCTATAAACTGTCACTTGAGGAAAAAGTACAAAAGTATTTGAATTTGTGTTATTTATTTAAAGCCACAGTAGATGAATATAAACTTCACTCGCTACATTATTAATACAATTATAAAATTAATCCACGCATAAATTAAAAGGAACGACTGATATGATTTTGAAAAGCAGTGAAGTTAAAGTAAAGGTCTCTCCAAAAGGAAAGCACAGATACGCAATTAAGATTCTTAAGTACAGTAATGAATTAAATTTACTTCAATACTGTCCACCACTGATCCACATCATACTGTACAACACAAAAATACCACTTAAAACACTTACCCAGGTTGACACAGCGTTCACTTTTTGTCTTGACTTAGATGAGCTCAGAGGAGCTGGATGAAATACAATTCTATCCCATTTATGTTGCTATTTATGTTAGAAGTTTCTGTTCTTATATACTTACATAATTGCTGTTTCGGTTCCATAAATGAAGAAGGAAATAAAAAATTCTCAAAAACATGATAAGCCATGTTTTAGAAATAAGATGATGTGGACGGCAATTTCATGGAAAAACTTATATCCATATATTCATGTCTTTTCAAAACGTGTTGCAGGACCCCCAACCACCATTTGTGGCTGTGTGTCCATTGGAACAAAGCGGGATTGCTTTACATTTGAACATCTGTACACACTATGTGTTGCAAAACGGTCCCAAAAGCTTCATACTACCACCACCTTGCTTTATTTTTTCACCTAATAACATTCTCTTCTTTGCTAGAAGCCTTTTTCTTTTTTTTTGCAAACAGCAACAAACAGTTGAGCCAGTGGAGTAAAGGCTTTTTATTTTCCACAATACTCACAAGCAGATTTTAACTCATTACAGACATGGAAGCATCTGTTGAACCCGGATTTTGGGGGATTTCTGGGGGTTTTGTGCAAAAAGTTGCAGAGACTGAAATGTCTACATGTCCCTTTACAAGTGCAGGTAAACGACAGTGCTTCGACATTTGTGTTGCGCTCGAATGCAGTGCGCATTAAAACAACTTACCTGTGCCTGGAGATCAAAAGTCACCATAGAGAAACAGAGATTGAGCAGGCAGTACTGCTCCTGCAGGCTTTCCAAAGCTCCACCAACCCTGAAGGCCATCATGTTGGGCCTTGTGATGAGCAGAATAACACAGATCAGGTGCGCTAAACCCAAACATATGATGCACGCAAACCGCACCTGCAAAACAATTCATTGTTACCTGACTGGATTTTAGTTCAAAATATATTGAACATTTGTTGACATGATCCTGCTGGTGCATCAACCAACAAATTATTAGTGAACTGACTCACACAAATAAACCTTTTAAATGGGTTTGCTCTTGGCACTATATTAATGGTATATAACACCAATCCATGCTTCATGCTTACACCATTATACAGTGACATTTAAGAATGAATAGGGTCTTGTAAACTTATACTGGTGTAACCAGGTCATGTGGTTTGGTCTTAACCAATAGACTTCCTTTTTTGCGTAATTTCGACATTTTTGTGTGTTTTGTTCATTCTGTGGTGCATGAATCTTAGATTTCTGTGATGTTTTGCAAGCTTACAGCTATACCAGGTCAAACAGCTACACCAAAGTAAGAAGTTTTGTGTAGAAGTGTTGATGTTGAAATGGCGGCCGGTGTACCGTTAGCAGGGTCTCTTTCTCTTCAGGTACGACGTAGTTGATGATAGAGCGCACCATGAGCACGAATACGCACAGCCCAAAGACAATCAGCTCCTGCTTGTTTTCCTGCAGCACGCCTCGAACGATGTAGTAGAAACAGAACGCTGGGGAAACATCACAGATTTGTATAATATTTCATAGTGACACACTGGCTGATTTGCATTCCATTCGTCACAATTATCATTTCGGTTTATCAGTATTATCTTTCATTCAATATGGTTTTCTCAAACGCTCCGATGACCTATGTTTAGAGGAAGAAAAAAAAAAAAAACCTGGCTACCTGCGAAGAAACCTCACAAATTGTAAACACGTTCGCTCGAGTGATGTGGTTTTGAAATTTGTGCCAAACTGTCATGTATATTCGAGTGCACCGACTGCTCATGTCCTCCTTTTGCTATACGTCAGATTCGAATGGAAACTTTTGTTAAGTACAACAACAAAAAAATGCTCGACTTGATAAAATCATACTGATGAACAAAGATCGTTGTTGGAGAACTCTGGCGTGATTTTAACCTTCTTTTATCTGAAAATCGCGGCTGCGTTCAGTTAGAGACACAAACTTGCGTTAACAAGTACCAGAATAACAAGTCGAACAATGAAGAAAGTAATGCAAATAAAAAAATAAAAAAAACGAAAGTAAACTTTTATGTTTGTTATATAAAGATAATGACTACCAATTTACAGTCTGAATCATCAACAACAGCACGGAAATGCATCCTGGTTTATGGTTTATTTATATTTAGAATAATGATACAAAAAAAAAACCCTGATCATTACCATTTAAAAATAGGGTGAGTTCTATAAATTATATATGACTTCTTACCGATGCCCACAAGCTGGACGATGGAGACGGTGAGATCGTCATTGTCACCCTTTTTCTTCTCATTCTGGCTCTCTTTGGAGATGTTGAATATAGTCAGGATTAAGAGCACCACCATGGAGAGCAGTGTGAAGCAGAAGTAGATCTTCACAGGGCCCTGGAGCTCGGATAACTTCTTTATCTGGAAAAAAGAAAGAAGACTAAATGAGATGTAAAAGACTGAGTTTAAGGGAATCATGCCCCAGAGAAAGATGACCTACAGGTCCACATGGTGTGGGTATCAGCTCGCCATGCCTCGGCTTCAGGTTTGGAGAAGGACCTTCCATGCTCTCTTGGCGCTGAGGCAGCAATGGACTGCAATGGCAAGAATCAGAGAGGATATTGCATTACTTATTGAATTATTTGTAAGTTATTCAAAGCACATGCACTGATCACAGGAGTTGATGAAACACAATGCATGAGAGTGTGTCTGCCTAGAACAATACAGCATGCATGTAAAGTTTTCACCACCTCACGCTGTGCATCCTGATTATTCCACATGGTTCATCACCCATCTTGCCTGATTTACACAACTATTATTACTATAACTTTATATATTTTTTATTAGTATTACTTTCATGCAAAGATGATCGACTCAGTCTTCGTCTTTCTTCGCTACCCCAAAAACTCTGAATCCCACCCAAAAAAATGTTTTGCTAAAAAAAAAAAAAAAAACAAGTGTCAAATGACAACATATGGACCCTACGTAGTGTACTACGTCTAAAAAGGGAGGAGGGGTATTTGTAACCATCCCCTTACCTGTTTTTAGCTTACCGCTAACCTCGACCAATGCAACAAGTGTCTTTGGCTGAACCCTTACCGACTCTCGTCCATTGCGAGACATCAATCCAGGACACCGCTACTTTTCCTTGTAGGTTAATCATGTACATGCGGTTGTTGTTAGATGTCGCTTACATTTTAAGTTACATTACATATAACGGGAGGGGCTGAGCGATGACAACACGCCTACTTCCTCCTTTACATCCACGCCTTTTTACCAATCAGTAATGCGTATTAAAATTGCAATATATCTCATAGTAATTTTTTTTTATTATTTATGTTTTCCATTTGTTCCGCAAATACCACAATTAATTAAAAATAATAATTATTATTCATAATAAACGTCTTCGATGATCGTATTTACTACAAATAATACATTAGAAGGTGTTTTTAGGTGTACTGCGCAATTGTGCGCAGCTAAGATCTTACTAACGAACGAGAATAGGTTGTTAAACTCCCAAATGTGTTCCCACAGCACACATAGTGCACTCGAAGGCTATTGTTTCGGGCACGTTTGGAGTGCGCTTGTGTAGGGAGCAGGAAGGGACTTGGTTTGTGAAGGGAATAAACGCCGACACGTTGTGGTGGATCAGAGGGAAGTGTGGCGGAGTAGGGTTGGATCGGCTGTGTTGAATAACAACAAACCGTGAGAGGTTATTTGAATGCGGGGTTTGCAGGAGCAGCTTACGGGTTTGATCTTGGAGCACAGGCTCAACTTTTCGAGGACTAATTCGATCGCCCAAGCGACGGTGAAGTGGTGCAGGTTGGGCTTGGAGATCTGATTTCCCTTTCGGTCAAAGCAGACAAGGAAAATGTGGCAGGTAACTCGCTTTTCTTCACGCACGTTTAAAATGGTTTTGCATTGGGCGCTTATTGGTTTGCTGGTCGGATTGTTCTCTGGGATTGTAATGTCGCGCACAAGGTAATGTACTTTGCTCCATATAATCCAACACGACTCTCCTGTTGAACTATTGGACTGCTGAGTATAACTGCTCACCCATGAAGTGTTCTATAGTTTCACTCCACAATAAACTCCACAATAAACTCCACGTTTCTTTAGATTGAGAAAAACGACTTAGTTTAGGTTGACTTGTACATTTACACACCAAATGAAGTGCCACAATCCTGCATTTCACCCAATAATTCTAATTTCCGTAATTTTAATTGCAAGCCCCGCCCAGTTACCATGGCAACTTGATTAGCTGGGATCTACTGTAATAACACATCAGTCATTGCATTGAAACCAGTGACGGGTTCCTTATTTGACAGGAATGCTAACTGTCTTTTCTCAAAATTGATGTGTTGGAAGTGGGAAAAATGGGCAATCTCAGTGGCCGACTTGTGATGGTAAGATGACTGGGTCAGAGCCAAACCAGATGGAAGGAGAAGGTTCGCATGCTTGGTCCGATCTAACTAGGGAAGCTGAGTTAATGCTGGTAGCGATAGAAAGATGTCATCCCGGCTTGCTGTGTGTGGGTCTTAGTAGCTGCAGGGATGTCAAAGTCCTCATGCTGATTCCTGTCCACCTCCAGAGGCAGCTACAGTGGGCACCTGAGAATCAGGTCTAGGTCTGGTCTGATGGATCAAGTTTTCTTGCATGTTTTGTGGATCTGCAGGAGCACATTATCTGAGAAAAAGAAGGCACCAGGATGAAGAAGGTAAGCAAGTTCATGTTGGTTGAGATAGGAAGGTGTCAGAAGATGTAGTGGATCACATCTTACAAGGAGTTTTGTACATCATTGTGGATGGCAAGGTGTGTCGGTTACCTTGGGAAAAGAAGGCAAGCTGGCGGAGGCAGTGTGATGCACTGGGTCCTGGCATACACATGTTGATAATACTTTGATATGTACAACCTACTTTAACATTGTTTGCTGACCTTGTACACACTTTCTTGTCAACAGTATTATGTAATATCCTAAGGGTTATTCCTTATTGCCAGTGGCCTCTTTAAACAGGATAATGCATCAATATATGACCTGTTCAGAAGTGGTTCGAGGAACATTACCCAAGAGTTCAAGGTGTTGACTTGGCCGCCAGATTTTCCAGCTCTCAATCCGATCAAGCTTGTTTGCCATACAGACAAGTTTGATTGATAGTGTCTTGGTGTAAGATGTCACAGCACACCTTCAGAGATTATTAAAAATTTTTTATGGTTTTAATGTTATGGCTAATCAGTGTCTATTAAAGAGAGAGTCACGGGAGCTACTTGTTAGAAATGATCTGATTATAAAAATGATCTGAACTACTGGGTGGTGTGGCCTGACACTTGTTAGCACCCTGAAGTGTTTACTTTCACTTATCCTATTAATTGTGCAAATGTTTCTGGCCTTAAGACTTTCTGTGGCAGAAAAACCTGTTAATCGTTAAAAAGCATTACCGCCAGAGACAGTTAAACAAACCACATCATCATGTCTGTGGCTTTATTTGTTTAAAAAAAAAGAGAGAACCACATTTGTTATCTATGGTTTATTATTAGGTTTAGACTGCGTTTAGTGTGAAGTTACGATTACGAATTCACACATCTAAAAATGCGAGTTCCTTCTCTGTAACATCAGATCGATATGGCTGCTTACATCATTAGCAGTAAACCCATTTTTCCTTTCAAACAAGTTCTAGTGTATTGCTAGGAGATTCACACAAAGACGGCCATGTTTTTCCTGCATTGAACATGCCCAGGTGGAGAACGCCATTACTCCTTTACCCGTCACAATGCAGAAACCATAACGGATTAAAATGTGCGCATTAATACACACCCAAGATGGAAATCGATTTCACAACTTCTGACCAATCAGATCGGAGAATTTAGCGGCGGTTTTTGCTAAAAATAAAACAGATTATTAAATGCAAAATGGTGGCCATGGTTGTATGAGATTTACATATCAGCCAGGTGTTAAATTGCACTAGTCTTCAGTGACAATAATTACATGAGGAATCATGAGATTATTGAAAATCAACAGGACGATGGGGTCCATTCTGTAGGCAGCTGCTGGCTCTTAGGTCATTTCATGGTGAGTAGTAGTATTTTACGACGAAGAAAAAAAGCAACGCAGGTAAAAATAGAAACACTTTCTTGTCGGTTGCCTTGACTCCACTGTGCCCTTGATTTACTTATTACTAGCCTGCAGCCTTATTACCACTTGATAACACTTACAGGAAAGCAACAAGTTTGTTGTCTGTCATTTTTGTGTACAGTATTAGACTTTAGTGATAGTGTTGCATTATTCCTATTTGAGTTGTTTTATGGAATTACATGCAATTTCTCATAACCTGTATGCAAGTGCATACCTTTAGACTGGGTGAAAATGTTTTTTTTCAACCATCTCGTTGTTAAAATGCCCCAGGTTTTCCACACACTCACACAAGCAATGTTTGTGATTGAGAATTCTATATTTATGTCCCAACACCCAATTGTAATAATTGTCTTTAAGCATATTCTGTGGGTGCCAATAATTTTGCCACACATATTCTTGAGGGGAAAAATATATATTTTTATATTTTTTAAAAGTAGAATGGACCTCTGAGCATAAGCTTCGTATAAGCTTTTTGAACATCCCATTCCACATTAATTCCCCATTTAATGTTATAATAATCTCCACTCCTTGGGGAAGATGTTTAACGAGATTTTAGAGTGTTCGTGAAGATCTGTATTCATTCATCCACAATGGTTTTACTAAAGTCAGGTACTGAAGTAGGTGAGGAGGTCTGGGGCGCAGTCAGCTTTCCAATTCATCCCAAAGGTGTTCAGTAGGGTTGAGATCAGAACTCTAGCAGGCCACTCAAGATCTTCCACTCCAACTCATGTAAACCAAATCTTCATGGAATTGGCTTTGTATACAGGGTATTGCGATGCAGGAGCATGTTTGGGTCTCCTAGTTAAGGTGAGGGGAAATTTATTTTTTTATTTTTGTCGACTGTATGTTAATATGTAGTTAAGAAGTGAATACGCACATGGTTATGTTTTGAGAACAGGAGACAGGGTGATCTCCAAATGTCTTGGATTTTGAACAATGTAAACGGAACAGGCTGCTAGCACTGGTACATACAGAAAGAACAGAAAGGTCAGGGAACCTTAAATCGTAATAACCACTAAGCATGGTTCTCATGCTTTTATTTGTACTGGAGATTATCTAGTAATTGCACTCATTATCCTTCATTAAAGAAACATTCATTTTACTGCCAGGTGAATCCGTAGCTTCTTTCTTTAAATGAAAAGAAGACGTTCAAGACCTATGCTAATCACTGTAATTGTGCTAATTACACAGCTGCTGTATAGGCTTACGTTCTCAGCTTTACCTGAAGAGGTCTTGCAGCTTGAATCTGTCTTCATCATCGAGAATTGCTGTATGTGTGTAGATTTTGCATTTTTGGAGAATGCAAAATCTAGCATTGTTAATTTGGGGCTAGCATGTTTAGCAAGACGCATTATTTTGTGCATGAGCAGTACAGAAGAAGGGTTTATTTTTATTTTTTAATTTTTTTAGGAACCTTGTACTATGTAATTTCTTTTGACTGTTATGTTAAGCTGTCAGGGTGAGTGTGGTGTTCAAGGCTGGATGAAGCAAAACTGAGCCAAACAATACTTTGTGTTGGGTATAACAAAACCAGACATAACATGACAACTTAGTCGATTGTCTTCCTGTAACAGAACAAGTTTCTGTCCTCTTGTATCACTGTTTTATGTACTAAGCAATATTTTCATGTATAAATAGATGACATTAACCAATTATAGTTATTAGGGATGCACTGAATATTCGGCCACCGAAAAGTTTCGCCCGAAAATGGCCCAAAAGTGCATTTTCGGTTTTCGGCCCGAAAGACTTTGATCACTGAAACAACACGGTGTGTTGTGATGACGCAAACAGAAAGCGCTGCCTGCCCGTGCATGTCTAAAACAACATGTCTGCGGTGTGGATGTGTTTCAGTATATCTGAGAAAGACCCACGGATAGCGAATTGCAAAACACGTAATGCCGAAATCTCGTCTGCAAAAACTTTCTCCACGTCGGGTTTAATTTGAAATCCAAACATCCCGATCACTGTGCTGAATATCAGAGGAACGCAAACGCACAGAAAAGCAAAACCCCTCCAAGCACACGCACTCCGTCTGTGGCGGACGTTTTTGGGAAGGCAGGAAGTGTTCCAGTGATATTGTTTATTGTTGTATCTTTAAGCAGTTGCACTTGTTCTGAATGCACTTTGTTTTATGAAAAAACATATTTAATTGTACAACCTTTCAGCAGGCCAGAGGGCCTGTACTTTATTTTTTAATGCACACACGAGTGCATTAAAGTTAAACATTTAAGACTAAATTTAAATTTATTTTATTGTTGCAATGTGCTACTAATAAATATTTTCATAATTTGTAATTGATTCATTCTTTGAGACTTTAATATTTAATTTATGCAATTGAAATGCCTTGATTTTAGTAAGTTTAGTACACAGTCATAGCCATTAATGCAATGGTAATAATAATTGCCATAATTTCCTTCAGTGTTTCGTTTTTTCGTTTTTCGGCCTTGCTTTCCTCCTTTTTCGGTTTTTGGTTTCGGCCAAGAATTTTCATTTCAGTGCATAGTTATATTTCATGCTGTAGAAACATCTGCGAGACGAGTTATTCTTTCCATTAACCTGTACATGTGTTCATAAGGACTGGAGCGAGTATAGCCGATTTGGCCGATCCATGGGTTACTGTTAGTGCTGCTCCAAGGCTTTGTATGTATCTCACTGATGAGACAAAAAAAATTGATGGTAATTCAGGCTATTTATTGTGTCAAGGCGGGACATGTTTAGCTATCAAGTGTAAAATGTTTGTACATATTTACATGAAAGGTTTGTGGCAAGATTTCAGGCTAACATGAAGCATTATAAAGCACAGCAAAAAACTCGTAAACAAAAAGAAATCGTTTCTCATAGCCACCATGCACGTGTCATTGCAGGAATCTGGCACAACAAGTTTAAAAAAACCTTGTTAAAGCAGTGTTAGCTATGAATCTTTACTGTTGATCTTTACTCAAAAAATCCTCAGATTTTACCCTTTATTTACTCTTGGGTAATTTCAAAAGATGAAGTCTTCCTGCTCATCTAACATCCAGGGATTGTAAAAGCTAAGTAAATTTTAGAATTTTGATTCTGATCAACATATCTTGAGTGCATTCAGAGCAGAACAGTATTTATTTATTTTTTTTTGTGTGTGTGTGTGTGTGTGTGTGTGTGTGTGTGTGTGTGTGTGTGTGTGTGTGTGTACACTTCAGACGTTCAAATATTTGCCATTGTGAAAGTTTTATGCCTTTTTTCTTTTTGCTTCTCAAGGCTAGGTCCTTGTATTTTTAAATTAAAAACTTTCTTTCGGCTTCTCAAATTAGGGGTCGCCACAGTGGATCATCTGCATGTTTGATTTGGCACATGTTTTTACGCTGGATGCCCTTCCTAACACAACCCTCCCCAATGTATCCGGGCTTGGGACCGGCACTAAGAGTGTCTGTGGTTGGTTCCCTGATCGGAGTTTTGAACCCGGACCGCAGCGGTGAGAGCGCCGCATCCTAACCACTAGACCACCAGGGGACATATCCTTGTATTATTCAATTGATTAATGATAATATTATTATTATTATTATTTGCTTACTTTTGGTGTTCTGTTCATGATTGCATTCTTATGGTTATTGGTCGGTTTGCGTGGTTCACTAAACCACAAAGAAAAACCTCAATAATTATGAAACAAACATGTGAACCATTATAATGATGCATTGCCATGTCAACATGTATTCTTTTGGTTGAAATTTAAGGTATAAAAAAAAAAAAAATTGATTGTTTATTAAAAAAGGTCAGTGGATATTATTAGTTCTTTGCCTTTTACTGACTTTTTGTAGTGTTTGAAGCTGAAGCAAAGCACAGACTCCCAGACTAATGTGTTTTATAACTGCATGGCTTTCAGAAATCTGGAGAAATCTTTTACTTTGTTTTTGCTCTTTTTATTAGTCATGATAAGGTGACTGACTGCAGTCTAGAAAATGCTGACAAAGCTTATTGAAACACTGTTAAACCAGTCATGAGCACACACCTTATGTACATAGGTGATACACAAACACTTCAAACAACTCCTCCTATGTCCTGAGAGATAAAATGAGACGACTGCTCATAATAATAAGAATGTTCTACTAAATACACCAACTTCTGCTCTTTATTACAGAGAACATCCAACTTCCACTACTAGACTCTTCTTCAGCTCTTCCTCTTCATCCTGTGATTGACATTACACTCTTTACAATGGAGTAGAACTGCCTCTTTACTTTTCTCCCCCTGCATCCTTAAGAGTGGGCGCCACGCTCACTATATGCGCCATGCCGAGCAATGGCCACGCGGGGAGATCCATGTTCTCCAAGTTTCTCTTGCCGTTCAGGAGGCAGCGCCAGGAGCGAGTGATCTTGGCACGCAGCGAGAGCATTCCCAATGAGCATGTCTTGAAAGTCACCATTACAGAGACGACGGTGATCGAGGCCGACTCGGGCGTGTGGAATTCCCGAGCACTGGTGTACCTCGCATTGTGGTACTTCTTCAGCTTTTGTACACTCTTTCTCAACAAGTATATCCTGTCCCTGCTGGAGGGAGAGCCGAGCGTCCTGGGTGAGTAAAGTCTTATTGAGTATTGAGTGTCACTAATGCATGATGTAAATAAAGTGTCTGATGGTTGTGTACAAAAGGAATAGGAGCTGAAAAACACATGACAGTGTCTGTATTAACAACCCTCTTAGCTTTTAGCATCTCTAACACGTTACCTGATTGAGATATCGGAAAAAGCGCAAACATATTTTCCCATGAAATAGAAGAAACAAGCGACAGACAGAAAACGCCCTGACGAAACCTTGAGGAGGAAAAGAAAACAACAACAATCTTAAAAGCAACACCATATCAAAAACACGTTTATCATTTCGAGCCCGAGATGATCTAGAGCCCCTGCCAGGCAAGTCCGCGTGTACGAGTTTTAAATAATAACATAACAGAAAGACCGCATTAGAATATACCCTCTTATTTGAACTTCAGCCAGATTTACTACTGATGCTGTAACAGAAGATGAATCACCTTCTTCTAACCAATCGGATTAGAGAATTCATGAGCGGTTGTCTATTACTGTATAGCAGCAGTAATGAAAGTAGTGCCGGCTCTAGTTGATATCTCAGGCTTATATTAAAGGGAACAAGTGTAATATAAGTAGTATATAACGATAAAGACGTTTCCTTCAAGGATATTTAAATGTAAATTAAAGAAAGCAGGACCTTTAAGTTTGAGCCTGATCTTTATTACCAGTTTCCCACCCGGTAAACTTGTGGGCTGCACTGTGTGGCTGTACGCAATGCAGCTAATCACAGCACCTTGTGAATATTGTCAAGCTTTGAATATTGTCAAAGCGATTTTTAACAAAAGAGTGAACTGTAGCCAGTGCTGCTTATTGTTATTATTATTCCGATGAAATGGACACTACAGGTTCGCGAATGGATCATTTACACCCTGGAACGTTCACAACTGAAGCACCTGTCAGTTTCTTCGTTCTGCTCTCTCTGTTTTAGGTTCAAGTCCACGTGTCAGATTTCTCTGGTGCGTGACATCCCGAACTCATCTTCTTTTTCAGGTGCTGTGCAGATGCTCTCCACCACAGTGATTGGCTGCTTCAAGATGTTTGTGCCTTGCTGCCTGTACCAGCACAAATCCCGTACTGAATACCCGCCCAACTTTCTCATGATCATGCTCTTCGTGGGATTAATGAGGTGTGCCTGTCTCTCGCTCTCTCTATCTCTCTCTCGGTTGCAGTTTGTTTTTCCTCTTTATCAGTTTTGTTAGCAGTTTTATCACCCAGCAACCGACCTTCAAACTCGTGTGATGAGTGCACATACAGTGGTGTTTGCTGATCAGTGTCTTGATTTCTTCTTTTTTCTTTTTTTTTTTTGCATGTTTATCACACTTTGTTTCATCAAACTAATTTAAATATTAGTGAAAGAGAACACAGGTGAACACAACATGCAGTTTTACAATGAAGGTTTTTATTATTGAGGGAAAACAAAATCCAAAACTGCATGGCCCTGTGTGAAAAAGTGTTTGCCCCTAAACTTAATAACTGGTTGGGCCACACTTAGCAGCAACAACTTCAATCAAGCGTTTGCAATAACTTGCAGTGAGTCTGTTACAGCGCTGTGGAGGTGTTTTGCTCCACTCATCTATGCAGAATTGTTGTAATTCGGGCCACACAGGGCCATGTAGCTTTGGATTTTGTTTTCCCTCCATAATAAAAACCTTCATTTAAAAACTGCTTGTTGTGTTCTCTTTTACTCATATTTAAATTAGTTTGATGATCTGAAACATTAAAGTGTGACAAGCATGCAACAAAAAGGAAAAATCAGGAAGGGGCAAAAAAATATTTCACACCACTGTATGTGCTATTAGTAGGGTCAGCATTTATTTGCTTTGCGCATGAGTTTCTGTGCATAGATACAAAATGAAATCGTACTGTACTATAAACCCATCCTAGATTGCATTTTGAAACGAGTCATGTGCCTAATGAATTCAAGTTTGGATACTTCCATGGTGAAAAAAAGGTGTTTAATTTTGCAAGTGTCATGACACGTTACAGATTAAATCTTTTATGGGGAATATAATCCAATGAGTGCAATATTAATATGTAAAAATGTCACATTTTGGTTGTTTGTCCTCTAAAAATAACTCAACACACACCCATTAGTGTCTAAATAGCTGGCAACAAAAGTGAGTAGCCCCTAAGGGAACATGTCAAAACTGTGTGAGCACTTATGTAGCACTGCTTTAATCCACCTGGGCATGAAATTTCCCAAAGCTGCACAGGTTGTTGCTGGGATCCTCTTCCACTCTTCAATAATGACAACAGGCCATCTTTGTGGAGAGCAACCATTCTAATTATTAAATCCTCAGAGAGTCCTTTTCCATGAGGTGCCATGTTAAACATCCAGTGGTCAGTATGAGAGAATTGTACTCAAAGAACCAAAATGTAACTGCTCTAATACAAGATACACACATTTGTATGGTCCTGTCAAGCAGACAAAAACATGAACATCATGAATAGGACATGTAGGCTTTGCATGGATATACAACCTACAGGATGCACTCACTTTTGTTGGCAGTTTTATATATAGTTTTATATATAGTCTATATGTATAGATATATATAAAACTGGCAACAAAAGTGAGTGCATCCTGTAGGTTGTATAACCATGCAAAGCCTACATGTCCTATCACGATTATTAAAGACTTCTGAAACAGATTAACATCTTTTCCACGACCACAGGACGTGTCTTCCGACATGGTTCTTAGAAAGGAAGAAGCTACTCACTGTATGAGTTTGTGTTAAATTACTTGTAACCAGCTGAAACAAAATCATCCATGCAGTAATTATTCAATGGGAGATATATATATATATATATATACACACTTCCAAATCACTGGGGGGCTGCAGTGACAGTAGAGAGAGAGAGAGAGAGATTTCTATAAATATATATTTATTTATTTAATCAATTTGATTTCATCTTTGCTTTTCTGGCAGGTTCACCACTGTAGTGTTGGGGCTGGTTAGCTTGAAAAGCGTAGCTGTGTCATTTGCCGAGACAGTAAAAAGCTCGGCGCCCATCTTCACAGTCATCATGTCCAGACTGATACTGGGGGAATACACAGGTAACATACAGACGTTTGTAGCCAAAATAAAGCATTGCTGATAAGATCTGCGTTAATGATAAACGAGACATTGTGAAGCGCTGCAGCGTTGCACAAACACTTTATTCATCTGAAGTTAGTATATAAATATGACTATAAAGTCAGGCACTGAAAACCAAAACTTGCATTTGATGTGCAATTAAAATGTTAAGTGCGATAAATAGTGTGAATTTTTGTTTCAAGGCTGGTTAACTTCTATAGAGCCACAGAGAAATGTCTAATATCAATAGAAGCTCTTGAGAATGTTAATTTGGAGAGAAGTGAATTATAAGAGAAGCGTTATAATCAAAATAAAACAATTTTGGGGGCCAAGCACACAGACTCAGCTTACAGACATGCCACAATTGTTGCCTAAGCAATCGCTGGAAAGCAAATCGGTTCATTTTAGGGATTTCTGAGTGACATAAGAGGTGGGATTAAAAGGTTTTGAGACGAATGGTGCTAACTGGTTCTATCTATGCTGAACATGTGCCTTACCAGGTCTGCAAATCTGTCACAAAAACTTACATTTGACGTGCGGCGAGGTGCCACTGCCACGAGGTGTTTTGCACTTCAAGAGCAGAAGAAGATCACTGGAGGACAATGAGAGATCGGGAAGACCTTCAACAAGCTCAACCCCCGAAAATGTCACAATCATTCAGCAACGTGTGCATGACAGTCGTCGGAGAACAATCCACATGGTCTCAATTTCGAACTCACCTACTCACCAGATTTGCCTACTGCGTACTTCACCCTCTTCTGGAAGATGACGATTTAGCTCAAAGGACTTTCAGGACATATTTTAGAAGTGGCAGAACCGCTGGGAGCGCTGTATTGCTGTTCAAGGGGACTGTTTTGAAGTGTGTAAATGTAGATAAAAGTACATTCTTGTAAACAGATCTAGTCTCAAAACTTTTTTATACCACCTTATATAGAGACTTGGTTCAAATGATATAAACACTTCAAAACTAGGCCAAAATTGGATCAATGATTGCATAAGATTCATTATATGGATAAAATAAATTGGCCCCTGACATTTCCAAACATATGTGGTTCTTCCCCAAACTGTTACTGCAAAGATGGAGGCACACAATTATATAGGATGTCTTTAGCTGCATTTTGGTAGCATTACATTTATTAGCATTTAATGCTTTTAAATTAGAAAATGATTTTTAGTGGATTTCCATAGGAGTTTTTGGAGCATTTGGCTTCAAATTTGGTCTGTAAGTTTCTTAGGCCTTCCTCAATTAGTGTGCCAAAAACCTTTTTACAAATTTGTACCAGATGTTTTTATGGGGTGCTATAGACATCCGAGCCAGAAGAATAAGACCCGGTAATATATTTATATAGGGTGCTGTTCGTGTTAGTGCTGGTGCTTGGCCCCCTAAAGTTTTAGGGAACCAATGTATTGTCTTGAGGACATTACATAATTGGAATGTAATTATAAACAGTTAAGAAGCATGGCATTAATGGATGAATAAAAAGTTAATAGTTTTATTAGACGAATTTTAACAGTTGTGCTTACAAAAACAAAAAAGTAACCATAGTGTAGAGTAGATCCCATTCATATCAGGTTGCATTACACCACTCCTGGCTAGTATGATCTTCCTTTAGTAGCACATAACAGCACACCCTGTGTGTATTATCATCCTTTACATTTTTTTCTGAATAGATGGGTTTCTTCACATGCTTAAATTTGCTTAGTGAGGAAGCTAGAGACAACAATGTCTCGATAGATCTCCGAGCACAATGGCAATAGGCGACGTACACAATGAACTTCCTACAGCAAATAATACTCTTGCCATGAATTCATCTGTTAACAGCACATTGTGTGTTTTGATCAACAGGCCTTTGGGTGAACTTGTCCCTGTTCCCAGTAATGGCTGGTCTGGCTCTCTGTACAGCCACTGAAATCAGTTTCAACATGTTGGGCTTCTCTGCTGCTCTCTCCACTAACATCATGGACTGGTGCGCATCATTCATGTTTGTTAGAACACTTGCTTCTAGAATCTTGTAATGCATATTAGGGGTGTAACGGTCCACAAAATTAACGGTTTGGTACGTTCCTTGGTTTTTAAGCCACGGTTCGGCTCAATTTCGGTACGTTTAGGGGGAAGAAATGCAAAAAAATCTAATTGCTTGCTGTTTTTTTATTAATGCAGTTTATCATTTTAAACATTTGTGATCATTGACAGTTTATCTGTCTTTTAAAAGTTTTAAATAAAATGCCAGATACAGACAGACAGACAGAGAGAGAGAGAGAGAGAGAGAGAGAGGCAGACAGACAGACATACATTTTATTTTTGTGAGTGCCAGGTGGAGACTAAACAATCTTGCGTTCCGCCACTTTAAACGAGAATTGCATTCGGTACACGTGCACTGTACTGAAAGTCCTGTGGCGAAAAGGATCAGTATAAATACGTGTTGCGTTACACCTCTAATGCTCATTAATATTAAAGATATTATATAAACAAACCCCATTGATTTAAGTAAAAACTGTTGATTTTTTTTCTTTTGCATTGTAGCTTACAGAATGTATTTTCTAAGAAGCTGCTAAGTGGGGACAAATATAGATTCAGGTGAGTGTTTTTGTGCTTTCAATGGCACATTTTTGTATTAGATTTTTCCCAAATTGCATGCCAAATTGAGATTTCAACAATGACCATTACATCGGGGTTTTTTAATAGTTAAAATACTGTCAATTTTATTTGATCTTTTTTTGTTTACAAGCTGCATTTTGCATGTGTAGTAATGGTCATTCCACAACACATTCAATTTATCTATAAAAAAAAATTCAGTTACCTTTAATGGTAGTTATAGCAGACGCTCATATCCAACTTACAACTGAGTAATTGACGGTTAAGGACCTTGCTCAAAAGCTCAATCTAAGACCTTTCGATCAGTCAACATCTTATCTGCTGAACTACTATTTCACTAATTATTGCCAATTAGATTTGACCGAACAGAAAAAGGTTACAGGAAAACAGATTACAATTTTGTGTTACCATTAATTGCTTCATGTTGGGTAAAAATACACCTCACATGTTTGTTGATAAACTTTTAAGAACACCACACCCTGTTGTAATGTTTCCTTCTATTTGCCCTTCGTTTTTTAAGTTACACCTAGTTTAGAGAAGTATAAATAAAGCGATTAAGATATTTAAACAAATATACTCACAGTTATGAGTCTGTACATAATCTATTTGCAGATAGTTATATAAAATTGATAACACCCTTTTTTAATTTTATGGTTTATGTATCAGGATAATAAAAATCATTTGGTCGTTAGCAGGCATTAAAATTAAACAAATACAACCCCAATTGAGCAACAGCACATGATGTATTACACCTTGCTATTATTTATCTGTACAAAACTAAAGCCAAATGTGGAAAAAATTTCGCTGGCAATCAATTTGGGAAGAGTTTAAGGCCATTTCTAAACAATTTTCAGTTTGGAAAAGTCACCAATAAAAATCCTCGTCTGTCTAAAAAAAGGGTTTGCAAAGTCGCATTTGAACAAACCCCAAGACTTCTAGAATGATGTCTTTTTACCAACAATTTCTAATGACCAAAGTTGGTTATAATGCACACCACTTTTGGCAAAAACCGAACAAAGCAAATCAGGAAAAACACCTCATAACAGCTATAATGAACTGAAATACTGTGGCAGGATCTTGACAGCTGTGCAAAGACAAATGCCTGCAAACTTCAATGAACTGAAGCAACTGTTTAAAGACGAATGAGCAAAAATTCATCCACAATGAAGTAAGAAACTGATAAAGTAATATAGAACATGTACATAGATTTCACAGAAGGTTTCTCCGTTTTGGCTCGATTTTTGTTAAATTAATAATGAGTAATAATAAAGTGTAATGTGTCATGTGTTATTACCTAATTTTAAGACCTGATAAGGACCAGATGATTTTTATTATGCCCTGAGATGAAAACAATAGAATTCACAGAGGGTGTACTTCCTTTTTTTATATGACTGTATGCTTTCTTTCCTCCCCCATTTCCTTTTGCTTAATTCTCATCTTCTCAAATATAGTGTGTTTAAAATTGCTGGTGCTTATTGATAAGTAAAGTGTGATCCAACATTGATATATTGCGAATGTGACTGTATACTTTGTTAATATATTTTTTTCTTTTCTCCTGTTTAGTCCTCCAGAACTGCAGTTCTACACTAGCGCAGCTGCAGTGGTCATGCTTGTTCCTGCTTGGGCCTTTCTCATGGTCAGTCTAAGCTATGGATGACTGTATTTCTTTATCTTACATCACATTAACTATGGGTTATTAGTCCAAGTATCTTCTTGTATCTATATATGTTAGGGCTGTCAATCAATTAAAATATTTAATCCAAATTCATCACATGACTGTCATGAGTCAATAATGTAAACTCTGATAATCCGTTCCACACACCCAAAAATTATTGTCCCTAATGTATCAGAGACAAATAATTATAAGTACACAATATAAAGTAAAAGTAAAGCAAATTAACTTGCACTTTACCTTTGTGGCAGTCGTGACTGACGTGAGGGAGAAGAGAGGGAGGAGAGGAGGTGGAGGATAGGAGGGGTATTGTTTGAAAGAAGAATCTCCTTTCATGAAAACACACGTGGTCACAATTCTATAGTAAACATTTAGTTCGCTCGAATGCTGACTGTGCGAGGGAAGCACGCCGAATTAGGACGAATACGCGGGACGTTGACCTGAGCTCCCGTTGTTTTACGCAGCGAAGACAGAAGAGAGTTCAGCGCAAAATGTTCGCATGTCGCTCTCTTGTTGCCCGCGTGATGCTCGATGTTCGCATCGCAAGTTATCGCTCGTAATGCAGGTTACATTTTAATAAAAGTTTTTGCTTGTCCTGCGAAGCATTCGTAAAGCGTGCAATCGAAAACACTGTGCGTGAATCATCAGGACATTAAACGGAACCTTTGCTTTATTTTCCGCACGGACTGTTTTAATTGCCGGATGTGTGCATTATGGCGGATTTTGGTGCTTGATTTGAGACTTGGCGCCTCAGCAAAACAAACGTTTAGCGTTTTAAAACGATTGAAGATTTTTAGGCGTTTATTTTTTATTTTGTATATCTGCGTAAAGAAAGGACGTTGTATATAAATGTGGGTTGGGTTGTAGGTTTTAATTCCGCCTCTCTCTCGTATTCATTTTGTCACATTTTTAATAAAAAATTGTCAAACGGAAATGCGCGCCATTAGTAAATCGATGCCGTCAGATGAATTTGCGTTAACGCGTTATTAAGGAGTTTATTTTAAAAGCCCTGGTATATTTATTATTTGTGTATATTTTCAACTCGGATGTTTGGGAGGTGTTTTGCTTAAAAGGTTTGGTTCTTTAAGATACTCTATATGGACAGGGTTAGGGTTAGGGTTTTAAACATCCCATTCCACATTTATTCTCCATTTGCTGTTATAATAACCTCCAATCTTCCGAGTGGATCCAATTCATCCCACAAGTGTTCAATAGGGTTGAGCTCAGCGTTTTATAGCAGTAAATCTTTCACTCCAAACCATATTAAGCATATCTTCATGGAGCTCACTTTGTGTGCAGGTGTTTTCTGACGCTGGAACATGTTTGGGCCTTCTAGTTCAAGTGAAGGGAAAATTGAATGCCACAGCATCTAAAGACATTCTATGCAATCGTGTGCTTGCAAATGTGTGGTAACAGAAGAATTGCAGAGAACCATATACATTCGGAAAAGTCAAACGTCCCACTATACTGTGTACTTACCATTCGGTTTGACGTGTTGTTCCTAGATTTTGAATCATTGCTTGAGTATCCACATACCTTTTGGGGCCACTGAGTGTTGTTAACGAGCATTCAAAATTGACCTTAAAAAAAAAATAAAAAATACCGTAATATCCGAACTATAAAGCGCACTCGTATATAAGCCGCACCCACTGAATTTTACAAATATTTTTATTTTTAACATAAATAAGCAGCACCTGTCAATAAGTGTCTACACTGAAACTAATTAACTTTACACAGGCTTTAACGAAAGACACGTTACACACGGTGTAACGGGTGAAATATGTGGCGCTTCCTTTAGAAGCATAGCGGTATTTTGGGAATTGCCTGCTACTGCATTTTTTTCCGGTATTACTGCATGTGTTCAAGACGAGGATTATGTCATTATTATTTTCTGATGCTGATTTCTAAGTTTCTTAGTTCTTTTAACGGCTTGTATCTAAACAGTCGCCTACCAAGAAAGTCATTGTTCACTGTCTTCCTGCTTCCTTTCACAACTATTTCTCTCGGGAGTTTATATTTTGGCATCGCCACGCGTTTAAAAATCACCCAGTGAAAGCTTTTCTCCCGAAGCCGTGCAGCTCAGAACACAGGTGAAGTGGTTTTTTTTTTTTTTTGTTTCCGTTCGGAAATTTAATTGGTCTAATGTTATGGGGTTCAGTTTTTTGGCTTGAAGTTTGTGAAACCAGGAAAAACCCAGGAAAAATTCATAAATAAGCCGCTTTGTTGTTTAAGCCGCGGGGTTCAATATATATATAAACACTATTTAAAAGCATTCGTTATTGAAGCAATGCTCAGTTAATCAAGCACAGCATGCCCAGCCCCTGCAACAGGCGTGCAACATTGCATTACAGTGAATACAATGGAACCATTTATATGTTGCATTATTGGAATTTTTTTATGCGACACTCCCATCTTTGTGTTCTCCTTAGAGGTTATTTTTTTTATCTCTTATCTCTAAATTAGGCATAAAACTTTTTTCAAGGGCTGAAGTAAGCAATGGTTTTGAGGTCTGGGAACTGGAATTCATTGCTTTTACATTCATTCTTATGGTAAAAAAATAAAAAATTCACATGGGAATATGGGAACACAGGCAGTTTTCAGGAACGATTTAATCTCCTACACCAGGGTTCCTCTGTAAATGAAATTTCTTTTTATTTTCACCACCTGTTTTTTAAAAATAGTCAATGACCATGATGATCTTTTTCGATCTTTAGCATATCATTAACATTTCAAAAAACCATCACATTTGTTACATTAATGAGATCTTAAGATCCATCAGGTGCATGAATATGGGATTGTTAATGTTTTACATACTTCACGTATCAAAATATGTTCTGAAAAGAATAGCTGCATGCATCTCAGAGATGAGACATCTTAAACTTGGGTTGTTTCACGTGTTTTATATAACTGTACAGCAAAAACTAGATCCCAGATGATGATGGCTTCCCTTTTGAGTCTGGTTCCTCTCGAGTATTTAAAAAAAATAAAAAATTAATAGAAATTTTCGAAATATAATGATTTAGCTTGTTTATATTCAAACAGTACTACAGTGGACAAACGTTAAAGAAAAAAGAGAAAAAAAAACACTTTGCACAGGATGTAAATAAGTAAATCCATCTCGGAACACTGGGATTTGTAATTAACTGTTTAAAGAAAATCATATTCATAAATTCAATATATGTTCCTTCATAGCCTTTTTTTTATTATTATTACACATTGTATGCTGGTGTATATATAGACATATGCACCACTGAGCAAATTGCGGATTCACAGTGGCACCTGTAACTCGTAACCCTCTTTTGCACCCTCAGGATATCCATTTGTTTGGGAAAAATGGGCGTGGCTTAAACCTGACCCAGGACATTGTGCTGCTGTTGCTTTTTGACGGAGTCCTCTTTCATCTGCAGAGCGTCACGGCCTACGCCCTTATGGGACGCATATCACCTGTCACCTTCAGGTACGAGCAGCATGTGTGTCTTCAATCTATGTAGTTTTTGTGTTTCAGATAGTGTATCTATTCTAATGGGACTAAGTTTTTTCAGGAATGAAATGGGAGAAGGTCGGCAAAGTCTTATAAACATTACATTTATGGCATTTGGCACACACCGTTATCCAGAGCGACTTGCAATAATCTAATTCATACAACTGAGCAGGTGTGGGTTAAGGGCCTTGCTCAAGGGCCCAGCAGTGGCAGCTTAGTAGTGGGGATTTGAACTCATGACCTTCTGATCAGAAGACTAACATTTTAACCACTGAGCAAGCACACCTAATCACATCATCAATAGATCTGTGTGATTTTTGCCCACGGTCATTTTAAGGGGAATGTGTGGAGAAATTATATTCACCAGTACAATTTCATTTCAGAGAATTTGTGCCAGGGATTATTTAAGTTGTTCTAGTGATTTGTGGTAAGATAAGATATACCTTTATTCATCCCACAGTGTGGAAATTTCTCTGTTACTGCAGCAAAGAAAAAGAAATGTGCGAATATGCCAAAAATAAAAAGTAGAAACATGATACAGTATATAGTGTATATACACAACACAATGTATAAATAGAAAAGAAGAAAGAAAGAAAAAAGAGACCATGAGTAAGTAGTTACGCTACTAAACATATTGCACATGTGTTGCTTAAAAAAATCGTGGTTATTGTTATTATTGCACAGTTAAACAGTAAAAACAGTGTGTATATTGCGGTGGCCTAACACCTCACTCTCTGTCTTTAGTTCATATGTTGGATTTTCTTTAAAATTCTCTTCATGTCTGTATCAAAATTCACTGGATCTTCCAAATTGTCTTATTCCTCTTTTGCCATTTCATCATTTTGCCAGGGGGTCGCTCACAAGACCCCCTGTGAATGAGTTGTTACTATATAAATGACAGCGTATTACTTAAAGCAATGTGCGAATATGCCAAAAATAAAAAGTAGAAACATAATACAGTATATAGTGTATAAACACAACACAATGTATAAATAAAAAAGAAGAAGAAAAAAAATGAGAGACCATGAGTAAGTAGTTACGCTACTAAACATATTGCACATGTGTTGCTTAAAAAAAGCGTGGTTATTGTTATTATTGCACAGTTAAACAGTAAAAACAGTGTGTATATTGCGGTGGCCTAACACCTCACTCTCTGTCTTTAGTTCATATGTTGGATTTTCTTTAAAATTCTCTTCATGTCTGTATCAAAATTCACTGGATCTTCCAAATTGTCTTATTCCTCTTTTGCCATTTCATCATTTTGCCAGGGGGTCGCTCACAAGACCCCCTGTGAATGAGTTGTTACTATATAAATGACAGCGTATTACTTAAAGCACATTGACAGAACACATTAATAACGCTAAAGTAAAGCTTTGGCTCTTTGCATAATAAGCTCTTTGTGTTTTTTCTTTTTTTTTTTTTTTTTTTTAGCGTGGCGAGCACAGTGAAGCATGCGTTGTCCATCTGGCTGAGTATCATCGTGTTCAGCAATCCCATCACGCTGTTGTCTGCGGCCGGCACCATCATGGTGTTTCTGGGTGTCATGCTGTACAACAAGGCCAAACAAGTACAGAGGAGTACACTGCAGACTCTCACCCAGTCATCCGATTCAGACCACAGGCCTTTACTTCAAGAGTCCAACATGAAAGCAGCAGACTGACTCGGACGGAACTTAAAATTCTACTAGGATAGCAGTTTTTATATTTATTTCAGCTTTCCGAGAGGTGGAGCAAAGTGTTATTCCAGCTTTTTCTTTTGTGAGGGGGGTGGCAGCAATGTCCTCGTGGACTTCCTCTTCTGACTTATTAGATACCTCACACAAGTGCTCAATTGTTTTTAAAGTAAAGGGTCTAAAGTGAAGCCGATTTTTGTCTTGTCAAATTGACCAGAAGCAGTTTTGTCCGATTCCTTTTAATCCACGTGTACGTGCACAGTCACGTTGCCTTCTTAATTCGTCGACAGGAAAGAGTTTGAATATGTGGAAATGAGCATCGATTCCTTACATGAGCTAAACTTCCCGCTCGTTATTTTTGCTTCGCCCACGTACAAATGTATAGACTCCTAGGAATGATCTTTTCCACATCACCGGTTTGGTGGCGAGGGAATATCAGCGACATTGGTAAATACTAGAATCAGAAGGACGAACTATGACTTCTGGAAACAGTGCAGGAGTTTTAAACCCTACAAACAAATTGATCCAGTGGTACATATTCCACCAGTACGTCCTGAAATTCTGTCGGCCTACTCGAATGCACAAGCTTTGACCACCATCAACCTTCTGGCTCAAAAGCCTATAACATGCTAATATTGTACTTTTTTTTACCTACGATGTATAAGAAAATTGTTTGTTTTTTGACCACTAACTAAAGGCTGCTAAAAAGACATTTTCCAGCTGATTCAGAGACATTTACCAGTCAAACAAAATATAACTGGCTTTAGTAAATCATCTAGATTTCAGTTAAAGGCTTTTTGAAGATGGGGAAAAAAAGACGACTATTCCGGTTATAAACCCGGCCCCTTAAAATGAACTTAGTTTTATTCAGCACCAAAAAGTGGACCAATAGACTAGCAGAGTGATGGATGTCTTTGGTCAGTTTGTTCTTTGAGTTTGTGGTATCTATTCCTTTATCATTCCTTAATTTAGTAAACAATTCCACTATAAATAACTTATAGTGCAATTTATTTCATACTTTCCTAAAGGGGAAAAAAAATACATGATTAAAATGATTATACATCTTTTATTCCTCATTTCAGATTCAAACCAGACGTAAAAATGTATCAGGGTTTAGTTCTTTGAATAAGCAGTGATCAGATACAACCACTTTGTTGTGTAAACAGTGATATTTTTATTTTATTTTTATGACTACTGCTGCAAGACCCTTTGTTGCAGGCATCTGCATTGTACTATCATTCGGATTCTGTTTTTTTTGTGTTTTCTTTCCTGCAGAGAGAATTTATGATTTCTACTCCAAGCTTACAATCACACATTTTTCCTCATTGGGCTAAAAGTCTGATGTTACCTGCTGACCGAATGTTAATCATAGAACCTGTGAACTGCCCCACTGGATTACTGAGTAAAAACTATTTAATAATCAGTCATTCATCTATTTTACACTCCGATAAAAGCCTCACATTCTTCTCTTTTACTTGAGCTGTGTAGTACATGAAGCTTTGGGTTCTAAAACTGTGCTGACATTTTGATTTTCCCAAAAAAACCTCTCTCGTTCATTTTTTTTGGTCGATTTATTTTTTGGGATTTTTTGGGGGATTTTTTTTTTTTTTATAAATAGGTGAACATATCAACATGCTGTCTAAATAGCAGAAAGACTGACAGGACCATGTTTGTTTATACAGTAACGACTAATGAGATCCGGATTTTAATATTGAAAATGTTTTATGTGGTGTTTTTTTTTCCCCTCTGTACACATCGGTCTGCCCTGTGGATAAATGTGCAATTTGCATTGAGGTGTACAGGTGTGATTTTATTTTGTATTTTTTTTCCAGGAGAAATGTCAAATTTAGTTTCTCAAGTTTATAATAAAAAGAGTACAGCTTTTCATCTTGTCATTTTATTGGTCATCTTTAGAAAGTGTTCTGTAAGTCATGAGTGACGGATTGAGTTTTCATCTGCCTTATATGTCATTAAGGGGAAAATGCAAAGTGGAGCTGTTTTTATTATTGTTCTTTTTAAAATAATGCTTTTGCAGACAAAAGACAGAACATATAGTCTGTGATATACTAGAATAGATATCATGGCCAACATCAAACATCTTATATCAAATACAGACAGATTCACAGGTCACAGATTTTTTTTGTGTGGTCCTGAAGTTTCTAAAGGTTCAGAAGGTTGAGTTGGTTTCAGAAGGAACTGGGGAGGTATGGGGTACACTGAACTCATTGTCATGCTCCTGGAACCAGTTTGAGATGACTTTATTCAGATAGGAAGCTTGTGGGACCAAAATAAACCCCAGCTACAGTCCTTAAAACATACAACGATCAATTTGTGGGATGTTCTATACATATTACATTATATACATTTATATATATATATAATGAAGTTAATTTAATATTTATTGATTAAGTTTAGATTATGTAGAGCATTTTTCACAAAAGGCCCTGTGAATGTGTTGTATAGAACATCCCACAAATTGATCGTTGTATGTTTTAATGACTGTAGCTGGGGGTTTTTTTGGTCCCACAAGCTTCCTATCTGAATAAAGTAATCTCAAACTGGTTCCAGGAGCATGACAATGAGTTCAGTGTACCCCATACCTCCTCAGTCCCTTCTGAAACCAACTCAACCTTCTGAACCTTTAGAAACTTCAGGACCACACAAAAAAATCTGTGACCTGTGAATCTGTCTGTATTTGATATAAGATGTTTGATGTTGGCCATGATATCTATTCTAGTGATATGATGATTATTTTGTTATGATTATTTTGTTACAGAAACGTTTGTTTGATATTTACAGTAGGTTTTTCACCACAGGAAAGTCTTCAGGACAAAGGAATTCTGGAATCTTCTGTAAGACCGCAAACTGCATTTCTTGTTTTCTAAACTGCAAGAAAGAAGAGGAAAATTGAAGCTGATAAGTTGTTTGTGGCTCTTAATAGTATAATAAAAAAGAAACGTTTTAAATGGGATTTACCTTCTTGGGTAATTAGCTCTTGAATAATCTAGAGGTGTGTTTGTAGTCATTGTCCTGCTGAAAAACAAATGATGGTCCCACTAAGTGCAGATTAAATGGGATGGCATGTCGCTGCAAAATGCTGTGGTAGCCAGGCTGATTAAGTGTGCTTTTAACTAAGTCACCAACAGTGTGAGCAGCAAAACACACCCACACCATCACATGTTCTTCTCCATGCTTTACGGTGGAAACTACATATTCAGGAGCTATCCATTCCCTTTCTTTACATCTAACAAAGACACAGCAGTTCGAAACAAAAATCTTACATTTTGACTCAGAACAAACGACTGCTCTAATGTCCATTTCTTTTGTTTTTTGGCTCGTTTGACCATGAAGGCCTGACTCATGCACCCTCCTCTTAAGAGTGGATGTTGAAATATGTCTGTCACTTGAACTCAGGGAAGCATTTGTGTAAATCGCCAGTTTTTGAGGTGGAAACTTATTTATCCTCTGCAGCTAATGAATGAGGAAAATGAGAGAGAGAGAGAGAGAGAGAGAGAGAGAGAGAGAAGGTTGAAAGGTGTGTAGATGGTGAAGCAGGAAGTGGATAGGATTAGTAAGGCGGAAGTGAGAGTAGCAATTAAGAGGAAGAAGTGTGGAAAGTCGGTTGGACCAGACAACATACCGCTAGAAGCATGGAGTAGAGTTTTTAACAAGATTGTTCAACATGATTTTGGAAGGTGAGAGGATGCCTGAGGAATGGAGAAGGAGTGTGATTATCTTTAAGAATAAAGGAGATGTGCAGACCTGCAGTAACTACAGGGGATTAAAGTTGATCAGTCACAACATGAAGTTATGGGAAAGAGTAGTGGAAGCCAGGCTGAGAGAAGAGGTGACCATCTGTGAGCAACAGTATGGTTTCATGCAGAGGAAGAGCACCACAGATGCAATATTTGCTTTGAGAATGTTGATGGAGAAGTATATACCCCATGTCCCTCCTCTGCACGTCCAAACAATTTAATCTCGCCTCCCTCACCTTGTCTCCAAAACGTCCTACATGCGCTGTCCCTCTAATAAACAAATTTCTAATCCTGTCCATCGTCGTCACTCCCAACAAAAACCTCAACATCTTCAGCTCTGCTACCTCCAGCTCCACCTCCTGTCTTTTACTCAATGCCACTGTCTCTAAACCAGACAATATCGCAGGTCTCACCACAGTCCTATAAACTTTCCTGGAAAAAAAATCAAAAACTTGATTTCATTATGATGACATGAGTTGTGATGTTTGACATAGCGCTGTGGTGGTATAAGGGGAATAAAGTCTGAGGGTAGAAGGTCTACAGGGACGTTATCATGGTAACTCGCTGTGGTCCACAGAGAGAGAGATTGAGGATGCGTGTGACTCAACCATTAGAGTATTTTATACCCTGTGGGGTACATCATTATTACCCAGCGCGGATCATTATGGGATTAAATAAGTGCACCTGATATCCTCCACTGAGTTCATGACATCACTGTGAACATTAAGATGAATAGGATGCAGTGTCGGAGGACGTAACGTTGTCCACTAGATGGCGGTAATGATCTAGCTTCCTGTCTGACATCCGGAAGTATTTCCATAGTTTTTTTCCCCCCTGTATTTTGTTTTTCCGGTATTTCAAACACGCGACGAATAACTTTCAGGTTTGTATGCTGTTTTCGGAATACATGTATACTACTTCTAGGTTGCTTTTGATACAGCCA
>MU551627.1:1414125-1583842 GCA_024362625.1 Silurus asotus
TATATATATATATATATATACAATTTTATGTATTATATCAAATTAATGCAATACACTTTTTGTTAATATTGATTTTATTGATTCATCAAATCAATTGGCACAATTTAAATTGATTAAAATTAAATAAATTGAGACATTTTATTAAATAGTTTACATTTGTTAGACCCCATTTGGGTAGTACTTGATGTGTGTGTTACATTTATTATAACACACCAATTTTTGAAAGATATGATCTACTTATTCCAACATACTTTAACAAATGTCTTTATTTCTGCCATCCTTCATTCTTTCATTCCCTTAGTATGTGGAATTGTCAGGATTTTCTTCTTTTAAGAAAAATTCTTGAAGCTGGGCATAAAACACGAAAGTAGCGCCGAACTGTCGGGAAAAACAGAAGTGGCAGCGTTTATTATGCCTGCTCAAAACACTGTCCGGGTTTTACAAAACACTACAAATCGTATTTTGATGCACTAGGACTCCGGAGTGAGTAGCCACAGTGACACTGCGCTAATTTTTGTTTGTTTTTTTTTTATACCCCTGGCATTGTTTTGTATGTTTTCAGGTTTAATAATTATGACGGTGACACTGCGCTCAAAGTGCAAGGGAGAGACTAAACAAACCTGCAGTCTGCCACTTAATATGTTTGTGAGGGAACTTAGATTGTAACTATGTTCCGCACGTAAAAAGGATTGCATTCAGTACACATTTGCACCGAACTAAAAGCCCTGAACTGAAACGTTTCAGTACGAATATGTGTACCGTTACACCCTCGGTAGATAAGCATTTTATAATTGAATGGAAAGAAATGTATGGAAAGAAATGTAGTAAAAAGTTTTTCCTGCAGTTCCTTGCAGTAGTAACTTACTTCAGTCTAATACTGCAAAATATCTTTTTGTAGGCATCACCTAAAACTGCCTCCCAGTCGCTGACATCTACTAGGAGAAATATTTGCCCACTCCTTCGTGCAAAATTCTTTCAGCTGTGCAATGTTTGGGGAGCTACTTGCATGTACAGTCAGTTTAAAATCCTCCCACAGAATGTCACTAGGATTTTGATCGAAGCTTTGAGGAGGTTATTCTATAACCCCAACCCCTTCATTCTTTGAGTCATTATCCTATTGGGAAATCCACTATTTTAGCTTTAGTTATTTTTTTTTAAACATGGCCTCAGAATCTCTGTGATTGCAAGTTGAGCATGTGCAGATTCAGCACAGCAGCCCCAAACATATAATTTCTTTCATCATGGTTTTTATTTGTTATATTGTTTTTTTTAAACAGATGCTGGTGTGCTCCCAGTCCCGTGACCCCAAAAAAACACTGCGGCTTAGATGCCTGGTGTTTACCAAGATACATTTTACAAGTGTTAGTCTTATACTAATGTTCAAGGCTGTTCACTTTTGACCACCCAAGGTTATCAAATTGGTATTTTTCCAAAGTCATTCACATTCGTTATAAACAGAAGCAAGAGCTCAATTTTCTGCTCTCACATTACATTTGCTAGGATCGCCAGATCTGGCCAACTTAGCAGTGGTGTTAAGGAATGGTTGATTTCTACTACTTTATTTTTTTTAACTACTAGATCTCTCTACAGCCTTATTTCTGAAATCTTGACTGAGCTCTTTTAGGTCTAGGAACGATGATACCACCCAATCTAATAACAGACAAAAACAAGACAATATATGTGAAGTAAAAAAAAAAAAAAAACCTCTAGAGGTCCACACAAACCTCTGGCTTTTGTGCACATGATTTTCTCTTGAAGAAATAATGTATGTGGGTGTTTGCTTACTTTTTCCATCATAGGAAAATTGCATTTGTATTTTTTCGGTTGTGTAAAGGATAAAATGATTAGATTACCTTTGCCTATCTTTGTCTCCATATCATGGGTTTTACTTACTACTTAACACTGTATTACATGCTTGTTTTTTGTACAATCTTAAACAAGATAAGTTAAATACTCTAAAATTTTATTATTATTATTTTTTTTTACAATAACTTTGTGACAAAAATGTCCATTTTTTTTTCCACTTTCAGACATGCTAATTGACCAAACTGTTTTTTTTTGTTTGTTTGTTTGTTTGTTTGTTTGTTTTTGTTTTTTTGTGGATTTAGTGTCATTAACCTGAGTTTTTCTTTACAGTTCCAGAGTCACGGTTCGATCACGACTCGGAAGAGAGTGTTGAGGAAGACGAGGGTGAGGAAGTAGATGCAGGAGACGTGACCCCCCAGTCTCATTCTCAATCAGCAACACCAGAGGAAAATTACATCCCAGATTCACCACCAGTCTCGCCTGTAGAGCTGAAAAAAGAGCTGCCTAAATATCTGCCTGCATTACAGGTATGAATCAGGGATTCTACCCGGGATGTTTGAGTCGCTATGAGGCAAACAATACATTTTTTTACTATTGTATTTAGGTCTTTTTACGAAATCTACTATATACACAGATCTGACATAACTTTGACATTATAATGTTATGAGCGGTGAGTGAATAACCCTGATTTTCTCTTCATCATGGTGGATAAATTAAGCAGCAAGTGAACATTTTCTTCTCAAAGTTGATGTATTAGATGCAGGAAAAATGTATCAGTATCTATCAAAAGTGGTCCCAGCAAGGAACAGTGGTGAACCGGCAACAGAGTCATGGGTGGCCAAGGTTCACTAATGCAAGTGGGGAGTGGAAGCTGGCTTGTGTGGTTCAATCCAACAGACAAGCTCCTGTTAGCCGCTAACAAGGAAGTTACCGATTTAGCCTTTTATCTCCAGCTTCAAGAATTTCCCTTAAAAGGAGAAAATCCTGAGAATTCCACATAACATGGGAGTGAATGAATAATGGATGGACATAATGAAGACATTTGTTAAAGTGTGCTGAAATAAGTGGAACAGTTAAGATGATCAAATCATTAGAATATGAAATATTAAATTTAAAACACTTTTATGCACATCTGTATTATGCAAATGAGGTCTAATAAAGCAAATTACATTTTTCCATTTATTTAATTGTTCAAATGTTAATCACACATGTTAATAATAATAAACATAAGATTTAACCGAACAATGACTTAAAAACTGAAGAACGTTCCGAACTGTTAATTTTGTGTGCCGTTACGCCCCTAACCCCCGTCTTAAATTGTTTCAAGGGCTGCCGTAGCGTGGAGGAATTCCAATGTCTGAACCGTATAGAAGAAGGCACGTATGGTGTGGTGTACAGAGCCAAGGACAAGAAAACAGATGAAATCGTAGCTCTTAAAAGGCTGAAAATGGAGAAAGAGAAAGAGGGATTTCCAATCACCTCCCTCCGAGAGATCAACACCATCTTAAAGGCCCAACACCCTAACATTGTCACAGTCAGGGTGAGCTATAAAATCTTTTTGATAATTAAATAAAATTGCTATTTGTATGGTGATTGATTAATAAGCTAATGTTTGTAAGGTTTATTGGATCTTTTTTGTATCCATGTGTTTTGCAGGAGATAGTTGTAGGCAGTAATATGGACAAGATCTACATAGTGATGAATTATGTAGAACATGACCTGAAGAGTCTCATGGAAACCATGAAACAGCCCTTTCTACCAGGTGTTGTGCTTCTTTTGTTATGAATAAATAAATAAGTTTTCATTGCATTATTGCCCTTTCAACCGTGTGCTTAAGCTTCGTTCGCGTTCTTTTCTTTTCCTTTTTGCCTCTCAAGGTGAAGTGAAGACTCTGATGATTCAGCTTTTAAGAGGAGTTCGCCATCTCCATGACAACTGGATTCTGCATCGTGACCTTAAGACCTCCAACCTCTTGCTGAGCCACAAGGGCATTTTAAAAGTACAGCCTGCTCAGTCATTAAAATCTAGTTTTCTTTTTTTATATCTAATGTAATGAAAGTATTTCATGTTTTCTAGGTAAAATAATTTCTCACACTTTAACATTTTAAATAATATATTTCTCTTTTTTTAAACTTGAATGGTTGTTATATATCCCCTATCATTCAAAACTGTTGAAATGTAATAAGGCTGTGGATACATTTTTGGATCTGAACTATATGTTTTGTCAGGAATGTTGTTCTTGGGTGATGTGTATGGTATCTGTGTAGATTGGCGATTTTGGCTTGGCACGAGAGTACGGTTCTCCGCTGAAACCTTACACACCAGTGGTGGTCACTCTGTGGTACCGGGGCCCTGAGCTACTTTTGGGAGCAAAGGTCAGTACTACATACTTAAAAGTGCAAAAGCTTTGCCAAGAATTTTTGTTTATTTTAAAATTAAATATTTTCCCTCCCAAAGGTGTATATGATAATGCAACTTTAGTCAGGATGTGTAAATGGATTGCTATTATTTTTCACGGCAGGAATACTCCACAGCTGTGGACATGTGGTCAGTGGGCTGCATATTTGGAGAGCTGCTCACCCAGAAACCACTCTTCCCAGGGAAATCCGAGATCGACCAGATCAACAAAGTATATAAGGTGACCTTTTATATAAGAAATTCTCATCTCTAACAATGAGTCATGTTTTTACTTTTATTATACAATACATTTATTATAATAGTTTATTATTTTTTTTTTTTACCTTGTATGAAATTCCCCATATTCTCCTAAAACTGTGTTATAAGTGAGAAAGTGATTGCAATAGGTTATTTTCTTGTGTTGTAGGACCTCGGCTCTCCCAGCGAGAAGATTTGGCCAGGCTACAACGAGCTGCCTGCGGTGAAGAAGATGACTTTTACAGAATATCCCTATAACAACCTGCGCAAGCGCTTCGGAGCTCTACTCTCAGACCAAGGCTTCGACCTCATGAACAAGTACGGTCTGGGTTTTCTGTTTGCCTTGAGAGAGAGACACACACACAACCCTATTCCCACAACATTCTGTTTTTGTAGTAATCACATACTGTTGCTCCTCTGTGAATTACGTGTTTATTTTTTGAAACAGCAAATGTTTATTAGAAGCCAGTAAGGTCAAAATAGAGTGTGTAAATAAGAATCAAAACTGTATGATATATATATATTTATATTATATTATTAATAATATATTATTAGAGAGAGAGAGAGATACAGACACATAAACACTGAGACATACCGGGCCACTCAATCACCATTAATCTTACATTAATCAGCTTCCTCAGAAAGGCAGTTGTCATCCTTGCGGTGTGTTTAAGGTTGTCATGTTTGAAAACTGCTGTTAGGCCAAGTTTCTGAAAGGAGGGCATCATGCTTTGCTTCAGAATGTCACAGTACATGTTGGAGTCCATGTTTCCACTCAATGAACCACAGCTCCCAAATACCAGCAGCATTTAATGCAGCCTCAGACCATGATGCTACCACCACCATGCTTAACTGTAGGCAAGACACCGTTGTTGTTTTTTGCCACTCCTTACCAGGGCATTTCCACACATGCAGCATTATTCCAAAATAGATTCAATTCATTATTTTTCTTCAAAATTCACAAAACAATATCCTGTAATGGCAAAGTGAAAGAAGTTTGTTTGAAATCTATGCAAATTTATAAATAAATAAATAAATCACGTACATAGTATGGAGTAGTATATTGTAAATTAATAATTTAACAAATTACAGTACATAATTGAGCAAAACAGAGCAATAGACAGTACCTTAGTTTATACACTTTATATTTGTGGCGGTTCAAGTGCCGGTTCAAGAGTTTCCGTGTCTGGTGACACCGATTAAAAAGGAGAGCAACAAAAACTGAGAAAACTGAACTCTGTCGACTGCTGGCAAGAGTAAGGCATCGCACAAGGCCAATCATGTCGTTTCGATATCATCATTTTAAGATCGAAAAATCATAAGTTAAACCATTGTAGTATATGTTATATTATTAATTGGGCTGTCAAAATGAACACGTTGATAGCGTGTTAACGATAATTACATTTAACAGCACTCATTTAACAAACGCACGATTACTGCAGCTCTAATTTCTGTTTCACCCTTTTTTTTTATCATCAATATTAATAAATAATTATAAGGCGAAATTAAAACCCTCATCACAACACGCATTTTTTAATCAGATTAATTACGGCAAATAAAACCGTCTCTTGGAAACATGGCAAAAGTTGCATTTAGTGTCCTCATGATTTACATCAAATAAACACCATAATTACTTTTAAACATTTACAAGAGTATTTAGTCTTCAGGCTCTATGTTGCGTATGGTTTCACTAATAATAAACATTTATTTGTGATTAAGTTCAGATTAATCACGTGTTAACTCAATAGCCTTTGTGCGATTAAATATTTAAATCAAGTGACCGCTCTAATGGTATATTACAAACATTAGTTCTTTTATACTACATTGCTGTTAAATTCTCTAATTGGTAATCCATGATGGAAAGCTTTTTTCTTTCTTAAATCATTTAATTTCACACCAACATGTAAAATTTTTATTTTATAACCTCACATCCCTAAATATTATATTTCATATACATGTTCAGCCAACAACCAATTTTTTTTTTTGTGCTTAAATATTTCATTCGCCCGTTGCAGATTATTTGTAAATATCACACATGGGTGTACATGTGTGCTATATGTTTGGTATGAGCAGATGACTGTCTTTCTGTTGGGTCTGCCTGGAGCAGCAGGGACTTCTGTCTGTCAGGAATTTGTCTGGCATGGTAGACACGGGGCAAACAGAAACGGCGGCCAAATTACACAGTCTAGTCTGCAGCCCTGATGATGTCAGGAAAAGACTAATTTACTTTTTTTCCCTGCTGCGTACTCGGATTTTTGGATAGCATAAACGGTTGGGGTGTAACAGTATACAAATGACATCAGAAATAAACAAGACAGCTTTTTTAATTTGGGGTGGACTACTGTTTATTAATACATGGAATATTTTTCTTATCCAACATTTTTAAACAAACTGTGTTTGCACTGCTGCTCCAATCCTAGCATTTTACACCAATACGATATCTGATGATTGGTTGCTTTACTCTTCACTTCTTATTTGGGTCCACAAGCTAGCCAACTCTTCCCTACCGTATAGCAGCTACCAACCAAGGACGGCAAAAGTTTAAACTTGCTTTCCTCTACACATCAACCTTATAACAAAGCGTGATCTGCTCTTTTACCCAATCAAGGGCTTTCACAAGCATGTACCTTATTGTGTGACCTTATTAGTGATCTGGTGATTTACAGAAATCCATTGTTTTAAAGTTTTTAAACATTCTTATTGCTAATTTCTCAACTACACCTCACTTTAGCATGTAGCTTAGGTTATTTTTTTTTTTATATATATATACACAAATCTTAAGAACAAACTTAAAAGTCAAGATGTTTTATTTATATATTTTTTTGCTTTTTTATTTGTTTATTTTCAATTTAGTTTTTAGTTCAATTTTGATGTGATAGCATTCAGATGTGGTGATGTTTATTTGAGCGATGACGCAAATCGAGCGAATCAGGCTGCAAAGCAAGGACTGTTTATGCACACGCAGACGGAAATTGTACTTGTTAGTTAAACAAGCAGCCTTTGCATAAACAATTGTGATTGGTCATGCTGGATTTTGCAGCCACGTTGCAAAAAAGGTATTTGTGGAATCAAGATCGGTGTGTAGTCGGTAATGAATGCTCTACACAGTCCACTCTATAGTGAGCCTCGCCCTCTTTGCTATCGTTGCACATTTATTGCATTTAACGGCGAATTCTGCCAGGCAGTCCTGAATTTCGATTCGTCTGAATTCACAATAGAATTATGGATCATAAGAAGAGTTAAAAGCAGTAGAGAAAAAGTGACAAAAAAGAAAAAGTGAAAAGCGAGCTGCCAGATTACACAAAGCTGAGTGATCTACAAAACCCAAATGTTTTTGCATGGTGTTTTTAAGTCAGCTGTTTTACTATGCCGTTGATGGATTGGTGGCTGAAATAAAAGAGAAGCTTGGGCTAGCATGCAAGCCATTTTGACTTTTTGCGTAAATCAAGCCTTCAATCTTTCACTGTTAAGATTCCTCACGTACTGCCCCGCCAAGAGGATCAGCGCTGACGACGCTTTGAAGCACGAGTATTTTCGGGAAACGCCGCTCCCCATCGAGCCCTCCATGTTCCCGACTTGGCCGGCAAAGAGCGAACAGCAGCGGGTGAAAAGAGGAACAAGCCCGCGACCCCCGGAGCCAGGCCTGGGATACAGCCAGCTGGTAAGAGACACCACAGCTAAACCGCCAGTGCTGTGCCTGGAAGGCTTACTGTACATGTGGAACTCAAGATATCATTTATACAGTATTGTCTCACATTGGTCCTCTATGAATCTAAACTTTGCTCAAGCCAAAACAAGCAATTCGAATGGTTTTTAAGTGAGTAAGCGCCAAGAAGAAATAAATTGTGATGTTTTAGCTTGCATAGGGTTTAATGGATGAAGAATTTGTGTGTAGACTGAAGGGGGGGGATCACATTTTTGTGCTCACAATCTTTTTTATATTTTTTGAAGGGTGATGACGATCTGAAAGACACTGGATTCCATCTGACGACGGCCAATCAAGGACTATCCAAGTCAGGCCCAGGATTTAGTCTAAAGTTTTGAGGTAAAAACCATGAGCCACGGGAATTTTTTTGTTCGTTGTGGCACCAATGCCAGGACTTAGTTTGAAACAGACTCCCTGAAAGCTGACCAAATTTTCCTCTGAGCCTCCCTGATGAAAACTGTTCAAAATAGTAGGAAGATGGAGACACCCAAGTTCTTTCTGTTGATCTGCTTAAGAAAATAAACTGCTTCTCTGTCACACACAATCCCAAATTGGGATTCTGGCTTTGGATATCAATAAATTGTCCCCACCCCCTCATTCATTCATTTCTGTTTGTCACGTTTGTGTTCGTCTACAGGTTTTAGCTTCCACTACATGATCCTTTCTGGCTTTGAGTTTTTTTTGTTTGTTTGTTTTGTTTTAAGCAACAAAGGACTGTTCAAATGTAAAACCACATTCAAGCCTACACATGCTGGATTCATACCTGGAGTTTTTTAATAATGTGGTTTGCCATAACTGTTGCTCATTGAAACAGGTGATATTGCTTTGTAAGAAATAAACTATTTCCAAGTCTATATTTTATTTCTCATATTCACACATTCTCAAATGTATTTTTATTATTATTAATATTCAGATAACGCAATAATTGAGGACAGTTATGAAAACAGATATTTTTTTTAAATGGAAGCCGCTCCAGCACCAGCTGGCCAAAAAATGATGTCATTCTCTACACTGCACACACAATCAAGTCCGCCTCCTCGATTTTATTAGCGAAGAAGCCACGGTGACTTTCCATCGATATTCTCCACTTTAGTCACGGGTACTTAGTGATTTGGGAGTTTAAAAATGTGAATGAGAAATAAAGTGCTTTCATTTCCCATGTATTACGTAGCATCATAGTGAATTTGTAACAAGCACTGAAGTAGCTCTGACTCACTGGATGATTGTTGTCTGACTGAGGGTTTCATTTTTCCAATAGTTTGAATTTAATTGCTAATTAAATGGTTGAAATTTGATAGAGCAGGTAGACGTTCAAAGTGCAATTGCTGGTAAATTTCTTTTCACATGGTCTTTTTCAAAAGGCAGTCAGCAGCTACTGGCTTTACAGGATGTGTGTCAAAAATACAACCACGTCAGAATACGTTTTGAAAGACATCTAAACTTCACCATCGAACTGCATTCGTACTGAGCATGTTACAGGCAAGTGTTGTTTCATCATAAAATCTCTTGTCCTGGTTTCATTGTTCATGTTCAGACAGCTACTATAGCAAAATACAAAATGTAAAGATTTTTTTTATTCTAATGACCATTCTACATGCTGACAAGATTTTATGGAAATGTCCTGTATGAAAGGTTTTCCTGCTTTTTTTCTCAGTCTAAAGACAATAGGAAGCACACACTAAACAGAATGGAATCAAGTACGTATTCCGACAGTGAAAGTTTAATATTTCCAGTGTTGGACAGTAACAAAAGTAAATGTAATTTGTTACTGTACTTAAGTAGCTTTTTCTTGTTTTTGTACTTTACTGAAGTATTTCTATTTGGGATACTTTAACTTCACTACATTTCAAAGTCAAATATCTTGACTACATTTTGCCAAATTGGTCGCTCCTTTCTATGAGGATAAAAACGTAACTGGTCAAGCAAACGGCAATCCACCAATCAGGGTGGAGCGTCTACTTAACAACATACAGTTCAGCATCGGTTCAACTGCAAGCAAAACATTTTAAAACGTATAACTATAACTACTGACTCCAGCTTGCCACAATACCAGTGGTCTGTAGTTAGAAAGACGGTTTTGGGCTCATGATAATTGTAATAGAGATCAATCAGTGTTTGATTTGTTAATATCATTATATTAATAGATTGTTTTGCTAAAAGTGTAACAGTCTTATGACAATTCACATTATAGACATAATAAATTATTATACTTTGGATACTTAAGTACATTTGAAGGCAAATACTTTTGTACCTTTACTCAAGTGAAGGGTTAAAGGGAGCACTTTTACTGGAGTCATATTTTACCGAGTGTATCTCTAACTGAACTCAACTTCATGGTTTGTGCACTTTGTTTACCACTGGATATTTCTAGGGTTTAGTTAATAGTATATAACACTGTCCAAATGCTAAACTGTAACGCACTTAATGCAGATGCACTCCTTGCAAAACTAGCTTATATTTACATCTGAGAATCTGCATCAAACAATATATTCAATATGTTTCCAGAATAAACAATAAGTAGAAAAAAGCCACAATTTCTCCAGAATAAATTTTTATTTAGCACCTAAGGAAACAAATTTACAACCAAAAAAAAAAAAAAACCCTGACAGCATAATTATCGATAGCTTTATGTGTGAATCTGGAGGAATATGTGCCTGACTAAGTGAGGTTTCCATGGTGCTGTGGTGAACTTTGAACTGTTGGTTGTATCCCGTTTCTTCTCTTATACAGCACTTGATCACAGACTTAATTTTTTTTTTATTTAATTTCATTTAATTTTTTTTAATGAGGACTCCACGGTAGCAGAGCGAACTAAGCACTCGTATGGGACAAAACCAAACATCCGTGGTTTCTGTCAGTACCATTTCATGCCGTGGCTCGACATCCTCAGAAGCGCACCCGTAGCTTCCACGAATAGGTCGTCAAAACCTTGTTCTTCTTCCTCACGATGCAGGTGTACGTACCCTCGTTGATTGCGTTAGCTACGATACTGATGTGATCATCCTTCAGGGTGATGTAGCCAGGGTGAGAGAACTCCAGCAGCTCGCCGTCTTTATACCAGCTGCACAGATCAGAGACGTGAGGGTTAGGAGGTAAACTTGCATCTCTTGAAAATAGTGCTTTGTTTGTTTGTTTTTAAATCCCCATACCTCTAGAATGAGATCAGTACAGTTAATGTAAAAAGTAAAAACTTGCACATCACTGTTTAATATTTGGAATGAAAGTAAAACAAACAAAAAAAACACACTCACTCCACTTTCCCTTGTTTTGCAGCAATTTTCTTTCCACATCGGAAGGTAAGTTTCCGTCCCTCAGCAACCAGCTTTTGTTTGGTCCGAGGTGGCTTTGGAGTCGGGGCGATGGTAGGAAAAGGGAAGGCTGTTTGGACATAACGGTAATCTCAATACAATGCACTGATATAAAATGCTCTAACGTCTGCAACATATGTATTTAAAACTATTAACTGGATTCACGTCTTCACGTCCTGGATCCTGACCAGGTTTCCCAAGCTTTAAGCCACAAGAGAAAAAGAGCAACCACTGCGATGTGAGTTCTGAACCTGAACGATCGTGTCGTCCGTATTGTTGAATTCAGAATTATTTGGAAACTTTTCCCGACTTCTAAGTTATCGTTACCGCAGATGTTTTGGTGGTACTCCAGACGACGTTGATCACTATGCGTCTGAAGCCCACCAGCCACATACTGGGATTTCAGTGGCTTGTAATCATGCAAAACATGTTCCCAGAATGACCAAATTTCACCCTGACTGCAATGAGAACCAGACTAGTAACTGCCTTTTTCTTCCAAGCAAACAGAATTTCAGCGTTTCGTACCAGTCTTGGCTTCTGGAAGAGAAACTGTTTCCCTCCACTCTAGAATATGGGCGTGTTTCAATATTTTTGGATTCATCAAGTTCATCTACTCTGCTGAATTTAGCCTGCCAGCACCATGACTTAATGGGATCTTTAGGTTTTTTTTTCCCCCCAGTCCTACAAGGAATGGATTGCGGTTCTCAAAAAAATGTTTTGTCACAAAGGCAAATATTTATCTGTCAGAGACCAGAAGGAGTGGTCACTGAAAAGAAAAAAAAAAGCACATGGATTCAGCAACAGCAGCCATTTTTTTTTCTTGTCCTTTGTTCAAATGAAAAGAAGATGCTTCCGTTGAAAGCCATAGCGTCATATGAAAACTATTATAAAGAGTTGCATCGACTATTTGGAAACGAGAAAATTGGAAAGCATCATTTGAGGCTTTTGAACATACCGAGGACTTAATTAAATCTCAACACATGTAGCAGTTCACTATTATTAGTTTTTTCCTCCATATAAAAAACACAGAAGTGGCTTAAACTGACCAACTCAGTGAGACTCAATAAGAATGTAGATCATTGAATTTTGAAAATTGAAACATTGAACATTGACACACGATCACATAAAACAAAGTCATTTATATGTAGGAAATGAAAGGATGTATTGGCTAATAAAATTTCTTCTGGAAGCTTTGTCCGTCTTGGCATGAAAAGTGCTTGATCATAAAAAGGCCAACCCTTTCTGTGATGAACATGTTAGAGACAATCACAGTGTTGGTGGGAAGCTTTGAGCCATTTCTGATATTTATGACATTTGCTTTTATCCTTATTGAGTGATTAAAATTAATTGCATTTATAAATATGGGGATATGGAGGTTAATGGTTTTGCTCAGGGGTCTGGGAGTGGTGTGGCTTGGATTTTAACTCCTGATCTTTGGAGCCAATGGCCAATGTCTTAACCATCGAGATACCATCTCCCGTCCTTTTTTTTTTTTTTTTTTTTTGGTCTTTTGCTACAAAATACCCTGGAGATGCTGGGGATTGAACCCAAGACCTCATATATAAAACCACTGAGCTACATCCCCTGGTTTCTGTGAGAGGCTTTTCTTGTTTAAAAAGAAGCAGAAGTGTGCAACATTTACTGAACAGTGTAAACGTGTAAGAAAAAAAAGTGAGTGTAAAAGTTAACTTAAGGTAAATTAAGAAACTCATATTTATGATGCACCACAGAGAGCCACAGTAGATCATTTTTGCCTGGGGCCATCAAACTGCATAACTCCTCCCTCGGAGTGTTTAAAAAGCTGCTCCACAATATAAATAATATAGATATAATTATAGGTGCATGTCAATAAATTAGAATATCATTTAAAAAAAATGTATTTGAGCAATTCAATACAAAAAGTGAAACTTGGGTATTAAAAAAGCTTCAGCACACACAGACTATTTCAAGTGTTTATTTCTTTTTATTTGGATGTTTATGGCTTACAGATAATGAAAACCCTAAATTCAGTATCTCAGAAAATGTTTATATTGTGAAAAAAAAGTATATAATCATATATCAGTCTGTGTGTGATGAATCTATATAATATACGAGTTTCACTTTTTGTATTAAATTACTAAAATAAATCAACTTTTTAATGATATTCTAATTTATTGAAATGCACCTGTATATTTATAGTTTTTCACGCCACACTTATACATTGTTAGTATCTTCGGCAATTATGTGCAATGATTTTAACGCTGTAATAATTAGTTACATGTACAAAAACTTGTATAACTATTATTGTAGTTATTGTAGTATTATTGTCTTTTATGCCATCTGTTAATTTCATGCTGCTACACATTTCATTTTACTTAATACGTATATTTATTTATATTTTCTTATTTTCTATTTTTACTTTAAACTTTGCTTATCTTTTACTGTGAGCTACTGCAACTGAACAATTTCTTTATGGGATTATTAAAGTATTCTGATTCTGATTAGCGATTAAATAAAATGTAACGCATCATAATCAATATTTGCCAGATAAAATCCGACTTATTGCCAGTTACATTAGCAAATAAAATCCGTTGGTATAATTTGATAGTCTAACCAGACTTTAGCAAAGAAAAAGAAAGTGCATGAAGACATAAAGGTGTTTACAATTTGTACGTTCATAGTGCCAAGACTTCTTCATGAGGCCAAATGGTTCTCTGCTTTTTTTTAGTTGTCTTAAGGCATTTTTTAAACTACACCATTAACATTCATGATATTTTTCTTACTGGTCAAAACCAAACAAAAACAAAAAAAAGGCATTTTTTAGTGGCAGGAACTGGAACATACTAAAATCCATCAGAGCCAAATCTAAACTATACATTTTACTGATCTGGATTTCTAAATTTTCCTTTTGTGTTCTGCAAGAACAAAAACATCTTTGCTTCTCGAAATTTTTATAAGATTGTGGCTGAGGTCAAGGCACAATGTAACTGGCAGGTGATTGGCAAAGGAATTGCCAGATTTCCCAGATTATACAATTGTAATGAATTTCTGTAAAACTCTCAACTTACTGTAACAGAAGTCACAGCTGTAAGGGCAGTGCTTTTGCATGAGCTTTCTTTTGCTTTCGCAGTAGCCTTTCCTGGCCCAAGCGGGACAGATAAATAATCTATCCAAACATCCTGGAGAGAGAGAGAGAGACAGACAGACAGAAGAATCAGTAGAGGGAGGGAGATGGGCAAGAAGAAAGTGGAGAACATGGACATGTCATAGAAATTAAGAAGTAGTTCGAAGGCTTGCTGAAAGTCTGCTGACTGTCAGTGAAAAACGTAATTATGTTTGAGCTCATTTCTGATAACGTTAGGATTCCAGGCCAAGGCATTTCCTCAGTCTTTACTAAACACTGAATCAGGATGCATTTTACAAGTCTCTGTCTTGGCTTAACCATCACACTGTTCCTGCATTAAATGAAACCAGCTGTTCTATCTGCGCACCGTACAGCCGCTGGAGTCCCCAGACGTCGTCCTGCGTTATGAGTTTGCGGCCAGTCAGCGTCGCGTTGAGATGCATTATGGCCTTCGGGTTCTGCGAATGCATCAGACCGAGCGCATGACCGATCTCGTGGGCTGCAACATGCACCAGGTCAGTCAGCCAGACACCTGCTCAAAAAAAACAATCACACAAAAGGGCAAAATTAACACTTTCTGCAGTGCTACTGATCATTTCGTTCTGTAAAAATTTAAATTTATGCAATTATCCAAATAGAAAATCATGTGACCGCATCATAAAATGCATACAAATCATCCAGGGTTGAGGGTAAGACCTCTATAGCAGGCCATGCAAGATCTTCTACTCAAACCCATGTGAACCATATCTTCTTAATGCACAAGGGCACTGTGATGAGATGCATTGCGGTACAAATTCTCCTACTGTATGGCTGGAAAAGTCAAGTGTCTCAATACTTTTGTCCATATAGTGTATTATAGTATTTTATGGTCTACCATTAATGCCTATTACTTTTTTTTTGTGTGTAAAAAATATGGAGAATGACCTTGATATTGTGACCTCGTATATGATCAAGATTCATGATTACATTTAATAATGTTGTTCTGCATTGTGTCCAAATGCCTATTGATCAAATTTCTTAAGGAATGCTTTGCTTTGTTGTTTCTTATTGTGAGCTGAGATTAAACATTTGCTAAACGTTTAGTTACCCATGTCTGCCAGGGACATTTACATCATTTACTCCTTACTCCTTAGGAGTCTTTCCTAATTCCACAGCCAAGATTTGGAATAAAAAAAACAGCAACCATGCCACACGTTCAGTGGGCTTGCGCTCATTTAGCTATCAATGTCTAATCTTTTCCAACTGGGGGTAACTGCCTTTTGCTGTAAATGTTGCATTTACTAAGTCCTGACAAAAAAAAAATCTGGGATTAATTCTGGTAAAATTATAGTCTGGAATTGAACAGTCCAAACAGAGGCCAGAGAATGAAATCTGAGATTGCTGTACATGGAAAAGGAGGAGTATTTGATTCACTCACCTTTCTTCCAGCTGAAGCGCATGTTCCCTAAAACCCAGTACTCATCATCATCAAAGTGAATCTCTCCAGTTGGAGGGAAGAAAGCGTGAGCCAGTTCACCCGTGATCCCATCAAAACAGTGATGCAGGTAGGACTGCAGGCAATCTGTATGATTTACTGGGTAGAAGCCTGCCAAAAAGAAGTGGAGAGCTTGTATTCATACACAGGCTGACGAATATAGACGATAGATCAACTCAACACAATCTTCAAAGGCCCTGGGGTACATACTAAGTCCTCAGATTTGGCCCATGACTGACGTTCATCTCTCAGAAGCAGTAGAAAACGCAATGCAAATTCAAAATCCCTACTTCATTTGGTTCTAAACATCCTAAGTGTTTTCAAACATCCATTAAAAGCAGTACGTTTTTAATAGTTTTTTTTTTTCAGGTTGTAAACTTAATTTACAAGGCAGGATTAGGATTTACCTAATTCTAATGAAATCCACATGAACATAAAACAGTGCTTCTCATTTAGTGTCCCTTTCAACCATTATGTTTGGCAACATGACAAAGCACATCGCCTGGTCACATTTTAGAAGTTTTTGCTATACAATAATCCCCCGTTTATCACGGTGGTATACCCAAATCCACCGCAAAAATGCTATTAATTTATATAGTGCTGTACTGTATTAACCTTTTACTCCATTTTATAATAAATAATTAAATTCTTATTAATTCATTTTATTATTTTAACATAAAGCTCCATAAAAACAAGTCTCTACATTTTTTGGTTTATCGAAACCAAACAAATTAGTTATGAGGTAAATGCGAATCCACGATAAACTGGGGATTACTGTAATATTAGTCTTGAAAGTTTGTAGCATTTTAAAGTCTCCTTACTCACAACCTTATTAAATAACACTCCACCGATCTCTAAACCTAAAACTCATTCTACATTTGAGGAAGAAAAAGCAATTTTGATTATCAGCATTTTCCACAATCATCACAACACCCTGTGGTATAAAGTCACATAAAGTTCAGTTTCAGTGCGGCACCTCGTCATCGTATATCCGTTGGTCATTCCATTTATCTGTATTCACTTTTACATCACTGGAGAAATAATCTCTGATTTAACAATTCATATATATTGACTAAATAACATATGTTTTTTTCCCAATTAATGTATTTAAACCTTTTAATGAGGCGACAGTGCACGAGCATCATGGGCATTCTGACAGCTGGTTCTGATAATAAACTTACTTGATTAGACTTATCTCTATCTCACTTATTTTTCTTAACACTTGTAAAAGCTGGCTTAACTAGTATTTAGACATCTGATCGCATTTACCAAAGTGTTGTGTTGTACTGACTCATTATCTTGTGAGATTTGGCCGAATAACAAGGCAAAGTAACCAAATGTAAAAAGATTCTGGTAAAATCTTGTTAAAAAAACAGCAAAAACTATATTTTATGATTTCAGAAAGTATGTTATTGGCAGAACAAAAATCAATACTAGTCAAAACTTTTTTTGTGGGTGTGCCTTCCACCCCCACTAATTCGACAGAACGCGACACATGAACGTGTTTAGTTTACGTTTACAATCATCATTAATGAAGAACAATCTCTGAGGTCTGGTGCAAATAATTTCAAGTTTATTTGTAAACATAATAAAGGCCAATGATGGCTGAAGAGTTTGAAACTGTCAGATTGTGGGCCCTTAAGCAAAGCCCTGTATCCCTCATGTAATTTAGGCATTATGCCTCTATTGTCCAACTTGCGTTTGGGGTTATTTGGGCTGAGCCACAGGTATTTTGGCTTTCTGACGAACAATTCAAAAGCAAAGATGTGGCACAAAATCTGGACCTGATCCACATTTCTGTCACTGAAAGAGATTTCGAACTATTTCAGATGAATGGAGCAAATTATGCCTTTTTCACTTGTGTTTGGTTGTGATAGTTTCCAGACATAATATGGTAAAAAAGTTATGTCTGCAATTAAGGCCAGGAATTTAGGTGAACATTCCCTGGGATGAATCTGGTTCACTATTCTGATGAATTTCTTATATATAATGGTCTGTTAAGTGAGATTGAATTAGTGGTAGATGTACAACTCGGTTCCAAATGTGAAAAGAAGACAGATGGGGTGTCCCAAAGAATTTGCATCACATTTACATCATATTCTCAATTCCTAAGTACAAAGGAATATATGAATATATTATAATAATAATAATAATAATAATACATAAAGATCCTTTCCAAATCAGCTCCCAGTACTATTATTAACATTTACATGTTCTCTTTTTTATGTTATTTGTGTTGTCTTGAGGAGAAAAATATTTTGTGAGATGAATATAGTTTTATTTTGTTCCTCTTTTTAATACTCTTTTTAATAAAAAGAAGACCAGTTTTATGGCATCTCTCCATTAAGTGCTTTGAGTATTCGTTGTATATGAGGGCATCCATGCTCATACCGATTTTGATGTCGGCCTCCTCATTATCAGGAACCTCTCTAAAGCTGAAAGGTGACACATCGCTCCACATAGCAAAGGCCTTGGAGATGCCCCGGCGTGTGTCGCTGGCGTTCATCAGGTTCCTTGGGAATGACAGCAGTCTGTGGCAAACAGCAATATACATTTGCCCATCAAGGATTTATACCAATTGGCCAGGCAGAGGGACCGAGCTGGAAAGGATGTGCTGCAGGTTAGAGCAATAAACGATGGAGATGGAAATGTGTTGAGAAGATGGAAGGAGTATTTTGAGCAGTTGATGAACAAGGAAAATGAGAGAGAGAGCGAGAAGGTTGGATGGCGATGGTGAAGCAGGAAGTGAGAGCAGTGATTAAGATGATAAAAAGCGAAAAGTGGGTTGGATCAGATGACATACCGATAGAAGCATGGAGATGTTTAAGAAAGATGGCAGTGGATTTTTTAACAAAATGGTCAACAAGATTTTGGAAGGTGCCCTAATGGGAGCAGCCGAAAGAAGAAGAGGAAGAAGAAGCAAATGCTGCTCAAACTGTGGATTGGCAAAATGTCCAAAATGTAACTTATTTTCCATCTACCTTAACTTTTTTTCAACTTTATACAACACAAAAATGTCTTGATCTTTTAAAAACAAGCAAATAAAAAATGTTTAAAGCATGCCTACTTGTAGGTTAGCTTGAATTTGTCCCATTTGAGTTTCTCCGGAGTCAGGGTGTAACGCTTGTTCCTGGAAAGGTGAAGCATGTGGGACCGGGCGTCTTTGCGGATCCCAATAATCAAAACGCCAGACATGTGAGCTTCTTCCTTGGACAAAAAAACCTCAGATTAGCCAACTGGCAAAGCCTGTGACGCGTTTGCTCCGATATGCGTGACTCGTCTCCTGATACACTTTTAATAGTGGCACTTCTCTAATGGCTTTAATGGCTTCTTAACCAGAAGCACATCTTGAAAGAATTAGTCAAGCTGATTTGAAAACTGAAATGTGCAAACAGACAGACGCTTTATTTTAAAAAGTTACATAACCCTTAATGTTGTGTGGCTTTTCTTTCTGCCTGGGACCTGCTTTGTGTCCAGAGGTAGCTGCTAGCACTGTTGCTGTAAAGAGAATCATTGTGGACAGAAAGGAAGAAAAAAAATCATTCCTTTGGGTATTTAATCTAAGAGCTGCTACACTGACCATTTATTTTTAAAAGAAGTATGGATACAAGTATTGGGACACCTTGATTGTGCAGCCATATGTGATTTATTACCCAAAATGTTAGCACAAAGTTGAAGGCACACAGTTGTTGGTGTCTTTGGATAGGGTAGCATAAAATGTCCCTTCAGGGAAAGATGGAGTAGAAGATCTTAAGTAGCATGATATTGAACTTTGACCTCAACTCTATTGAAGACATTTGGGTTTAATTTGGACACTGCCTTTTCACCCTACATCAGTTCCTGACTTTATTAACACATTTTTGGCTGAATGAGCACAAATCTCCACATGTAAACTCTAAAATCTAGTGGAACATCTTCCCAGAAGAGTGGCAGTTAATTTAACAGCAAATAGGGACTAAATATGAAATGGGATGTTCAAAAACCACAGGTAATTCCTCAGATGTCCACAAAATGCTATTCACTATCTCTAACATGTGTATGACATGATGCCAGCCTTTTTTTTCCCCCTGAGTTTCTTAAAAGATTATGTCTGGAGTCAAACGCATTGAAGTTGCTTAGGGCGCAAACAACTGGGGGGCACCAGTGAGAGCTCCCTGCCCCACCAAAAGTATTATTATTATTGTTATTATTATTTCGTAGTAGTATTTATTGTTATTTTGTTATTTTGACATGCGATTATCTGAGTAGTCTCTCTATCGATACTGTTCGCTGGTGTTAGGAAAAGAAATGGAGATGTAGGACAAAATATGGAGGCATGCTACTAATGAGTACCTGTTTTGTAAGCTGATGGCTGATGCTCCATCATCACAAGCACAATATGACACTGCATATCAGCACAGACATTTCAGCAGCGAAATATTAGCGTTAAAGCATTTCTGAAGGCATTACAGGCCATGTTGCAGTGATTATTAAATGTGTTTAACCTATTTCATTGAGGGTTGTGAATGATTTGTATGGCGTAGGGGTGGAGCATTGTGGTGGGAGGGCAGAGCCATGGGGGGAGGTGACAATAGGAATCTCGCCTGGGGTGCCAAAAAAAGCCTAGAAACAGCCCTGTTAAGACATGAATCTTAGCAAGTGATACCCATTATTTTGTTCAAGATGCTATCTTATCTTATATTTCTCATTATGCAAAGATTATTAAACAAATATCTTTATGTAATAAACTAGCAGCCTAGTTGGGTTTTGCATGAACCTAGCATAGATGAATGAATAAACTCTGTATGCTTATGTACGAGGTGAAAAAACTACTGCTAGGACAAACCTTGAGATCCCAGTCCTGATGTACACTTCTAGTGAGTGTCTGGTAAAATTTCTTGGGAGTTCTAGAATAGTGTGAAAAATGCAGAATATTGTCTGTAACACTAGTACCTGTTCTTTAATCTGTGAATGGGTTCATATTTAGTTACAGCAGTAAATGAGTAAATGATTTCTTAATGATCTAATAACTAAAAAAAAAAAAAAAAAAAAAAAATGGAAATCAAATCCTCTTGAGTGCTGTTTATTATGCCGTTCATACATGGATATGACATGCAAGACTGGGGCTTCTTTGACGCTATGCCGGAGACATGCCGACCCAGCAGTTGTATTAAACAAAGATGAATTATAGAAGCTTAGAGCCGGCCAACACTAGCCCCTGCTACAGTGCTATAATGAAAGACATTCATAAAGGATATTGGTACAACTGAAACATCCACTGCAGTTAGCCTGCATGTTTGAAGCAGTGCTCTACACGTGGACTTGAGATCCCAGTCCTGATGTACACTTCTAGTGAGTGTCTGTTAAAAATTTTCGGGAGTTCTAGAAAATGCAGAATATTGTCTGTAACACTAGTACCTGTTCTTTAATCTGTGAATGTGTTCATATTCAGTTACAGCAGTAAATGATTTCTTAATGATCTAATAACTAAAAATAAAAATAAAAATGATAGAAATCCTCTTGAGTGCTGTTTATTATGCCGTTCATACATGGATATGACATGCAAGACTGGGGCTTCTTTGACGCTATGCCGGAGACATGCCGACCCAGCAGTTGTATTAAACAAAGATGAATTATAGAAGCTTAGAGCCGGCCAACACTAGCCCCTGCTACAGTGCTATAATGAAAGACATTCATAAAGGATATTGGTACAACTGAAACATCCACTGCAGTTAGCCTGCATGTTTGAAGCAGTGCTCTACACGTGGATCTTATGTAACTCTCCGAGGATGACAGACGAAAATTTGGGTGGCTTTGTCATTTCACGAGCTGGCAAGCGCAACTTTGGAACAAGCAAGGGGAAATAAAAATTTTTGATCACGGTGCTCAACTGGAACGGTCCCCACTACGGCCTCTCGCATGCGCACAAGACATTCCATAAAAGGCAAACAATCATTTGGCTTTGAAAGTTTACTGAGCAAATATGAAAGCAAAGAGATTTTTTTGCAGAGATTCTTCAGGAAATCTTTATTTATTGATGTATTTTTATTACATGGCAAAAAGAGTGTCTAATAATCAAACGACTGCAAAAGTAACCTAATACTGAAAGTTCTCTACATTGGAACACACAAACACACATCGCACCTCAGAGCAAAAGCCAGAGAGTGTCTGGGTTATAAGTTTACAGACTTGGAATGAGATGTCAAGCTCTTCCACGTTGTTACAAAAGAAACCTTCAAACTCAATATCTTAGACGAACAGTCATACAGAAACAATGTCTATATGTGTTGCAATGCGTAGTGATGAACTTTCCATCATGCAAATCCCCTGGTCGATATGACCCATCTGGATTTCTTGTAGAAACTGATAACAGCAGTTTATAGAGAAAGACAGAAGACAGACGGCTTTTTTTTTTTTTTTGGACCAGTGTGGGAGAGGAGACATTCCTGAGTGGAAACAGTCCCAAAACAGACCATTTAGCCTGGCTTTATATCACATGCTTTTTCAGGCTTGTTGTTCTAAGCTGCACTCTTGGCAGATGTGTTCTCTTTTTTCCTAAAGAAAGTCAATGGAAAATGACATCCGAAATCCAAGGCAAGCGTGGCAGTGTCGGACCCTCAAACGACGCCGGGTTTGCTTTAGAGGGATCAGCTTGGATTGCAGCTTGAGCCCACGGAATGTCGCATGACTAGTAGTGTTTATTCATGGACTGTTCAGAGGAACTATTTGCAAAACTTTGAATGTGAAACTAATAATATTATACAACCAGGTAATGTTTTATCCAGTTTTCAGAATAAAAGCCTGTGTCCAACCTGGTCTTAACTAATACAAATTGGTCCCTATATCAGCTGATGTAGTCCGAAGATTTATCCTCATGTGCGTTCTGAGCTAATTCTACTCGCCATGGTTGTAAATAGTGATTATTTGAGTTATTGCAAACTTCCTGTCTGTTCAATCTCCTCTAATCTTCCGTATCAAAGCCATTTCTAAACACGGAACTGCTTGTCAATGGATGCACAACTTCTAAGTTGAGAAACTATTATGTATTATACCAGGATATCAACAGTTTTGAAATAGTCCACTTGCTGGCTTGCATCTGCATCATTTTTTTTGCACTGTGCTGCTGCCACATGATCAGGCGATTGCCTAATTACACGGACGCCAAGTGTACACGTGGAAGGGGTCCATGAGTGTATTCTAAACATATTGCTAAATATATGGAGCATCATACAGGAAAGTGACCATATTTAATTCTCTGAATTGTCCTTCAATAGAAGTCATCTTTACATACAATGAAATAACCCCGAATAACCACACTATGATAGAATTCAGAAACCCCATTATGCAACCAGGTTTTGCTGCTTCAGAAAACAAAATAGTCAACTTAAGAAAAGGTGTTAACAAATTTCACCTAAAACACTTTTTTTTTAGTTGATAACCCAAATCAAAACAGTCGATTAAGGCTGAAACGACCCCAAATTGCAAGTTAAAGCACGGTTTGAAAATAACACACAGAGGCTTGGAACTCGCTGATCAAACGAAGACATGAACAGTGCAGCTACTTCACAGACCCTCCTGTCATGAAGTCTGCCAGGAACCACTAAACCTGAACCTGACATTACACTTGACTCAAGCAATGTTTACCGTCACAGTTCTCAAGCATATTTGCTCAGCATCAGCATTCGCAAAAGTCTTTCCATACGGACATGACAGACTATACTTCATTTGGGTTTAGGAAAGTTCATTGCAAAATCAAAAAGTCTCAGTTAACATTGTTTCTCTTGGTGTCCAGCTGGACTGAGGGAAGGAAAAAAGCGAGCCTTGCAGCTCTTCAATTGTGTGGCTGTTATGTAATTATGTTTAACAATATGTACCTGTACATTTATTACATATGTACATTTTGTTCTGTAACAGCCTTATTACAAAATGGATTAAATTAATTATTTTCCTCAAAATTCTACAAACAATACCCCATAATAACAGCGTGAAAGACGTTTTTTTCAAATCTTTGCGAATTTATGTAAAAAAATTGAGAAAGAAAAATCACACAAGTATTCACAGCATTTGCCATGACACTCAAAATTTAGCTTAAGTGCATCCTGTTTCTACAACTTGATTGGAGTCCAGCTGTGGGTAAATTCGTTCGATTGGACATGATTTGGAAAGGATTACATCTGTCTATAGAACAGTTAACAGTGCATGTCAGAGCACAAACCAAGCCATGAAGTACAAGAAAATATCTTTAGACCTCCGAGACAGGATTGTATTGAGGCACAGATCTGGGGATGGGAACAGAAAACATTCTTGCAGCATTGAAGATCCCAGTAAGCACAGTAGCCTCCATCATCCGTAAATGGAAGTAGTTTGTAACCACCAGAACTCTTCTTAGAGTGGGCCCCCTAGCCAAACTGAGTGACCAGGGGAGAAGCGCCTTAGTCAGGGAGGTGACCAAGAACCCGATGGTCACACTGAAAGAGCTCCAATGAGAGAGAAGAACCTTCCAGAAGAAGGGTGACAGTTTATCTTCTAACAGGACAACGGCCGTAAGCACACAGCCAAGATAACATTGGAAGGAATGTCTACGGGACGACTCTGTGAATGTACTTGAGTGACCAAGCCAGAGCCCAGACTTGAAAATAACTGTGAACCGAGGCTCCCTATCCAACCTGATAGAGCTTGAGAGGTTCTGCAAAGAAGAATAGGGAAACTGCCCAAGTGTGCCAAGCTTTTAACGTCATACTCAAAATGACAAAAAACAAAAAGGTGCTTCAACAAAGTATTGAGCAAAGGCTCTGAATACTTATATATATATACTTAAAATCACATTTTTTCATTTCTTATTTTTAATACATTTGCAAAGATTTCAAACAAACTTCTTTCATAATGTCATTATGGGGTATTGTTTGTAGAATTTTAAGGAAAATAATGAATTTAATTCATTTTGGAATCAGTGAATCGCTGTGAATACTTTCCAGATGTACCTATTATTTCAGTGGACTAATCTGCAATTGTTTGCAACACATAAGTGAATGCAACAGTGATAATGCTATGGATCTGTGTTTTCTGACTGAAAACCACTACAAACCACATTTGGAAGCTTAAGCATAACCTTTTAGCTAAATGTGTAAGGTATAAAGTGCTCATGCCCTTAAAGTTGCGCTTTATATGAATAATTAATGTTAGTTCACATGTTAGTAGTTTCCTGCTAGTTTCCTTCTTTAAAATAAATAAAAAAATCATAAGACACACATCCTACCCTCTAGAAACGACTTACCTGTTCTGCTTTGTTGTTGTTACTGAATATTATTGTTTAAGCAGGATAATTGGATAACTACTAGCTGGTGTTATTTTTGCTTCCCTTACTGATTATGGTTTGGAATAGAAGAAAAATTATAATCAAAAACACCACATCTCAGTGTTGAATGAACGTTGCAAGTCCACAAAATATGAGCCAAGTTGGATCTGAAGATCATAAAAGCATATTGTATGTTAACCCTTATGTATGTTAACAAAGTACTGAGCCTTTGGAATGTGAAAAGAGTGGTCACTGCTAGGATGACTCCCCCGATACACAGGGCATGAGAAGACACTAAATAGGTTCAGGAAGCTGAAAGTGCCCTTAATCACATACTATAAAGTAAAAATGAATTGGTGGAAAATGTAAGATCCTGTGAGTTTGAAGGTTATTGTATGTGATTAAGGACACTTTTATCTTCCTGAACCTATTCAGTGTCTTCTCATGCCCTGTGGATCGGGATTTTAAAAAGAAATGGTAAAAGATTTGTGTTCAGCTCCAGAGGCTTGTAAATGATATGCAAAATTGCACTAAAAGTGTTCTTCGTTGTGTGATAAACACCTTACCGGTGGTAAGTTATTAATTGTCATCGGTCTGTATTTTTGACCTTATTGAATTACAATATTACACTAAATCTGGGTGCTTAGAGGCACAAGAGCCACCATACAAAAGAGTTTTTCTTGCAGAAAAAAAGGTCATGTTCAGCTTTAGGAAATTAACCACACGTTGAATTTAGTAGAGTGTAATACATTATTTAAAAGAAAAGAATGCTGTACAATTTTTTCCTACCTTAAAGGTCTATGAAATAAATCTTAATCTTTTACATCTTATATATTTTCTTTAAATACCCAAGTGCTCTGCCAGCTTCAGAAGAGCAGATTGCTGACCTTCATTATCCCTATACTAAAGTTATAGCTCCCTCACCCTGAAAGTCTTAGTGATATTTCACTTGTTAAAGCTAAACCAAAAAAAACCCCACTTCATTAAGTGCTATTCCAGTTTACATGCTAGAGTATGGAGTCCCCCTGTTGTGTATGAATACAACTTTTATGTTCTTTGGATTTGTTTTGCTATGCTGTCGATCTCGTGTCACTTAGTATTTTATTATGTTCCTCTAGTTGTGGTTATTGTATCAGATGTTTTCATTGAGTTTTGTGAAGTTTTTGTGTTTTTTTGGTTTTTCAAATTTGTGAATCTATCTATCTATCTATCTATCTATCTATCTATCTATCTATCTATCTATCTATCTATCTATCTATCTAATTGATTGCTTACCTTACTACTAGTTCATATGGTTGGATTAAAATTATAACACTTTTGCACCATTCTACACTTAAGAAATATGAAATATGGGGTCAAATCAGATTAAAGAGAAAATATAAGATATATTTACATAAAAAAAATCTAATCAACACGCAAAAAGACTTACATGATCAGTTCACATACAGTGCCTTTTGAAAATCATCACACCCTTTTGAAATAGTTACTTTATTTGTATACAGCCTGAAATCAAACCCTTTTTCTCTTCAAGTTATTTAAAGAAAAAGGCAACAATTCTGAAAATTATGAAATAATTAAAAACAAAAAAGCTCTTTACATAGTTGTTAGATAGTTGTCACCTGTTTAGACTGAACAGTCTTTAAAGCCTTCAAAGTCGCTTCTGGACTCTTGGTAGCTTCTATGATCAATGTCCTCCTGGCTTGGTCATTCAGTTTGACAGATGGAGTGATCAAGGCAATGTGTTGGTAGTACTATACGCTTTCCACTTCTCAATTATGTTCTGAACAATACTTAAAGTAGTAGCTAATGTCTTCAATATCTTCTCCTAACTTGTGTATTTCTACTAAGCAGTAGAAATACACTTTGCAGTACCATGCACTACTAACAATGGATTCTTCAAGAAACATCTGGTTTTATTCTGAAGTTATCAAAACCACTACAATTGATGTCAGATGGAACAAACTGCTGTTTGATCTGGAAGTTGATTGGTTTCACCTGAGCAAGTTTACAATTTTCACTAATTATTTTTAATTATCCTCCAGAAGGTTTTAAACTGTTATTTTCACTTTGATGATAAGAGTTATAATGTGTCCATTCAGCTCAATCAGGTTAGACTTAATTTAGAAGTCTAACCTGAGAGAGCCTGGTTTGGTTTTATTCAGGCTTTGGAAATACATGCAAAATAATTGTTAAATGCACAAGAAAAAGCTGTGAAGTCAATTCATGGTCTCTTAGTTTCACGTACATGTGGTGGTTCCACAGCCGTTTAACACGAGAAACTGTCCAAACTCACACCTTACCTCAAAAGCCCAGACTGGAAAAGCTGTGGTTTGCTGCATGGCTGCTAAAAACACCCCAAGCAGCCCGAGAGCCACAGCCAGAGCCAGCTCTTCCTTTCCCCGCACCATGTCTATGTCCAAAAGTGTACCCACAAACAGCACGTGCTCAACTTCTCCACCATCTATTTCTCTTTCATTCCTATGCTTTCCATCTGAGCTGCGATTGTGTCTGACGTCCTGCTCGAGTGATGAAGTGTTCAGTGCTTCTCCTCAGCCTGATGTGTGTGTGTGTGTGTGTGTGTGTGTGTGTGTGTGTGTGTGTGTGTGTGTGTGTGTGTGTGTGTGTGTGTGGCCATGCTCCAAACTGTGGAGCTGCACTTTTTCTTTTTTTTCCCCACTCGGACAATTCAGCACACCTCTGAGGTCTCACATTACTCCAACTGAGATCAGAAGAATTCGGAAAGGAAAGCAGCTGTGGACTACTATACTGAAGTGCATCCAGGCAGAGATGGGGAATTTGATTTATATGTCGTTTTATTAAATACCATACTCTACTTTCAGAAAAAAATAGCACCTATTTGTACTCATTTTTAATTAAAAAGCAATCAACTGAACTTTTACAAAACTGTCACATTTTATACCTTTAAATTTTAAGGGGCGACACAAGCAAAAACCAAACTCGTGCAATTACAAATCATTTGTCTTCTATAACTGTACTATATGGTCAAAAGCAACTGCGTAATCAAGAAAAATCAAGTATCACTTTTTCATGGAAGGAGAATTGAGACAAACCGTTTCATGTTATGTTGCAGTCCTAATGCAGACTTTCACATAAAAACATGAAAATAGTCTGAATATAGTGGTAAACTGTGTTCTAATGTTGTTCTGCTTGCTGTTAAACTGTTATCTGTATGTTTGTGTTAAGTAGATACCACCAACCTGCACTGTCAGCTGTGAGGCCTCCTATTGAGAGGTGTGTGCATTCCAAAATCATCTCCAATCAATAAGCTTTTCCGCAGGTAGACTCCAGTAAATTTGTAGAAACGAAAGAGAGAATTCAAGAGAAATAGGAAGCATCTAGAAGCAAGCAGTTCTGTTGCAAAGGGTCTGAATACTTATTTACATGTAATATTTCTTTAAAAATGTACAGACATTTCCAGAATTCTGTTTTCATTTTGTCTTAAGGGGGTACTGAGTTAAGATTCATGAGTAAAAATATTAATTAGAACGATTGTACTATCAGGCTGCAACAAAAATGTAAAAGTTTGGAAATACTTTAACATCTTTGAGAAACACATACATGTTACTTTTGTTTATATGCAAATAAAATTAGGTAATTTAACTGTATTTGCTTTGACAAAATAAACAAAAGCAAAAAATCTTCCTTAAGCATGAATAACAGCTTTACACACTCTCTGTATCCGGACAGTTTGTTTCTCCAAACTTTCAAGTGATATATTTTGCTGTGCCTTTAATAAAACTTGCCAAAGTTGTTCTTCTCAATTTGGAGATTTATTTCTGAACTTGCGATCAAGTTCACCCCAGAGCAGTTCAGTAGGATTTAGGTGCAAGGGCAGGCTATTCCATGATAGATAAAAAATAAAAAAAACTCCAGCTGACTGTTTTGCTCTCTAAATAACGCATACAGAGATTGGACGTACAATTCATGTCATTTGTCTTGTTGTATGGTAAAGTCGGTTCCAATAAGTCGTAGTCCAGATGTAATTGCATTGTGATGTATTATGGAATGGTAGCCAACCTTCCCTGCTCCAAAAGAAACCCCACACCACCTCCATGTTTGACTGTGGGTGTGAGGAAGTCTGCTAATATCTTCTCCCCTGTCTTACACAAGTTGTTCTGTTAAAGCCAGAAATGTCAAACTCATCTGTCTACAGAACTTTTTTTCCAGTCATTCACTATCCAACTCTTGGGTGTTTTTACCTTTTACTTAGTTTGTTGAATATAAACAAAAGGCAGATTCATGTGTCTCAAAAATGATAAAAGACCAGGCATCAGCAAAGATTTGACAAGCACTGTCCGATAAATAAATGATAGAACACCATACTAAAATCTAACCTTTTCCATTACATCAACAAGCCAAAGGAATGGACCTTTTTTTTTTACTGACATTAGACAATATTAGCAACTTAATCCCTCATTGTTTAAGCCATGATATCCACAGCACAATGGCTTCCCTTACAACTGCCAACCTTTTTTCACCCCCAAATGATGGTAAAGTGTGATTTTTGCATATGGATTTCAGAAATCCTAGGGCCCCCTGGTGGATTAAGAAGTCTAAATGACCCCTTAGGCCACTCAAAGCAAGACATAGCCCTGACAATATCTATAAGGGGAAAAAAGTTTAAAGATACATAAATAGACATACTGAAGGTATAAAGGTGTATGCTTAAGGGAATCATAACAATGACAAGGAAAGTCACTGCTAAGTTAACTTTTTCCTTAACAGTTAACAGTTGCCTTGTGTAAACCTTCCAAAGTTTATTGTTTTGAGTTCAGAAAATCAGGCTTGTAAACAATGTGTGAGGCGGATTTAGCCTCCCACAAAAGAAGTTCATAAATATACCTGTCACTTTGACTCTAAAAGTACACCTAAGTGGAAACCGCTAGTATGTTTATTAGAGATGTGCATGTCCATAAGAAAGAAAAAATTAAAGCAAGGCAGGATTTTTTTCCTGTTCTGTTTCCAGGAAGATGCAGCTCTACCTCTGCCATGTTAATCTATATTTTATGTGAATCTTGTGAATATTGGTTATTGGTCACTTTTTAAATAATAAAAGCACAGTCTTTCTTGATTTTTCATGACAGTGACTTAATTTTCTCATGATGTCGACATTAGTTTTGTCGTAATCACGACTTAATTATATCGTGAAAATGTTCTGCCTCTATTATAATAATAATCTAATCTAATCTAATAATGTCCTCCTGTGGTACACATTTAAATAATGAGAACGAAAGGTTAAATTGTGTGAATATAAAAGAAAAACAAAAAAATTAATGGGGAACGTGATTCCTTTACACGCTTTGTAAAAATGATTGAGTGCGGATCTCAAGTAAGGGCATTTTGTTTCCGCCCGGAGGGAACACGTTGCTGTACATCAGAGGGCTGGACGAAATGGCGTGCGTGTGCAGTTTGCTATTGACAGAGGGATGTTAGCTGGGTTGCTAAGCTAAATAGCTTTAGAGTTGACACGTCGGCTGTGAGTGTGTCGGCAGGTTAAGGATTTGAGCGCTGGAGGAGAGAATAAATCACAGGACGATGTGTCCACAGTGCGTCAAATAAACGTTTAGCTTGTCACAGTGGGACAGAGAGCAGGTATGTGGGGAAAATGCTAACTAGTTTTGAGATTTGTCCTCAACTTCAAATGCGCACGAGTGTCTCCTAATCCTCTATAATCTCAGTCTGGCTAGTCATGATTAGACTTTAGCAGTCTGAATGAATTGAGAATAAGATCAAATGAGCATGGAATGGTTTAAAAAGACATTTGAAGCTCGTGCTGGTTCTGCTGACAGGAGGTTTATATGATTTATATGCTCATTGTCCTCCAGTATTTCGCTGCTTTGCTCACTATTCTTGACCTCACTTGACCACTTGACCTCGATCAAACTGTTTGTGTGTGAGAGTTGGTCACGTGGTTCATTCCTAAACTCCCACCACTTATATTTAAATGTCTCATGTGGTCATGTCTAAGCCAGAATGTAACCCTCAACCTTTATCAGACTCTTTTTTTTTTTTGTTAGTTTATTTGATCTATGAATATTTTTGTGTGTATTTGAGGCAGGAACACAGGTAGCGATGGCAGCTGGCCAGAAGAAAAGCGCTGCAGAGACGCACTTGCTGCCGGGCTCGAATGACCTGAACGGCTCGAAAGCACAAGGAGTGACACCAAACGAACGAACCTGCAATGGCAAGAGTTCTCGGCTGTCCAAGATGGCCTCAGGTGTCCAGGTGAAGTGTGCGGCCTACGTCCTGGCCTTGCGGCCATGGAGTTTTAGCGCCTCTCTGACGCCCGTGGCTTTAGGAAGCGCCCTGGCCTACAAGCTGGAGGGCTCCGTGGACTTTGTGATCCTGCTGGTGTGCGCCGTCGCCGTCCTGGTGGTGCACGGCGCTGGTAACCTCGTGAACACTTACTACGATTTCTCCAAGGGAATCGACCACAAGAAGAGCGATGACAGGACTCTGGTGGACCGCATCCTGGAGCCGCAGGACGTGGTGATGTTCGGCGCCGTGCTCTATTCGGTGGGATGTCTGTGCGCCACGCTGTTGTATTTCCTTTCTACGCTCAGGCTCGAGCATCTGGCGCTCATCTATTTCGGAGGGCTGTCCAGCTCGTTTTTGTACACTGGAGGTAAAAACAAATATATATAAAAAGTCGCTAAAAAAAAAAATACACAAATAGAAACTGCTCGTGCTCAGTCAATTATTTAAACCTCTCTCTTACACACACACACACACTCACACACACACACCGATCAGTCATAACATTTTAAATGTGAAGTGAAAGGCAGAGCAGAGAGTTATGAAGAGTTATCATGAGATCCTGACCTGAAGCTGAATCACTTGGGATGACCAGCAGTTCGGTTTTGCTAGCATTGAGTTTTAGTTTATAAGCACTCATCCACGAAGATTTGTTCGCCGAGATCCGAGCGGAAGCTGTGGTATCTGAGGGAGAAAAAGATGAGCTGAGAGTCGTCAGACCAAGTACTGAACCTTGTGGGACACCAGTGTAGAGTCTGCGTGGGGCAGATGTGGACCCCCTCCATTTTAGCAAACTATTCCCAAGGTGCCCTGTGGATACCAAGGCTCCTGAGGGGTCTACAAAAGAGTCTTATGGTTGATCGTGTCGAATGCTGCTTAAAGGTCAAGGAGGACGAGTACAGACGAAAGCTTGGCTGTCTGAGCAGCATGTAGTTTCTTAGAGACAGCCAAAAGGGTCGTCTTTGTGGAATGCCTGCTTTGAAGCCAGACTGGTTTGAATCATGAAGGTTGTTCTGTGAGAGAAGTGATGTCAGTCTGTAGTTGTTAATGCCGATGGATCCAGAGCAGATTTCTTTAAGATGGGAATGACCCTGGCTTGTTTGAAGGTGGTTGGCAAATGACCAGATGCTAACGACCCATTGATGATCTTGGAGATGAACACCAAGAGGTCTTGTGAGATGGTCTGAAGTGTAGTTGCTAGAATTGAATCCAGAGGGCAGGTGGTGAGATTGCAAGATTGTTTGACTTGCAGTATCACTTCTGCTATGTTTGAGAAGCTTGGCAACAAAGGAGTAGTTGATTCCTGGCTGTGTAGTTTAGTCTTTGTTGGGGAGGATGTGAAGGCCTGGCAGATTTCCTCAATCTTCTTATCCAATATATGTACCAATATAAACACTGAGCGTCACTGGCCTTAGCAGGGTTACTTTCGACCTTCAGTATAAATGTGTAAGCCTGCCAACAATTCACACTTCAAGTGAGACTGAAATTACCCTCGATTAATCACCTGAGAAAACTAAGAAGCACAGACCAACACTAAAAAATCAACACTATAGGACACTATAGAATAATTAATGCTATACAGGGTGACAATGCAAATAACACACTAGAATCAACTGAGTTAAGTATATATACAAAAGTCAGAATCCTACCTTACTAAAGCACACATATTAGGCAGCAAGTGAACATTTTGTTCTCAAAGTTGATGTTTTAGAAGCAGGAAAAATGGGCAAGCGTAATGACATGAGCGAGTTTGACTAGAGCCGAATAGTGATGGCTAGATGACTGGGACAGAGCGTCTCCAAAACTAGAGTTTGACCGATTTCGGTTTTTCTCTGATAAGAACTTAAAGCTCAGGACAGTGAGCGGTGAGAAAAAAAACTCCGATTGGCTAATTAGCTTAGCGAATGAGCAATGAGAAAAAAATAAACGGAACACGCTTGTTGTCATTCTTGCTCGTCTTTGCAACTTAGAAGACGCAATTGAAGAAAAATTCACACGAATCAATTAGTAAAGACCGTAGCAGGTATTAAAGCTGCTTGCTTTATATATTTACAATCCTAGCTCTTCCGGCGTCCCTGTTTGAATGCCGATTACAGACTACTGCCACCTGCTGGTATGGGAGAGTTATGTTCTCTCAAGCGATCGCAGAACGTACACGCACGGTTTGGTGTGTCAGATACGCCTGCCTAATAATCTGCCTAATTTGCAGCACAATCGGCCGATGCCAATTAATCAAAGTTCTCCACAAATCCTGTATCTATCAAAAGTGGTTCAAGGAAGGAACAATGGTAAAACGGGGTCCAGGGTCATGGGCAGCCAAGGCTCACTAATTCACAAGGGGAGCGAAGGCTGGCTAAAAAAAGTTAATGCTGTTAATGCTCGATGGATCAGGACTGTTTTAGCAGCAAACGGAGGACCAACACAATATTAGGTGGGTGGTCATAATTTTATGCCTGATTGGTGTACATATTGGGCACAGTTTAAAGTGCCTACACTATATGGACAAAAACTATTGGAACATCTGACTTTTCCAGCCGTATGTGGTTCCTTTCCAAGCTTCTACCGCATGACCGGGAGAAAGGTGGCAGTTAAGGTCAAATCCTAGGCGTTTTTTTCGGCTGCATTTTCGACACACTTTGCTTTGCTCTTCTTCCGTTCTCTCTCTCTCTCTCTCTCTCTCTCTCTCTCTCTCTCTCTCTCCCACCATCTGTGTCACCCTCTCATTCTCACAGCAGGTGTTTGATAATCGCACTAGCATTTTTGTCACATCTGTTTAGGGTGCATGTGTGTGCACTGTTTTTGTTCTGGTTATACAGAACCCAGAGGCCTAAAGAGGGTTGTGTTGAGCTCATCATCATAGTTTTTGCAGTATTATAGCTCCCTCTGGTAGCAGCTGGAGATCAGGATTATATGTTGCTCATAGTCACAGAAGTGCAGGATGACATCCCTGCAAACACAGAACAATGAAACAACTCTGGAAAGCGGCACGAGCTACACACGGACTCGTAATAAGCAGAATTAAATAGATCGTTTTGCTTTTAAAATTAGAGGCACATAATTGTATATACAAGTCTTTTTTATTATTAATAATTAACTTATTATAAAATTTTCTCCACACTTGAACTAGTAGATCCAAAACTGTTCAGGCATAAAAATGCACCTGTGCACAAACCCACCTACATGATGATATTTTTTTGCATGGGTTGGAGTGAAGGATCTTAAGTTACCTGCAATAGAGCTCTGAACGCAAACCCAAGGAAATAATTTGACTGCCCCCCAGTTCACTTCCCCCTACGTCAGTACCAGTACTAACAATTTTTTTAATCTGGACTGAACACAAATCTTCACAAGCACACACCAAACTCTAATTTTCCTAAAAGAATGGAGGTTATTATAGCAGGAAATGGGGATGAATGCAATGAATACAAATCAAATGATCAGGTGTTCACAAACTTTTGTATATTTTTATATTTTTTTAATTTAATGTATTTGAATTTTGATGTTCGTTCTAATTGATAGCCTTTGTAGATGAATTTTTTATATTGGGTTGTCACTTCTGTTTTGGACAGGAATCGGTCTCAAGTACGTGGCCCTGGGGGACGTGGTGATCCTGATCACGTTCGGGCCGCTGGCCGTGTTGTTTGCGCACGCGGTGCAGGTGGGTCACCTGTCCGTGTTGCCCCTGGTGTACGCCGTGCCGCTCGCCCTGCACGCCGAGGCCATCCTGCACAGCAACAACACGCGGGACATGCAGTCGGACCGCAGCGCCGGCATTGTCACGCTCGCTATCCTGGCCGGCCCGGCTCTCTCTTACGTCCTCTACAACGTGCTGCTCTTCGCACCCTACGTGGTGTTCTGTGTGCTGGCCACGCGCTACACCATCAGCATGGCGCTGCCGCTGCTCACGCTGCCCATGGCCTTTCCTCTAGAGCGCCAGTTCCGCAGTCAGCACTACAGCAAGATCCCGCTGAAAACGGCCAAGCTCAACCTGCTCGTGGGACTTTTCTACGTCTTCGGGATCATTCTGTCCCCGACGGGGAGCCTGCCACTGTTATAAAAGAGCGCCTCCTTACTCATTTTTATGCTGTAAAACAAATTGACTTTTGAAATATTGAACTTGGTACCGTCTAAATTATATATATTATTAAAAAAAAAACACTCTTTTTCCAAAAAGGCTTAACCTGCAAATAGGACCAGCCATATTGAAAAAAAACTTTATACCACCTGAGACAAAAGTGAACTTTTCGTTTTCAGCCATTTTTTGTGTTAAAGATTTAAAAGATTTTACACCAGGTCTTTTTTTTTTCTTTTTATAGTTAACTTTTTCCTCAATTTAATTATTTGCTGTTTAATTTATGCTCCAGGATTAACAAACACTTTGCAGAGGTACTGAACCTGCTGGAAACATCAGTATTTTTTAAAACGGTGTGTAAACAGTTTGTTTATTAACTGCGCAGTTGCAAAACATTTGCAGAAATCTGTGACATGTCCATGATCCTAAATTTACACCTGTTCAAATCCATTCATTTTCATTGTGTAGGAATAAAGTGAGCCAGACGTACTGTGGGCTTCAGCGCTTCAGCACGTCGAGACTGACCGGCTTGTTACACATTAAAGGGGCTGCTCAGGTCCAAACCTGAACTAAAGCTTTCTAAAAGGGAGAATAAAAATATGTTTCATGAACATCTCATATGAATAATCATCTTTGATCATGGATACTGCATGACAAAAAAGGTTAAAAAAACAATGTCACAGCATTCAAAGTTTGTGGACACCCAAACACAAGATTGTATGTGCCTTTTAAACCTCCCAGTCCACATTTTGTTGTAATAATAACCACCATTTTTACGGGTAGATGTGCCATAAAAATGCACATCATTCAGCTACAAGGGTATTGGTAAAGTCAGGTACTGATGTAGGGATGAGGAGGCCCGGGGTGCAGTCAACGTTTGCATTCATGTACTACACTGCAACTCATGTAAACCATATACTCAAGGAACTCACAGGGGCATAGTGATGCTGGAACAGGTTTGGATCTCCAAGTGAAAGTGAAGGGAAAATTTCATCCCAATGCATCTAAATACATTCTATACAATGGCGTGTCTTTAACTTTGGGTGAAAAAGTCAAGTGTCCCAATACTTTTCTTCATATATTGGAGAAACTCAGATAAGCAGATCAAACAAGTTACAGATGGTGATTTAATGACCAAGCGGAAAGTTACTGACTTTCTAAAAGGGAAAAATGCTTTGAAATGTTCCTCAACTCATAATTGCTACTTTACCTTTTTTCCTTACATCAATTCAACATACCATTTTTAGTAAGAATTAAACTGTTTTGTTTTTGTTTTTTGTTAATTGATGATAATTGAAATCTTAATATTCGAGTTCTATACGATTTTTTCAGGTCTTACACCCACTAACCACAAATGAATCAACACGTTATTTCACATAAATACATATGGGAATATATTGTATACAGCTAGCTGTAAATATTCACTTTAATTCGAGCTGAATGTATGAAAAAGCTCTAATATGGTAAGCAGTTGAAAGGTTGCCAGTCACCAACAATTGTAGGAAAATTACGCAGCATGATATAAAGAACGGAGACTCGGGCCGATTTCTTTTAAACCCAGACCAGATTGCTGTAGCATAGTGCTGACACTCCTGAGGTAGTCGCACATCATCAACCACATCATCAGCAGTGATCGAGAAGGTGAGGGATGAAATTCAGTTGTGAGCGTAATGAACGAGAACAAGATGAATTATGATTTATCACCACCCAACCGCTTAAAGACATCCTTAAAGGTGAAAGTTAAAGTATATAGACTTTGTTCAAAGACAAAACATACAAAAGGACAGCTACATTTTTGGTACCTTGAACTGCTTAAGAACTCGTTCACATCATTATTTGAATCTATAGGTAGTCTATCTACAGATTAAAGGTTTTCTCATTCAAAAAGGGCATTTTGTAGTTTCCTGATATGCTACATGGCCAAATTTTTGTAGACCCCTGATAATCACATCCAAATGCTATAAGATTTAATCCTTGCTTTGCTGTTGTGGTAATCTGAAATTTTTTAGGTAAGGGGCTTGTGGGAATTTCCATCATCACTTCAAATCATCTGAAAGGTGGGGAATAGGGTGGGAGTTGGGGCCAATGTAGTTTCTTCGGGAACCATGCCTACATATACTTCGTTTTGTGCACAGGGGCATTGCCATGCTGGAGCAGGTTTAGGTTTTACCCCTTAGCTTGAGGGAAATCTTCATGCTGCAGCATACAAAGACACGTCCTATACTAGGGTGTGAAAAGAACAGTTTAGGGAAAGAACTTGTGTGTTGCACGTCTGTGTGACGACATTTAATCAAATTTCTTCATCTTTGCTATGCCAATAGGGCAAGTTTCTTCATCCCTGGCTAAACTAATAGTACAAGTTTCTTCTTCTTCACTGGCATTCCATCTTTTCATCTTCCTTGGCCAATCACACGTCTTATCTTCATCATCAGTCATCCAATTGCAGCCAAGGAGTTTTTTTATTTTCCGTTTGTTAAACTGGGACACATATTCTCTAGAATTAAACTTCGAGCAAAGTGAGGTAAAATAAACTACATGACAACTTACATTAACCACAATAGACTACATATTTTCTAGAATTGTATGGTCCATTAAGGTGTGTGTTATGATCTATGGCGAACGTGATTTACTTTTTTACAATGTACATTCTTCTACATTTTTTCTAGCATGTTGTTACAATAACAGACTCATATTTTTCAAGTCCATGCATTACATTGCGTTGTTTGTTTAGTTTACTGATCAATTATATGATGATACTGCATCACTTCTCATGCTTCTGTCTCCTACTAGAGTTTGGGGTTTGCAGTTTTCATGGAGTGATTTAAATGTCATTATCTGTCATATTAATGATGAATTATTGTTTACTGTGTCTATGTTTATAGTATGGTAGCATTTTAAGAAGTGGTCAAGCCATGGTTTAGTCCAATAGTCCTTTGGTGGAGTGGTTAGAGCACTGGTCTTATACCAAACACTTGTTTTGAAGATAAGGGAAAACATTTAAAGATGATTTTAGGTTGATCTGATGTTTGTTATGCATAATATAGGTAACTAAATTTGGTGAAAGAGAGCACAATATGTAGCACTTATTGTATTGGATAGTTAGTGGTTAATGTATTAAACTTCTGATCAGAAGGTCATAAGTTCAAATCGCAGCTTTGCCACTGCTGGGCCCTTGAGAAAGGCCCTTAGCCCCCTAAATGCTCAGTTGAATAAGTGGGATATGTCACTCTGGATAACGGTGTCTAATAATTGCCATAAATGTTATATTCAGGTGTTCACACACTATTGGATGAATAGTTTTCTCATGGTGGTGAAGTGAAAAAGATCTACATTTTGACATTTTATTTAGACACCAAGCTAGAGTTTCAAAATGAGATCCAATAACAAGACCAGGCATCGCATAATAATCAATATACAGCTCGAATAAGCTAGAACAGTCGTTTTCTCTTCTCATTTTTGTCCTCAGATGTAGACTGCACAGTTGTGGACTATTTAAATGCTATATGCAAAATCTATGTTAGTGTCTGGGAAATTCTGATACAGCCGAGGCCCCCGCAACTTTCCATGACGTATTCTAGTGCAAACTCAAACAAGTTCAAAGAATGTAAAAAAAAGCATAATGTTGTTTACCTCCACCCTGCACGCACTTATCTTTAGGGACGTCCTTGTCTTCTGGGGAGTCCAAATGGTTCTCCCACCTATTTTACATGCCCCAGATTTCACACTACACTACAGAGATAAACAAGTCAGTGTCTAAAATTATACTCAAATTAGAGATATAAAGCAGCAAAAAAAGGTGATGTGATTCAGAAAAGTGGAATGTTTTCTTATAACGGTGTATTGAGTTTTTTTAATTTATTTTTCTAGCACAGCAATTAACATAATTGCATTTACATTTATTAATGAATACACACAGAAACCTGTGCTGTGCCGCTTCAAACAGCAGACGGCGCTGTTTCCTAACAACGACCACAATGAACACTTATGGTTTTGCTATGGAATCTGCCTCTCTAAAAACGATTCATTTTTCACGAGTAATTCTGTAATCAATTTAAACCCGGAAGTGCCGTGGCAGAATTTAATTTCAAGGGATTTCACTGATAAGTGTAATGCGTTTTGGGTGGATGCCAGAAAGCAACAGAAGCAATGATTGCACAACTTTTGTCATTTAGGGTTTAATCTACTGCAAAGTGAGCTTGCCCTGTAAATATTGTTGCTTTATATCAGATCCACTGGTAAGAACATCTTGTATCACCATCTCCACCCTCCACCACCTAAACCCCAAGTACCTCACTGATATCCCTGTGTAGCTTGGTAAGCTTTCAAACACAAAAATGCAAGATCCAAAATGGCTGCACCTGATAGTTAAAGAAAATGTGACTAAACAAACTAGGGTCTGAAATAGTGCCTGCCTCATAGCTAACATTGCTGCCTCATAGCTCAAGGGTGTAATCCTGAACTCAATTTAGCGTCTTTGTGGAGTTTCCTTGTATGTACTTGTCTTTGTGGGTTTTCTCAGGGTTCTCCAGTTTCCTCCAATGCCCTGCAGTGGAATGGTGTCCTATTTGGGGTGATTTGCACAGCCTTGTGTGCATCAGATTGTCTTTCGATCTCACAGATGTTGGTAGGGTTGACGTCATGTTAAACACGTCTCTGCTAATCTTTTCCTATTTTTAACTCCTTTATAGTGGCATGTCCAGAGCAGGAATAAATTGTTTTACTAACAATGTATGGCCAAAAGTGACCATGCAGAAACCAGACCATTTACAGATGTAGCTCCTGTTTGCTGTTATAACTGCTGTAGTAAATGGCTTTTCTAGACCTTGAAGCATGGCTGTGAAGAGTTGCTCAATCAACCATCTTAAGCATCAGTAAATTTGGGAAACACTGTCAAATGAGGAGGCTTGGTACATTTTCAGCTTTGCAGTTCGCTTTGTGCACAGGTGGAACATCAGTTTCTTCTTCTTCTTCTTCTTCTTCTTTTGGCTTCTCCCATTTGGGGTCACAGCAGATCATTCGTCTTGATACCCCTCTGTCCTCTACATCTACTTCTTTAAACCCAACCACCTGCATGTCTTCCCTCACCTCATCCATAAACCTCCTCCTTGGTCTTCCTCTTTTCCTCCTTTCTGGTGGCTCCATCCTCAGCATTCTCCTACTGAGATACCCCATGTCTCTCCAAACCATCTCAATCTCGCCTCCCTCACCTTGTCTCCAAAACGCCCTACATGCACTGTCCCTCTAATAAACTCAGTTCTAATCCTGTCCATCCTCATCACTCCCAATGAAAACCTCAGCATCTTCAGCTGTTTGCAGCTCCTAATTCCAGCAAAGGGGAATCTACAGCATACAGAGACATTTACACTTACTTCATTTTGCAGACGTGCTTATCCAGAGGGTTAAGCAGTTGAGGGTTAAGGGCTTTTTGTTTAAGAGTTTAAGAGTGGCAGCATTAATGAACTGACAGAAATTAAATGATGCCAAGCATCCTGCCCAGGAAAATATGTATAACAGAAGAACACACTGCTTTTACTTACTGTTTTATTTTCACACTTGATCCTGTTCTTGTTGTTAACTAAATGTTGACTGTATTTGGCGCTCTTATTAGCCCCAGTATTTCATTTTGGCCCCCTCTATGATTGAGTTTGACACCACTGTGTTACACCCTAAAATAAAATTCCCACTCTGTCAATCCTCCAAGCATAAATTAAGAAATTAAGAAAAATAACTTAAAGATTTACAAAGCTATAATAATGCAAATGCAAGAAACACATGCGTGTGCATGTGTGAAGTCTGCACACTTGTGCTCGGCATAGGTGCAAAAATGAGTTATGCAGTATATACAAGGCATAGAGGCACCACACAAGGGTGGCATCGCATAGAGTGTATTTATTTTTGGGGAGGGGGAGGGGGGTGGCAATCTTGTGCACCCCTCAGGAAATGTGCAGTTGCACCACTGGTGCAGATTGTTAGATTGGCTCTATGTTTGGGCCACGTTGGGTAACTCTCTCTCTCCTCTCTCTCTCTTTCTCTCTCTCCCTCTCTCTGTTGAGTACCAGTGACAAGTGCTCCTGTCTTCTCTTCGAATCTGCCCGATTCATCCCGAAGCCTTGAATGACGTCCCCTTTAATTAATGTCCACTCTGTGAAGCTAAAGATGGTTCCATATGAACAGCCTAAAGATCTACAAAGTTCCTGGGCAACGCAAGAAATGTGAGGATAGATGTGGACTGTAATTAATATCACTTAACATTTCTGAATTCAAGCAACATCAATGAACAGTACACCTCAACAATGATGGAACCGTAATGACATGAACATTCTGTGGCACCCAGATGAGGATGGTTCATTTTGAGTCTGGTTTCTCTCAAGGTTTCTTCTTAAAACTGTTCCAGTGAACTTTTCCTTGCCACAGTAACCACTGGGTAATGGTTCCTTTTGAAATTATAAGGAAAAAACGTATAGGCACAAAACTTATACAAACGTATAACTGATTTATCTCTGTAAAGCTGCTTTGAGACCATTTTCATTGTGAAAAGCACTATACAAATAAAAATTAATTGCATTGCATTGATTTGCATTAAATTAAATTTGCTTAAATTCCATTGCATTGAACAGAATTGAATTCTATTGTGTCTATTGCACTGATTTGAATTGCATTGCACTGAACTGAACTGCTTTGCATTCTCAACACACAGTCTAGATCTTGAACTGCAGAGAGCGCGCGCGCACCACGTCCAGGCGACGTTCGCGCGTTGCCATGGCAGCAGTGCCTTCCACGCTTCACGAGTGTTATTAAACAACAACACTTAAAAATTATTTTTTTTTTAAAGGCACATTAACTAACACGCATAACAATAAACATATTTTAGGTCTTAATGTCACAAAAAAAATTTCGCTTGAGAATAAAAAAAAAAAAAAAAAGGCACATTAACTAACACGCATAACAATAAACATATTTTAGGTCTTAATGTCACAAAAAAAAAAAAAAAAAAAAACACAAAAAACAACGCGATCCTGAATCTAACGTGAAGCTTGCGCGCATGCGCACTAACTCTCGCTAGTAACGAGCGTCCAGGGCGAGCGAGCGAGCGGATGACGTACAGCTGTCAGCTGCACCGAGCTCGCGCTCCGCGTTCACACACAACACGGCGTTAAAACTGGACTGTCATCTTAGCGTGTACAGAAACGGATTTATTTTATGTTTTGGTTTGTATTAGACTCAGTGTTCTACACTGCGTCTATTGTTTAACGAAAGAAAAAGAGATATACAAAAAAATTGAATCGAAGAGAGGACGAGCGGCGCGTGGGAGTGTCAATGCGAAGCCCCGTTAGCATAGCACGCCTCCTGTGTTTTGACTTCCGTCTCGACGGCTCCGCTAAGCACGGACGGAGATGTCGGGCTTTTTGTCGCGGTCGTTCGTCGCCTGTATGAAGTTAAAATTAAAATAAAAAGAGGGAAAGCCAGGGGGAGGTTTGAGAAGATATCTTACTGCAACTGAGTCCGTGCTGAACCCGGTGTCTGGTTGCTGCTAGATAAGAGAGAGAGAGAGAGAGAGAGAGAGAGAGGGGGAGAGAGAGAGAAAGAGAGAGGAGGTGAAGCTGTCTAGTTTTTGGTGACACACATGACTGTTCCGTTATGGTCGTCTCTCACGTTAATCTAAAGCTTGACCATTAGACACATTCTCTGGCTGGGAAGGTGAGATCCTCGCGGCGGTATTAATGCTGTCCACAGGTAAGCCGATTCTTACTTTTGATTCCTCCAATCGCGATATTTAAGAATATTGGTGCGATGGTTTATTATTATTTATCGATCAGTGGCTCAGTGCATGGACAATAAATCGTACGGAATCCAATGCAGTCCCTCTCCATTCCTCCATCGCGGACAGGTTCCTCAACCCTTCAGATCAGCATTATTCCCGAGATGAAATGTTTGTTTGTTTTGTATATTGCGAAAACAATGAGTGGAATACTATCAATACAGCTAGGCAGCTGCTCGGTCCTGGATGAACAGAAAAGAACAGATCAGATGGAAATGCTCTGGGGTCGATTATTGATTATCAACCAGTCTAATTCTTTAATATTGCATGCCACACGTAGACACTTCAATCAGTCCTTTATTACTGCATAAACAGAGCCGTATGGTTTGCATAAGATCTTTGCAGAATGCAGTGTCATGTGCATGCGTTGCATCTGTGTATACTTACTAACTCCACCCCCCAAAAAAACATATGCAAATTTATGCATATGATGTCCAGCATAACATTATGCAAAATCTCATCTAAAATTGCAGCATGCATCCAATTTCCTGTACTAATAAGCAATCTTTCCTGCTCTAAAAGCTTTTGTGACCCAAAATGGGATTCATGAGAGTGTGAGCATTTTCTCAGCTAATGGTTGCTTTTCAACCCTGCGTTTCATTTCCACATGTCTGTCAGGTCACCAGTGCCAGTTCAAGTGACTTCCACTTGCATTCCAATGGATCGTTTATGGATTTCTCAGATATGCAATATTTCCGATCGATCCTGCTCTAACCTGAGTGAGGAGCGTATCAGATTCGCAAGGGTTTCTAGTGTCACTCGTGATGACAAAAGTGTTGCACAAGAAGTCTGGCTTTATCGTTTGCCATCATCTCTTATGCTGTGTTGGTTTGCAGGAATGGAATGTGTGCGTAAGATGGTTTTAAAGTCTGCAGAAAATGAAAAAAAAGAAATGTTATACTTTTTCACACTGAGTGCATTTTAATCATGAGCCACATTGAATTCTTGGCTTGGTCATGATGCTAATGAAATATCAACCTGCTACATGTGATTTGCCATTAAAGTGTTGGGTTTGTCCAGTAGGGGATTTTGTAGGGTTTTCCAGATGTGTGTGTGTGTGTGTGTGTGTGTGTGTGTGTGTGTGTGTGTGTGGTGATGTGTTTATTGCTGGCCGGCTTTGAGACTAAATAGGAGTGCTGTTGTTCATCTCAGCACCTAAATTGCTCCCCGGTGCAATTTATCCTGTTACTATATTTAGTCTACTTTTCAAAATATGATTAGGACAAGCATAAGTAGAATGGTATTAAAAAAACCAAACACTCAGCAGTTAAGATGTTTTAATCAAAAGAACAAGAGATCAATTTCTAGCAATGCCAAGCTGCCTCTGCTGAACCCTCGAGCAAGGTCCATAACTCTCCACTGCTCAGCTGTATAAAACAAGATGATTCCTTTGTCTTCTGCCAAATGTCCCAAATGTTTATTTTTTATTTTTATATCAGCTTTGTTTTATTTATTCTGCTTTTTTTGCGTAGTGGAAAACCATCTCATGTTGAGCATCTTCAAGACATGTTACTTCTTGTTTTCACTTTCCGTATAGCAACTATAAATGTTTTCTCGCAATCTTCTTTATATTTTAATTCAAATAAAAAAATAAATAAGCGTATTTAATTGAAAACGCTCTATTAAGCCCTGAGGACTTTCCTGTGGCGGAAAACGTATGCTTTTGATGTTAATAGAAGCGTCACTGACACTGGAGACTCCTACTATAAATGTTCATGAAGCTTCACCGTATCTACAGTTCAATATTTATAGACATAGAACCTTTTTCTAATTTATATAGACACGCATAATAAAACACATAATGTAGATAATCTGCCATACAGGTGTTAATGAACTCTCAATGTGGAAATGTTAATGCATTGTTAAACAGGCTTTCAGTTACAGTCAGCACTATTAATCAGCAATCGTGATCAAACCTAATAGAGAGGTATAAGGGGTCAGTTTGTGCTTGCACTCGTTATGACTCTTTAAAGCACCGCGATTTGAGTTGAATTATTTGTGGTGCTGTGCATGTTACACAAACGAATGACGGGAAGTTAAATTCTTGTCCCTGTTCTGTTTTTTGTTTTATCATTTTTTTCTTATTTTGCATTTACAAAGTGATTCTTTTTGTATTATTTATCTGGCAGCAGTCATAACCAAATACTACAAAAAACATCATATGTATTTCAAAAGTTTCGTAACCACACATAATTGTATGAATATGGTTACAGGGTGTCTCATGCGGTGTCTCGATTTCACAACTAAGAACACAAAGAAGCTCAATATGAGCATGCCTTTGAGCTTAACAAATATTCATTCATTCATGTCTCTTTATGTGCAAAAGAATGTAATATTAGGCGTTTTGTCATACTGGTGTTTAGCAGAGGGTATTTGAGTGTTCGCATTTTGTTGCTTGTGCGCATTGCTTTCAGTCTTTCAGCAGCTGTGTGCACGCCTGAAATGCTTTCTGTGAGTACAAAGAAGTGCGTGTAGAATGAAGCGAGCGAATATTACAAGGCTTTTCTAAGTAATATTGATCAAGAAGCAACATGATACGCAGTGATTTACTTTTTACTGTTAATTACAGTGCACTACCAGACCTGGAAATCTGTACATATTGTAGGAGCTTCACAATTCATGATTTAACGCTAGTACAATTAATTAAACGAAGAAATGGCAACGTTTAAAATATATTTCACCCTGATATAAAAATAGGGCAACTGACACGTTTACCTGCAGTGATTTGCACAAGAGTTTTTAAGCTTATAATAAAATACTTTTTTATTTATTTTTTGTTTTGTTTTTTTGCAGCTTGTTGCTGTTCATCACTTAGACTCATTCAAACCCAGGAAACAGCGACAAGAACGGTGAAAAATGCCAGTCGCGCGTGGGCATCAAACAACCAATTTGTAAACAACTAATAAACAACCAAAACCCATTTGGTAAAGTGTTATTTAAAATAAAAGAGACACCACTGTTTACTCTGGAAGTGTTGAAAAATCCAGCATCTAGGCTATTTTTTTTCACACTCGCCACTGCCAACAACCAGTTCCAGACCGCAAAGCTGATATTTCACTCTCATGTTGTCTCTACCTCATTTTTGGTTGTCAGGAGCTGAGGATGATTGTGAATCTTTTTTTTTTAATTTAATTTTTTTATAAATCTAGAGCTCGGAAAAATCGATTTTGTACCAAGCTTGAATCCATGTTTCCCAAAGCTGGGCTTTGCCTTTTTTTTTTTTTTTTTATGGCAGTGAACCCACCTACACCAACCCACCCACACACACTTGGACTCGCCCACTTTTCTTCTCTGCTTTCAGGATCTATAGATATAAGACTCAAATCTCAATGGCAGATCAAAACAGAATTCCCTGAGCTTTTATACCATTTCTCTCTTGCGTTGTTCTCTCTGAGCTTACCGAGCACACAACCCAACCCCTCTTGTCTTCAGAATATCACAGACGTTCTAAGCTAATAGAAGAGCGTGCACTTACACGCACCGTATGTACATTCGCATGGTAAATAACGTGCATATACACGCATTCAACCAGCAGCAGTAGTTGTGTAGTGTGGATGTCCATTACTCTGTGTGTGTGTTTGCATGGGGGGGCGAGTGACTGTGGTTTGCCAGCGCTAGAAATAGCAATGTGTGCAACAGAGCAGTGGGTGTGAGAGTCGTCAGCTGAAAGCTCTGCGCTCGTTTTTCCCCCCCTTGCCCTCCTGCCTAATCCTTGCTGATAAGCAACACTAAGGACTAAATGGTGACCGGGTGTTCCAACAGCACATACCAGCTCCTGTGACCTGAAGCAGTTTTCTTTATTTTTTTTCTACTTCTTTTTTTTTTTTTTTTTCAACTGAGAAACACTTTCAGAAAGGCTTTGGTGAGTGAGTGTCAGTGATTTAATAATACTGCTGTAAAAGTTCTTGTCTTTAATCTCTAGATTGTGGTAGTTAGTTAGCAGCGTGTTGTGCTGATGACACCGGACGAGTTTGTTAATTACTTGTTTAAAATGCACCGGGGTGTAAATTGTGCCAGGGTTTTAATTTGAATGAAGTCGGCAATCCGCCACCATCCCGCAACGTTCACTAGTTAGTGAGTGAGCCAATGAGTATCACAAATAGGATTCATCAAGGTTTCTAATGCTTTACGCAAACGTTCTTCCCTGTGTACGCTTTCATTTCTGACTTTCTTTAATGCACACCTTCTTTAATGCACAAGTCCCAATGTGGCTACTAAAGAAGGAATGGTAGGTTTAAATAAAATGTTTGGAAATGAAGAACAGAATAACATGCACTTTAGTGAGACTGAATATAGTATAGATGCTTACATACATACATACATACATACATACACCTGACCATAAGAGACCGATGTCCTTTTTTTGAACACGTCATTACATATTTAGTCCCCATTTGCTGTAACCTTCACTCTTCTGGGAAGATGTTACATTATATTTTGGATTTTGCTTGTGTAGATTTGTGTTCATTCAGTCGCAAGAGTGTTAGTTAGGTCAGGTACTGTTATAGGGAGAGGACGCCTAGGGTGCAGTCAGCTTTCCAATTCATCCCAACAGTACGATGAGGTCAGAAAACTATAGAAGGCCATTGAAGATTTTCCACTCCAACACATGTAAAGAATGTCTTCACGGAGCTAACTTTGTGCACAGGGGCATCGTCATGCTGGAATAGGTTTGGGTATCGGAGTCCATGTAAAAGGAAAATTGAATGCCACAGCATCTAAAGACGTCCTGTACAATACTGTGCTTATGACTTTGTGGTAGCAGTTTGGGGAGGAACCACATGTGGTTGGAAAATATACAGTTGTGCATATAGTGTATATTTAGTTTAGGTTTTACCAGTTCAGTGTTCCAGTTTTTATAGTTCTGGTCAAGAAAAGCTTTAAAAGTGTTAAACCTGAAACTGTGAACTGTAAACCAAAAGGAAACTCTTAAAAAGCAAAGCCAACTGAAGTGTTTTAGGGATAGTCAGCTGATTTGTATTATTTTTTTTTTTACTCAGCTTTGAGTTTTGGTAGAAATTAATTTGACATGATAGAACTGGAGAACATTTACATCTGTGGTGTTCCGGCGGATGCCCTTATCCTGTGCAACCTACACATCTCATTGATACAACTGAGCAGTTGAGGGTTAGAGTTTTGGCCCAGGACCAGCAGCATAGCCATGCTGAACTCTTGCCCTTTTAAACAGAATTTCGAAATCTCAACTACTGAGATACCACTTCCTTTAAAAACATTTTATAAAACAATGGAGTGTGCATGAGCAAAGTTACAGCAAGTGGCAGTGGCTCAACTTAGGAAAGCTTCTCATTTTTTTTCCCCCAATAGGAATTTATTTATTGAGAAATCTACCACTAGCAGACTGCTTATTGACCTCAACAGGTGTCTATTACAACCAGTTATAATTGTTAGCATACCAGCTGTGGCGATTAGCTTCGCCCTGTAAACCGTAATGAAGTGACCAACATAAAAGTCAAGGAAGTGGAAAGAATGCAGCTTTTTTTTCGTTCGTGAAAGATACGTTTAAAATAGAAATCGACTCGTATCTCAGGCACGCGTACCCGGAGGTAATGTTACAAAACAGTCTGGGAATTCTTCAGCTGGTTCAGGAAGTGGGTCATTTCTCCGTTTGCTGGTCGAGGAATTCAACTTCAGCATGCAAACCGAGTTTCTGCTCTTCAACCACTTTTTTTAAGTTCTTAACGAGCACTGGAAGGAAAAGCGGTGGGTATAACATATGGGAATGTGTGTGTGTGAAGCCCGAATCGATAATATATGCTTATTAACTTTGACTATCATGTCATGTTGTATGTTTAGAGAAAAGCTTGTACGGTTTTTTGAACGCAATGTCCGAATGTTTTTTCGAGGGACACCTTTTGGTCTAGAAAAGCAGTGTCAATCTTTGAACAGGGAGCAAAGTTTACTCAAACAAAGTTGTGGCCAAAAGCAACAGGCTGAGAGATTTCACGAGCCAGAGCTCGCCGACGCACCACGGTGTGAGCAAGCGAGAGAGGGGCGAAGTTAAATGTCTAACTGGAAATTAAACCACAGGAGATGCTCAGACCACAGAGGATGTGTCGACTTGTGGTCCATGAAGTGTAAGATCCTGTCTTTCTCATTACTCGAGAATGATTGGCAATAGCAACTAAGTAATGATGCTTATTGATAAGAACTGCTAGGTGGCTTTGCCTACATTTAGGGAACTGGTCATGATAAAAGCGTTTTTCATTGAGGTTATGCTTCTGGATTTCGCTCTCACACCACACAAAAAAGACCCACGTTTTTTAGTGTCAGTGCTTGGAAACTAAAAACCGATTTCTCTTTGTTTTTGTTTTTTTTGTTTTTTTTTGGTTGTAATGCTCCCAGTGTGTTTATCCAGGGCTATTATTGATTTTCCTCTTTAAACTGCAGGTCACCATGTGTGCCTAACAAAAAGCCTGTAATGAATTCCATTTTCTGCCTTTTCACCCCTGTTGATGGAGGTGATGGATCTGGAGTTTAGGCACCACAAATTAAAAAGACATTTAGAGTGCCACTGCTTTTCTGCGTCCAAATCTATTTTTTTCTTCAGATTTTTCTTTATTTTACCAAATGGATTAGGTTATTGTACTTTTTAGGTAAAAGGTGGAGGCCAGCGTTTGTTTCGTGTTTTTTTTTTCTTCCTCTCATTTCCCGTTTTGTAAACAGTTTAATATCTGCAACACTCTCATTTCCCACACTGTCTTTAACACTTGTGGTTTAAGTACACCACTTTGCTATTTAAGCTTATGACCCACACAGTGACGATTGAAATGTTTCCTGATATTTTTTTTCCCCCCAACTGACTATAAACCCCAATTCAGTTTTACTTACTGTACTCTCGAATACTGTCCGAAACTCAGGAACTTGTCTGAATAGTGTTTACATGTGGCCAGGCTGCACCAAGTCACAGGAAGTAGAATTTCCTGTTGTAGTCTTTATCCTGCAATTGCTGGTTCATGTGCAGTTTTGTCAGAAAAACTCAGATAATTTGAACTCAGAGGCTGTTATTCATCATTTGTTATCCAGTTGGGAATTATTAAAAAAGTATCATATGGCTGTATATCCAGGTATTTCCAGACAACATATCATAATGTGTAAATATTAAACACCAAAACAGCAGAACCATCATTGTTTTTTTTATCAGTCTTGATCAATCATTTTAAATTTGATTATACACCCGTCAGCTATATAGGTAATGTTAGCAGCAGACCCCCTGAGTCATATAGGTTGTGAAATCGGGCCTTCATGGATCGGACTTTTTTTTTTGTCCAGTCTTACAAAATTTTGTGAATTTCAAAGCCAAATGAACACATTAAACTCTTTGTCATGAATGAGGGCATTGTCATTAGGGAATATTATTGTCATATAGGAGTGAGTGTACTTGGTCCACTTGCCCAAACACATCAACTTTGAGAATTTGCTACCTAATATATCTCCACTTGGCAGGTGCCGTATAATGAGAGAATCAACCCTTTTCAAGTCCCCTGTCACTGGTTGTCATCTTATTGCTGACTGGGGTACACGTCAGATGTAGTTAATAAATTGATATTTTCCCATTTGCATTTGAAAGGTCTGTACTGAATTTTGGGATTTAAAGTGCAGTGTAAGCAATTTGAGTATTTTTCACCCAAATAGCGAGTTTTCTACAGTCATGTAAATATTCGATGTGTACCGCATCCACCCAGTGTAACTATTTGGCCACAGTTTCAGCTAGTTGGGAAAGGTAGCTGTTTAATAGGAATTTCGCTAGTTGAGGTTAACAAAAAAAAAAAAAATTATGGTTCATATCTTCTAGTTTGACTTCATTTAAGTCTATTCAAATTATTAAGTTTATAACAATGGAAAAAATTCTAATGTTACAAATGCAGTATATGTTTGTGCTTCAGAATATATTTTCATCTTCCAATCTCTCCACACTTTACAGTCCAGCTATTGCTTTGTTGTCAAATAATATCAGTATTAAATTAGGTTGTCAAAAATATGACACCTGAGCTGCTGGGAGGCATCATGAAAGTCTAAATGTAAAGTAATTAAATACATAAATAACCAATTATACAAAGGTAATAAATAAATGAATTTGAAAACATAGACCCGCAAAAGCAAACCAGACAATTTTTGCAAGCTAAAACTAGCCAGCTAGGTTGCTACAATGAGTCCCAGAGCTGCATGAACCACACACACACACAAACAGGCAAAATTCTATGAATTCAGCACAAAGCAACCTTTTACCCCCGAAGCTTAAGAGCTTGTGTTGTAGCTACTCAGTAAATGTTAGCAAGAATGTGTTTCGTCTCTTGCGGTTTCGAACTACAGATCAAGCATGGACTCACTACATGTAGAAGGATCTCACCTGGCTGTCTAAAGCTAGCTTTAAGACAAGCTGTTTAATATGTTGTTTAATTCATAAAGCGTTTGTTTTCATAACACAGTATTAGGCAAAGCGTGCAAAACCGAGCATGCATACGTGTCTTTATCGGCTGTGCAAACAATGTGCTTCTTAAGATATATTACTATATATGGCCCAGAACAAGGGTTCAGAAAGGTTTGAGTGCAGCCGCAGACCCCTTTAAGTATCTATACATGAAAACCTTCAGGAATGTTTCAGATAAATGCATACAGTAATAGTTTGGTCTTTTTTTTCTTTTTTTTTTGAGCCAAAAGCATCTAAAGAACACCTTGCTATTATTATGTATTTCAAACTTTCTGTTTGGTTTGAACCACATTCAAATATCTATAAAATATAAATTTTCTGTGTGGGAAAGAAAAAAAGGGAATATCCCATGGTCAAAAAATGTACAGTCATGTTTTGAGAGCAGCAGCCTCTCAGCCTTCTTTAAATTCCTGTTAAAGCTCAGAGTTTCGACTCCCTTTTTCAAGCATGCATCTGTAAACAGGTTCCTTTTTAAAGCATGGCGGGAGGTGCTGTTTGGATTAGTCAAGTTTTTTCCCTCCCTCAAGTGTGAATAAGCTTGAATAAATTGGCATCAATGAGTGTTAACAGGTGGCATGGCTGAGGAAGGCAACATGGGGGCACAGGGAACATACACTGATGTTAGTATGTCACTGTACTGACGTAGGAGGGGCTACAGCAAGGTCAACCTGGTACCCCATTGCTCAGTAATAGTGGGAATATTAGACATTCTTTTAGAAGGGAAATTCATTTTATTCTCTGCTATTTGGCTGATAAAGAATCAATACAACACAGTTTTTAGCTATGTAGTGCCTATTTACGGTTTATATAGTATTTAGAACATTTTGTAATATAAATTATGTACAATTGTGTTCCTTTAGGAACCGCAGAAGTATACATATTCATCATGGTTATGTACAGGATTATTGCTGTTCAATGTAAAATAATCTAGGGTTAAGGTTCATATTTGAGTTTGTGATTAATAGTGTGAAATCCAAATAATAGATCAAATTATTCCAAACAACAATATGTATTAATGTATGTATTTGTTTGTTTACTTATGCCATTTATTCAATTTATTTGTTTATTTATTTCCTCTTTTCCTCCTTCCTGGCAGCTCCATCCTCAGCATTCTTCTCTAAACCATACAACCACAGTCCTATAAACTTTCATTTTCACTCTTGCAGATACTCTTCTATCACAAATCACTCCATCCTGCCTGCACCCTTCCTTCACCTCTCTAACACACTCTCCATTACTTTGCACTGTTGACCCCAGGTACCTGAACTCCTGCACCTTCTCCCCCTCTTCTCCCTGCAACCGCACCACTCCACTGCCCTCCTTCTCATTCACACACGTTACTCCGAATGACTTTCATTCATTCCCCTTCTCTCCACCGTGTACCTCCACCTCTCTAGGCTCTTCTCAACCTGCTCCCAGCTCTCACCACAAGTCACAATATCAGCAAATGAAGAGACTCCTCTTTGACCTCGTCCATCAATCTGTCTATCACCACTGCAAACAGGAAAGGGCTCACAGCCGATCCTTGATGCAGTCCAACTCTCCACCTTGAACCAATCTGTCGTTCTTACTGCTTTCACACTGTCCTCATACATGTCCTGCATCATTTACATTTACATTTGCGGCATTTAGCAGACGCCCTTATTCAGAGCGATGTACAAAAGTGCTTTAAGTCTCTAGTAATGAATAAATCTACACTGGTACGCCAGATTGCAAATTTTAATATAAACATAACTCTTGAATTCTACAAACTTGGAAAGTGCTAATTTAAGTGTTTTAGGAAGAGGTAAGTCTTCGCATGAAGATAGTCAGGGACTCCGCTGTACAGACATCTAAGGAAAGTTCATTCCACCACCTTGGTGCCAGAACAGAGAAGAGCCTTGAAGTGTACTCGCCCTCACATACTTCACTGACACACTTGACTTTCTCATACAGTACCACAATTCTGTGCATAAGTACCACAATTTTGTGCATAAGCATGTAGCATGTCTACTAATATGCTGAGGATGAAGCTGGTGTTGGTGCTATTTGTGTTAATTGCGTCGCATTGTGGACTTTAAAAAACTCAGTACAGGGACGCAAGCAATTTCGGACCTTTCAGTGCGGATGAGCAACTTTCGAAAAACGAAAAAAAAAAAAAAAAAGAAGAAAAAAAAAAAAAAAAAAGACGAAAGGGTGGGTGCGACAAAAACAGCGTTTTCAAATTGATCCGGATTAGTGTAAAAAAAAAAATGTTAAGTTTATAAATACACTTAAAAAACAAATCTCTCCAGAGTGAATCAACATGTGAAACTGCTGACTGCTAAATTAAGAATAACACAGTGTAGCATAATTGGTGGCAGCACACCTCAGCTCACACCTTGGGTAATTGTTAATAGTATTTTGTTGTAGCCTATTAGTCTTTGTCGTAACTATTTGCAGGCTACAAATAGCATCGGAGCACTTTGCTATGCTACGTATCAGCAAGACAATTTGGTAGGAAGGTTTACGATTGCCTGAGGTGCTGTCTATGTGTGCCTTAATTGTTTCAGAGTGCTGAAGGAAACACGGCGGGATTCGAACTCGTCGCCGACCTGAATAGAACAGCACGTACCCATTTAGAACCGTTCTCATGTTTGCTCATTCATTCGAGCACGGAAAAAAAAAGGGTTCTATTTTCGTTTACTCCTACAAAGAGTCTGATGAGAGAATATGATGAAGTCTTAGTGTAATTAAGCAGCAGTAAGAAATAACGTGCGTGCCAGTGATGCCGGTCGTACAGTATGGAGACGGCATCTGTTGCCGATTCTCACAGACACACTCGAAGCCGAGCGATCTGACTCGCATTGCCCTTGTGTGTTCCACTTTAGTGGCATTCTTTCTTCCATTCACATATACCCACAGCTCGGTTGTGCGTTTCCTGTTTTGTAGATTTCAGTCATTCTAGAAATGTTTGCTTCATAAAGCGGCCAGTGGAACCTGGCTATGGTGAAAAGCGTGAAAGTGTTATCATGTTTTGTGCTCAAAAAAGAAACAAATACCAGAACGTGAAACATGGAACAAAGGTAAACAATCATGGGTTGACAATCAGCATGAAGAGACAAATTTATACATATTTTAATAGACAACGTGATTCATGTGCAGAAACCAGCATGTGACTGGGTTTTGTGGCTGATGGGAAGTGCATGTTTTTGTGTATAAACCTCCGATTTGTTAGTTAAGAGGACACTAGCATTGCCTAAAAAAAGTCCTTGGGCTTCTCTTTCATTAAATTAAAACAGTGAGTGTTTGTTATCAATGCAGACTCTTAGCAGTGTATAAAGAATCCAACATCGTGTTTATGTGAATGTAATGAAAAAATGCCTTTTGCTCATACTGGCATGACTCACGGTGCGGCCCGTCTGAAGCACGAGGCTTTTTCTTATTCTTCCAGAGTCACGCAGCTCGGGTAGCGCTCGAATCCTGCGTATTCCACTACTGAATGTGAACTTCCAAATCACCACGATGATCTCTACAGCCAGGGTTGAGTCAGCAAAGGCGATTGCGTGCGTGCACGTGCACATTATTAGCCGTATGTTTACACTATTCTTGCCAGTGCGTTGGACTGATTCGGCACATTGTAATGCTTACCACTCGCTCACTCTACTACTAAGATTTGGAGGCATCTTCCAGCTCCTGGTTATTGTTCTATGGATTCTATAAAAATATATGTTTTGCTAGCTTCTGTTGAGGATGTTAAGATTGATTATGGCATGCTGAAGCTATTGGCATTTCAGAAAATGAAAAGGGTCTTCCCTTACTGAATGGGAAGCAGCATTGTTGAGTTGCAGCACCTGATTGGTCCCTGCCCATTTCTGGAATTGTATCAATCGCCAGACAAGTTTCAATGTAAAAGGTGTATGTGGCTGCCAGATCTGTAAAAATTCAACACTGTGCATGGCATTTCATTGTGGTCTCATAAAGCTTTTACAAGGTTTTTGAATGGGGCACGCGTTACCGTATGAGCTTGGCATGGGAGCTCTTTTTTGCCAGGTTCCCCGAAGGCCTTAACTTACAAATCTCCATAACCATTAACATAGCCTTGACACATAAATCGTATTTGACTGAAAAGTATTGCTCTATCAAGGGACGATCTGTGCTGGTTTTACACCTGTCTACAGGTCAAAAGGGGATTCAGATTGAGTGATTAATATAATTATTATATAGTTGAACACTTTTTTTTGCATTTTTTACATTTCATCAGCATTTAAAATAAAATCAATGACAATCCATTGTTTTCAGGCTCTGAGTAATGATGCAATTAATGATCACCTGACCATCACTGAGGCCAACAGAGTCACTCTGGTGTGTTCCAGTCCGTGTTCTTCATATATTTTATTATCTAATCTCTGTGGTTTGTTCTTCACCGTGGCAAACACATTAGACGCAAGCCAGATAGCGTTAGCATGCTAGCCATAACACAGCGCAATAAGCCTACCAAGGCCGAGCAGACACCTGGTGTAAATGAAATACAAAAACGAGAGAGAAACATACAAACCCGTTGGACCGATATCCAGCTATTACAGATTGTTTACAGACGTAAACAACACCACAATCAGATCGAATTTTAAAATGAGGTTAAGTCATTTGTGTATCTTTCACCAGCCTCCCACCAAAACAGAGAACAAATAAATGCTTTACCGCACTCTACTTTAAAAATAATAATAATAATAATAATAAATCTCGTACATTTTTATTTAATTTTTTTTTCATGCGGGCATGGGCCACATTTCAGATGACTCCGCTGGGGTTCTTTTTTAAATCGGATATCACCATGGCTATCCGGAACAGTTGCCGAACACAAAAACCTTATTCAAATTTCGTTTCCTCTTCTTACCTTGCACATGATGTCATTTTCTGAAACTGGCCACAGATTTGCATAGGCAAAGTAGTGCATTTTTTTTGGGGGGGGGGTTTATTTTAATACACCAGGGTGTAAATGACTGAACTGAACTGTGATTTGAATTAATCAGTGATGTAGCCTGCAGATTCTTTATTTTGCTCTGTGTGTGTGTGTGTGTGTGTGTGTGTGTGTGTGTGTGTGTGTGTGTGTGTGTGTGTGTGTGTGTGTGTGTCTGTGTGTGTTTATGTTTATGTTAATAGGATGCATTCTCCATTAACATAACATAGCATACAGCCAAAGAAAGAACAATGGCGTAGGTACACACACGTCTATGACCCTGCAGCTTTGCTGAATCACTCAGCACAGAACTTGCCTGTGAACGCCCTCTTCAAAAGTCAGAGTGCATGGCAAGAGGATCTCTGCGGCATTCCTGCAGAGTATTGGGTGGGTGGGGTGTTAAGATAAGATCCATTCTGAGCAGTATTGTTAAAGAATTTAAATCTTTGCGTAAATTTCGTATATTCTATCCGTTTCCTATTTCCCGGATTGGGGGCTCTGGTGTTGATAACCAACTGCAGGATTTCTCTCTTCCACAGATGGGTGCAATCTATTTCCCTGCCAATTAATTAAGCAATATTATTTGCTATTGGATAGTGTTGAAAAAAAGTGACTTTTACACACAAGCAGTTGCTTAAAACCACGTTATAGATTCAGATAAATGCATCTCTCTGTATTACAGTCTAGATTTCAATAGTGGTTTTGTGTGTACTGAGATGTTCTGAGGTTCCAGAAAATATAGGGTATTGCCAATGTATTTCATAAACCTATTATTTTTGTATTTTATGTTCAACTCTGCAGCACTGCTGTTAGATATGGTCAAGTCAGTTCCATTCCACCCCTCCAAACCATTGGCAAAACTGGCAACGTTCGGTTCTCTTTGCTTTTTCAGGTCTTCACAACCTTTCACATGGGGCAGGCCTACCTCATAAATCCTATTCATGTAAAGCCATGCTCTCATATCCCTGGTAGGCATCTCCCTTACCCTGCAAGGAGGCTATTGCCCTCAGGATACTATTATATTTGGAAGACTGACCTGTACTTAAGACACACGAGGGAGCAGTGCCTTACTAGAAAGAGGTTTGTCGGGGTGGCAAAAGGTCAGTCAGCTCCTTCTGCAATCTCTTTTTAAGATCTCACCAGCTATGACCTCATAGCCCAGGAAACACCTCTGAATGCAAACAGGCCACATCAACTGGACCTGGTCTATTTCTTACCCTAGATCCTGACCTTTATTCTATTTAGCTAAACAATAGTAGATTAAAAATAGTTCCGCTCTGTGGTATTCAAGTTTTCCGAACCGTTGTTCTAAAAGGTGCCTCCTTCACCGAGGTCTTCTAGGAGTTATGCGTGAGACCTCCCTTGTGCCAAAGTTCCTTAAGCTCTTCCTAAGGAGCCTCTCTAGGATGCTTACCCGAAATGGATTTTCGAAAACAGAGTTGCATACCCTGGTAATAAGCTAGAACGCATTTGTTAGCCATATGACTTTTTGGAGAGCTTGTAGTTAAATCCAGGACTACTTCTCATGGCTATATTACGAACATGGAGACTTTAGTAAGGCTGAGCCTGTGTATAATTCCTCGCTGTGCCAGTAAGCACCCATTAGTATTATTTAGACCAGATGGCAGCCATCCGGAGCTTAGACCAACAGTTCATCTGCCACAGAGTAACGAGACACAGGGGGCCCCCTTGTCTAGGAAGAAGCTAGGCCACTGGGTGGTGGTTGTTGTTACCTTAGCAAACAGACGGGCTGGACTTCTATCCCAGACTGTAGCATTTAAAGGTACTATGTTACATTACAAAGTATTGTGTCCAGACTCTACAAGATTGACAATATCACTGACGATCTCTGAGCACCTTTTTTTTGGTTAGTCCCAAAGTGAATTTTTATTTCTCTTGATGTTGTTGGCATGGGTTTCTGACCATTTAAAAGAATGCTAGTCACATATTTATATGTGCATATCTGCAAGGTTTTCTTGCAATTTAGAACCGGTACAGTCTTGTTGAGAGGGTTCCAGGGGAAGCATGGTTGTATGATAACAGTATTTAAGTCACTATCAATGAATAAATCTACACTGGTACTCTAGATTACAACTAAAGATAAATCTACAACGCTGTTAGCGATTCTGGACAAGTGCTAGTTTAGGTGTTTCAGGAAGAGGTTGGTCTTCACCCGTTGCTTGAAGATAGCCAGAGACTCCGCTCTTCAAACATCTAGCCTTGAGATATACCTACCTCTTACCCTGAGAGAAGGTGGTACCAGTTGAGCAGTCCTGGAGGATCTCAGGAAGGGTGGTGCAGTGCGAGGAGTGATGAGGTCTCTGAGGTAAGAGGGTTCTGGTCCATTTTTAGCATTGTTGGCAAGCATCAGTGTTTCGAATCTGGTACGTGCAGCTACCGGAAGTCAGTGGAGGGAGCGCAGCTGTGGGGTGGTGTGTGAGAACTTGACAAGGTTGAACACAAGTCGTGCAGTTGCGTTTTGGACGAATAGCGTTTAGAGGTAGATCTACCAGCAGAGAGTTGCAGTAGTCCAGTCTCGAAATGACAAAATACTGAACAAGCACCTGGGCAAACTGTGTGGACAGAAATGGTCGAATCCTCTTAATGTTGTAGAGAAGGAGTCGACAAGAACGAGTCACATTGGCTGCATGTGAGGAGAAGAACAGTTGATCGTTCATAGTTACCCCAAGGTTGGCTGAAAGGGAAAGCAGAGTTATAAAGCAATATTCTGAGAATCTGAACTGAAGATGAATCACCTGGTATGACCAGCAGTTCGGTTTAGCTGGGATTAAGTTTTAGTTGATGAGAACTCGTACACGAGATCCGAGCGGAAGCTGTGGTATCTGAGAGAGGAAAGACAATATAACTCAGCAAGCTTATACATCTATAGATCTATGGATAATAATATGAGACAGTTACATACATAACCAGCTTTTTTGCTGCTTGGACTTTTCTTGTTTTGCTAAATAAAGCTGAGTGTACCATGACTTTCCGATTTCCGGTGTCTGAATTTATCTGAAGTTTGATTTATGGGAGTCTAAACTTCATGTCACAATAAAATGGAGCTATTGTTATTTGGAAGGAGCATTACATTCCTGTGAGGCAGCGGGGATTAAGGTTATGGATGGATAGATGGATGGCTTCTGCGGTGCTGTAAATTATAGTGCCATAAAAAGTTCTTTAGCGTTGCTCGCAAACCATTTCCTATGAAAACAACATTCAACCAGTCCAGGCCTCAGTGAGATGGGTGCATATAAAATTGCAGGAATTCATATGATGGGCCAACATAATGTATGAATCATTGGCTTTTTTTCTTTGGAACAATATTTTATCAAATTAATTTGGAGACTAATCTACACTGCCCGTCCCAAAAAAAAAAGGTCACACATTCTTTTGTTGGAACGCCTTTATCTTTGGTTACAGCACGCATTAGTCGTGGCATCGCTTCGATAAGCTTCTACAATGTCACAACATTTATTCCTGTTCAGAGTTGCAGTAATTTTTCACCAAGATCTTTAATCCATGATGGAAGATTTGGAATGCTGCACACAGTCTTCTCCAGCACATCCCAAAAATTCTCAATAGGGTTAAGGTTTGGACTCTGTGGTGGCCGATCCATGTCTGAAAATTATATCTCATGCTCCCTGAACCACTCTTTCACAATTTGAGCCTGATGAATAATGGCATTGTCATCTTGGAATATGCCCGTGCCATCAGGGACGAAAAAATCTATTGATGGAATAGTCCTGATCATTCAGTGTATTCTTTGGGCACAAAACATTGCTTACTGTAGCCCTGACCAACTGCAGCAACCTCGGATCATAGCACTGCCCCCACAGGCTTGTACGGTAGGCACTAGGCATGATGGCTGCATCAGTTAATCCGCCTTCCTTCTTACCCCGATGCGCCCATCACTTTGAAAAAGGGTAAATCTGGACTCATCAGATCACATGACCACCTTTCATTGCTCCAGAGTCTAATCTTTATGCTCCCTAGCAAGTCTTTTTTTCCGATTAGCCTCACTGATAAGTGGTTTTCTAAAGGCTACAAAGCAATTTAGTCCCAATTCCTTTCTGTGTGTGTGCAAATGCTCTTTCACTCTTAAACGGAGCCATGAGTTCTACCGTTTTGTTACAATCAGATTTCACCAAACGTTCAAGTGATCTCGGATCATTCAAGATTTTTCCCCGACCACAATTTCTTTCCCCGTTATCCTTCCAGTTTTGAACAATGCGTTGGACAATTCTTAACCCAATTTTAGCAGTTTCAGCAATCTCCTTATATGTTTTCTTCGCTTAATGCATGCCAATCATTTATCCAAAGACTTGCTTAGGGCTCAGTAGAGCTATTTAGTTGGGTTTAAGTGTTTGTTTTTTACTAAGGCTGAATCATTGTCATTTTGATATGAATGTAATACAGCTTTATGAGGTTCTAAATTATTAACATTGAGGGTACTGCCATTCTTATTTGCTCTTGTTGTTACCCTTTAATGCTCTCTATCAATTTGGAATTGCCCCCTAATTTACCCTTGATCCTTGATCCTTCAGTGTTCTTCCACTCTTTCCTTGGCAAACCTTTTCTTGATGATGCTCACTTTGTGCATTGGGGCAGATTTAAGGTATTACCATGATTTTTGTGTGATTGTACAAAAAGTGGACAGCTGAGGAATAGCCATTCACACCTAGCATTACAAATACCACTTGTGATCAGATGTCATACATTCCACTTGAGAAATCCTTTCATTATTATTTCAGGTTTTACTATAATTATCTTTAGGCAGAAATGTCTCATGACTCTTAACTTTACAGACATGTACTTAACTCTACACGGACATCATGTGCTTGTTAGTTTAGCCTATATGTAATTTTTTCTCCTTCAGATTTTCTCTTTGGGTTTTTTTGTTTGAAATAGTGCACTAACTAAGATGGCTTTTGTATGCTAATAGACCATTATGAAGTAATAAACATTAAATGACCAGTTCCTCATGAAAACTTTCCAGTTTTGAGGAGATTATCGGTGTGTTCGAAACTGCGAAACTCTTCCCTAACCTATGGGGATTTTTGTTTATTCTGAAGAACTGACTATAGATAAAAACTCTTATTTACCCTCTATGTTAGAGGTATTTTCCCAATAGCCTTACATTTCATTATGTTAAGAACTTTCACCACTTGACACCATAAATATATATTCTGACCATCGCAACGCTGCGCCATGCGCCACCATGGGACTGTGTACATAATGTAGAACAGTTTCATGATGGCTGGCATGAACGCAGTTCTGCGACGGTCAGAAAATATTCAGTGGTGTGAAGGAAAACAGGCTAGGAACATCTGCTTGTGGAGTTTATACGATTTAATGTAATCAAATCGACATTTAGTGTAAATGACTTTTAATTGACTGAAATTGAACCTTTACAGTGCAGTAAGCAGTATATAGGCTCAGTTCTAACAGTTTTTGTGGGACAACTGTCACTTTTAATTCTTTTAACAAAATCAAAGACTGGGTTTTTAATCACTGACCAAATCATATTGTTATCAGCTTTATTTTAAGAGTAACGTTACATTACAATTTCAGTGTAAGAACATGAAAATTTTCATTTATAAAATGATTTTTTTCCCCTCTTTCGAATGACACCTGAAAGTGCTGTTTTTGGCTGAACTATTTTTTGTTGCAAAAAAAAATCATTCATTTTGTTAACTGATATTTTGTATCTATTGAATAATAGTTTCTGTATTCTGATAGATTTTCTTTAACATTCGCAACAAACTAAAAGCAGAGAGCTCAAAACACCTTCTATTCTCCTGTTTTTATTAGAGAGAATAAAGCAGGGTATTTGGCCACGCATTTTTCAGTTAAAAAGACAAGCTCCTACACACAATTGATAAAGATTGGCCGGTGTGAAAGGTCATTTATAATTTTCTTTAAAGTATTCATCATCTCACTGACAAAGCCAATCTTCTCACCCACCCCCAACCCCACTACAGCTCACGCCCTGCAATTATTTGTAGCCCTGCCCTGCAGTACGAATAGTTCTGCTCTGGGTGTACATAAAATACGCAGGTAAGGGTGTGAATATTGCTGCTACTGTAATTCTGTAAAAACAGACTTCACAAGGATTATCTTAAAAAAAACAAAAAAAAAAACATGCCCACTGTGTTATATACCTTAGGTATTGTACACAGCTTTATGTAACATCGAACAGAGATGTGCCTATTTAAATACAATGTACAAAATTTCAGTAAAGATAAAAAAATCAAATTCCTCTAAGTAGGAAGCCTGGATTGTATTTGATGTAAGTTCACAGTTGAATAATTTAGGATCCACTGTGTTAGAAGCGACTGATGCACTGTAGTGATTACTGTACACAGTCATTTTCCTCAAAAATTCTTTTTTTAGAGGGGAGGAATCTGATTTGGGGTCAGATAAGTTATCAGGGTTAAGCCTGTTTAAATACGTAACATCGTGTGTGTGTGTTTTACAGTTAATATAACAATTTCTGAAGATATGTTCTACTTAACAAATGTCTTCATTCCCTCCATCCTTCATTCTTTCACTCCCTCTGTATGTGGAACTGTCCAGATTTTCCCTTTTTATGAGAAATTCTTGAAACTGATTATAAAACGCTAACAAATCCATAGCGCTAGCGTTAGCCACTAACCACTTCAAGCTCTTTCATGCATATTTCTAGTGTGGAGTGAGTAGCCACAGTGACACTGCGCTAACTCTAGTTTCTTTCTAGTAACCAGATTTCTTTTCTTTTCTTTTCTTTTATTAAATTTTTTTATACCCCTGGCATTGTTGTGTATATTTTTAAGTTTTCAATGTTTAAAAAAAAAACAAAAAACGAATGCACTCAAAAAGTGGAGACTAAACACACTTGCGGTCCACCACTTCAATACGTTAATTTTGATTACGTCAATTAATACGTTCCAGGTTGTAACTGTGTTCCGCTCGTAAAAAGGATTGCATTCGGTATTCGTACCGACCGAAAGTTCGGTGCAAATACATATACTGTTCCACCCCTAATATAAATAAATAAATAAGTGTGTGTGTGTGTGTGTGTGTGTGTGTGGATGATTGACTCCATTTCAGGTTTGATGTCTGTTATAAACATGATCAAGCTGATTTATCATAATATCTTAGACATGTTAGGCCCTCTTATCAAGGAAATATAAGAGCTTTATATAAACAGTTGGTTGCACATTCAGCAAAAGGCATATGATTAAGATAAAAAAACATTCCTGAACTAGTCTGTGCAATTTTTTTAAATTTTTTTTTTATTTGAGCACTCCTTAGAAGGGGAATAAACTGTCAAATGCTGATGACCTAATTTCAATACTAGAATAGTATTACTGACTGAGCAACTCAAAGTTTTGGCCGTTGATACTCTTGGTATCTTAGTATAGGCTTCATGACAAATTTGCTAGTGGCCCAATAGTTTACTAGGTCATACAGTGCTGTCTGACCGCACGTACTGATTTACATCTGCAAGAAGAATCCTGTGTACAGCAGTAGAACAGGCTGTTTATTGATGTGGAAGAAAGGAGAACAGGGCTGATTTCATCCTAAGGTCAACTTGCCCTCTTTATGAAATACACAGACGCATGTCTGCTTTAATATGCCAGAGGTTTGCAGGCCCGGTTTCATATTACACAATGCTCTCTTTCATACTCAATTAGCGCAATAAAAATACACTGATTTTACACCTCATTTTGTGGAGAAAAATAAACGACGTTGTTATTATACAGGGCGGGAAAGTTCTGGAGGTAGCTTTCATTGTGGGTAGGCATTTGGCACTAAACCCAGCCTTAAGCCACTTTGCTAATGCAACATCTTGAATTTAGAGATGTTCCAAATCAGTTTCATAACATGCAGGTATCTTGCTTTGTCTTTCCAGTCACCCCTGACCTGTCTCCGGAGAGCCCCTTACTTGGCACCCTCCCGCTGCCTCCCGCTCGCTCACGTACCAGCGGCCCCAGCAGCGGCGCCAACACCACCCACCCGCCTGCCGAGCCGCCTGCGCGACCACACCGGAAGCGCAGCGGCGAGGCCGGAAGCTGCAGCGCTAGCCCACCTGCCCGCGGCGCCATGGAGGTGGGTATGCGCGTGGTGCGCGGAGTCGACTGGAAGTGGGGCAACCAGGACGACGGCGAGGGCCATGTAGGCACAGTAGTGGAAGTGGGGCGCCAGGGCAGCACCAGCACACCTGACAAGACAGTCGTTGTGCAGTGGGACAGCGGCACTCGCACTAACTATCGCACCGGCTACCAGGGGGCCTATGACCTGCTGCTTTATGACAACGCACAGATCGGTGAGTGTCAGTGGGTGCAACTGATAGAATTGTGCCTTTGACAGCCAAGAACTTTGTGATGTGTGTGTCAGGATTTGCATCAGTGTATCATCAATTTAATTAACCTAGGCCATGCTAGTAATTCATACTTAGTTACTCAGGGATATCCATCAACGTGAGCGAATGAATGAAATGCGAGAAATTAAAAAATAATATTTAATGATCTAGTCGTACAGGAAGCTTTGTGCTTAACTGTATTCCTGGGCAGCTTATTCATTTTATTCCAACCCCCTAGTGTGTGATTCACACCTCTAAATTGGCTAGACTTATCTCAGTTAATGTCTCATAGCAGGAATCTTTTATTGCAGTAAAACCACTCTTTTTATAAAGGGAAAAAAAAGCTTTTAGAAATTCTGCACAGCCAGACCAATATATGTTTGTCCAAATGAGATACCAAACTATAATCAGGGCAAATACCCTACAACGATCAGTCATAACATTGACATTATAACAGGTGAAGTGAATAACACTGAGTATCTCTTTATCATGGCACCTGTTATTGGGTGGGATATTATTAGGCAGCAAGTCAACATTTTGTCCTCAAAGTTAATGTGTTAGAAGCTGAAAAAATGGGCGAGCGTAAGGATCTGAGCGAGTATAACGAGCGCCATATTGCGAAGTCTAGACGACTGGGTCAGAGGGTCTTCAAAACTGCAACTCTTGTGGGAAATCTTCAACTAGTGGAAAAAATAAATAGAAGTAATAAGGATATGATGGGCAGGTGTCCACAAACCTTTGTCCATATAGTGTATTTTAAGAATATTATAAGGCTGATAGTCATGAAAAGTCTCTGCCATTTCAGTTCTGGTCCTTAGCATTAAAAATGCGTTAATAGGATGCAGCATTTAATTGAAATGGAATATTTAAATGCCATACATGAAGGTTAGGGTTAGGTATTTAATGTACTTTTTCTATAGGGTTACATTATGTGAAACATTAGAAATGCAACTAGATATGGTTAGAAAGTGCTGCTGGACATTATGCTCTGAAGGTCAGGGTACAAAGACAGGCACCGAGTGTTGCAGCAAAAAATGTGCATTTCTTTGTTTTCAGAAAATTGCAAGTAATTGCCACAGCCATCAGTGACTTTTGACACGCCGTTCTAGACGTTTAAATGTAGCTGCTTTAAGATCTTTTCAGGATACAGTCCTGATTAAAGACATATACAATAACCAAGTGTCAACAGGGTCTCAGGCACTCCAAATTATCACCCAGCCGATCACGTTGCAATGCAGACAAACGACAATCCCTCGGTCCTTGTTATTCGAGAGTGGTGTATGTGAATTTATAGAATTCTCTCCCTTTCTCCAGTGGTTCAGGTATATATAAAGTGGTATATGCATGCAACACATGCAGTTTCATCCACCTATCTGTCTTCCTGTCTTACTATCTCTCTCTCTCTCTCTCTCTCTCTCTCTCTCTTTCTCTCTCTCTCTCTCACACACACACACACACACAAAAACACAATCTTTCAGCAGTTTAGCCATATACAGATTCTTTGGCTGTATTTCTAGCCAAGTTAAACGCTCATTGTAAAGCAAAGATGCCTGTTTCTCGCATCATTCAGCCTGGAATGATTTAGAGTAAAGGAGCGAAAGAGCACGAGAGAAAGAGAGAGAGAAACAGAGAACGAGTGAGAAGCAGTGTATATGCAAAAGGGCAACCAGCTCTGTGTGCTCATTATACAGTGTCTTAAAATGAACACAGAACTGTGTGAGCTCAGTATTCACTTGTGCCATCTCATGGCTCCTCTTCACACAGACTGAAGACTGTCTTCCCCTGTTACATGGCTCCTTGTCGATTACCATGGTCTAAATGTTTCCATTATTCACTTTTTCTCTTGTGTAAATTTGGCGAAAGGCATGTAGTCATTCGAAAATGCATTTATTTGATTTATAACTCTTTTATAAACGGCTTTATTTTGGTCAGGGTTGTGGTGAACCTAAGGCCTATTCCTGGAACTGTGGGTGTTAGATAGGAATATATGGTCGAAGGGACATTAATCAATTGGAGGGCATTGCTTTTAAAATAATAGTGGGCATCACATCATTACATAATAACTTTATGAGGAATGAAGTTAGTAACACTGATTATTTCTCCATCATGGCAAATGTTAGTGAGTGGGATATTATTAGGCAGCAACTAAACATTTTGTCAAAGAGGGACCACTGTTATGTTATGATATGTTATTTATTTGCGTTACATATTTTGTAGGAAAACATTTACCCCTCTAAAGTAGTCAATAATTCTAGGTACTAATAAAGAGCCTGCATCTGCCAAAAAAAGGCTGCGAGTTATTCAGTCTAGTTGTTAAGCTTTCAGTTTAGCTTGATGTTCATTTAAATTTAGCACAAATAAGTTTATGGCATGTTCTCTTGTTAAAATAGAATTGGACTCCTCAGCCTCACTGACTTTTCTCTGAAACCTTCACACGGTGAGTTGTGAGTCACTCAGAGAAGTACAGTTTGTACAATTAAATTCTGCAAAAATCCAGGCGTAGCAAATAAGTAAGAAAGAAAACATGACATGGCATGCTATTATAGGACAATAATTCCAGATCGAACATTGTGACATGCAGTTAGTGTGACCATCCAGAACAGCATGTCCTGAAGTGTTTTATTCTGACTTATACCACATAAAATTGTGAACAGTGATTTTAACACTGAGCAGCAGTCGTTTCTATTCGTAGCTTTTCTTTTGCTTGTCAGTTCAGCAGCATGATGGGCTAACAACGCAGTTAATTATGCTTGTAGTGAAAACATTGCAGTAAAAAACGAGATCAGGATAATCAGCATAATCATGATCTCTGTACACGCTCAATGAACAACTGAATTCAGCCTTAGATTCAGTGAATCTGAATCTCCAATCAGCACCTTTTCCTCAGGAAACAAGCAGACGAAATACCGCTTCTGATTTTTCATGATCGCACTTTTAACACGGCAAATCATTCAATCATCGGTCACTCTGTCGTTCTCTAATTCCTAGTGCCTCCCCCTGCAGGTGTCCGGCACTCGAACATCATTTGCGACAGCTGTAAGAAGCACGGCATTATGGGAATGCGTTGGAAATGCAAGGTGTGCTTCGACTATGACCTGTGCACACATTGCTACATGAACAACAAGCACGACCTCTCGCACGCCTTCGAGCGCTACGAGACCGCGCACTCGCAGCCGTGAGTATACTGAGTTCATCTCTTCTCACATCCATAACAATTCTTCGTGTTTTTTTTTTTTGCAAGGCAAAACTTTATGCTATTCCTGTGTCACATCGTTCTTCTTCTTCTTCTCCCAACATAGCCTGCTGTTACATAACGCACCAATTTCACTCAAGAACACAACAGTGAATTAAAGTTAGCATAGGAGACTCACAAAATATTTGATGGTCCACATATTTTATGCTCAATGAAGCCTTTTTAGCCTTTTTTGTCTGTAGAGAAGGACTTCTGCTGCTTTCATAATAATAATAATAATAATAAAAAGGTATCAGACATACAGGTAGAATTACTTTTTGTTTGTCTGTTTAAATTAACGATGACCTTGTGCTCTTGTAACGCAACACAACAAGTCTACCAGGTGCTTCTGGTTGTAATCATTTTACAACCACTTGAATATGAATCAATTTCAGGAATGCCTACCTTGTGGTTCTGCGGCGTGGAAAAACACCTGAAGGAAAAAAAAAACCCAAACAGGTTAAACCAGATGGGAAATATTTAGTCAAAGTATCATGTGGATGACTGCAAGTGCAACTAATAAAAAGTCATTGAAAGTAATTTCTGTCATTAATGATGGAAAAGAATGAATCTGGCAATAAACCGGACAGACATCGGTTTGAAACATAGAAGACATATTTACTATTTGAGAGCATTATTGTAATGAAATACAAATATGAAATATTTATATTTGTTTCAGACTTCATTAAATCTTAGCTTTTCTTTTGTTTTTGTTTTTGTTTTTATTATTCTTGTAAAAAAAAATTGTGTGTGTGTGTGTGTGTATATATATATATATATATATATATATATATATATATATAATATGGTTTAGTGACGGCCCTTTAGGAATCACTGACACATTTATTTTTTTTTAATGAATATGTATTAAGTTATTACTAATAGGCTGTTCTCTTCATTTCGTTCCTCTTGCTTGCGCTGCCTCCTGGAGTGTAAATTTAGGTTAGAACTTCTATCCACTTATATTTTACATCACATGTTTCCAGGGTTAAAATCTGCCGCTGAGGCCTACAGACTCAACAATGTGGGCGCCTGTAGCGTAAATGTTGCTTCAAGCTGTTTGACCAATCTAATTTTTAGTCGGCCACACTGGGGCCCTCTAGCAGGCATACAATAATGTCAACATTTTCACATCCTTTGATTGGATGGTCAAAGCTCACTGCATCTATAGCAAACTGCACAAACTGAACTATATTAGTTTAGATTTAATTACTTTTTTTTATTCCACAATGGCTGACAGAGGTCTAATTTAGTCACAGATACACTTTCAAGGCTAATATCAACACAGAATTTTCAAAAAAAGCTGGACATCATGAGGAAAGGTCCGCCAAAGCAGTTCAAAACAGTTGTGAACGGTTTCAACAACCATTTATACGTTTTTTTTTTTTTTTCCTGAGATGGTTTGGACATGTGCAGAGGAGGGACATGGGGTATATCAGTAGGAGAATGCTGAAGATGAAGCCACCAGAAAGAAAAAAGGAAGACCAAGGAGGAGGTTTATGGATGTGGTGAGGGAGGACATGCAGGTAGTTGGGTTAAAAGAGCCAGATGTAGAAGACAGGGGGGTATGGAGACGGATGATCCGCTGTGGCGACACCTAATGGGAAAAGCCGAAAGAAGAAGACATACTGTATATTAGTATTATGAACTTTTTATAAAAATCCAGTCCATCCAGCTCGCATGAGAAAGAGGGAAGTGGTACCTCAGTGGGTTGGACTGATCAGAAGGTCGCAAGTTAAATTTCCAGCCCCACTAGCTGTAGCTGAATCAAAGAATTTAAGAGTGTATAAATGCGTGATGTACTTTATGTTCCAGGTGTGTTTGTAAAATCATTTAGCACCACAAGCTCGAAACACACTCATAAACTGGTCCCTGCCGGATTATGCCAATTTCCTTGTTGTGGCTAATTTGCATAAAGCGACTCACGTCTCATTCGTCTCGCTGTCAGTTTTCTGGCTCGTCACCGAAGACAAACGTTCACGCTAATGTGAACACACCTTTGTTTTTTGTCCCAATGGCTGTACTCTTACTTCTCCATTGCTGAGTCCAATTTTTCTTTTCGAACAAATGTAAGGAAAAAAGGAAATGACGTCGCATAAAAAGATGTAAAGAAAAATGTTTATATAACATGCCACTTTTTAACATAATGAAGGCGATACATTTTTGCCTACACAACCTGCAAGTCTTTGGAAAGGATCGTGGCAGGTTCTTCAGGATGCTAGCTGTACGCAAAAAACGCTGGTTCCTTTCTTCTTCTTCTTCTTTCGGCTTCTCCCATTAGGTGTCGCCACAGCGGATCATCCGTCTCCATACCCCCCTGTCCTCTACATCTGCCTCTTTCAACCCAACTGCCTGCATGTCTTCCCTCACCACATCCATAAACCGCCTCTTTGGTCTTCCTCTTTTCCTCCTAAGCGGTATAAAGTCTACCTGCAATGAATTATGCATTTTAAAAAAAAAAGGTTGTTGTACCGAATGTTTGTAAACTGTGGAAATGTTTAATTCTCTTCCTTTTTTTTTTAACACCTCTTTGCCTTCCAACACTGACCTTTTCACAGCGCTCTATACTAATAATAAACTCTCTTTAGAACTTGCTGGGGGTGGTTTTCACTCTCTGATTGACTCAGTCGACAATTTACATCTTGTTGATTTTGAACTCGCACAATGAAAACAGTCCACATTAAGTATTTATTTATTTATTTTTTAAACATGATCGTAATCTTGGTAACTTTCTTTCTATCTGTCCTTCTTCTGTCAGTTTTTTCCTCCCCATTAAGCATTCGTATGCGTCTATTGAGAACTTGCGGAGTTCTTTGCGTTCTTACCACAAGGCACTCGACCTCTTTCATAAACAAGATTATCAAACCCGGGTTCTTACTGAGGCGAAGCTGAGGTTAAGCCTGTCTGGTTGAATGTGGTGTTGTGGCGAGAGCCTCTGTGTTACTCCCCCCACTGATGGGGGCCTCGTACCCGTAAACAGGCCGCTTCTTGTTCTTATTTCAAGCTCGCCGGCCAACTCGACATGAGATCCATATTTGGCTGTTATGATCTGACAAGATTAACTTACAGCGTTTCCAGCAGACCGTGCTCCTTCGGCTCTGTCTCAATCTCTGCCTTTTTATATTGTGTTGTTTTTATTTCTTTTGTTCCTTGTTCTTCTTTACTGATGGAGGCTGAGGAGCCCTGGGGTGCAGTCCATGTTCTGATTCATCACAAAGGTGTCTAGCATGGTTGAGATCAGATCTCTGAGTGGGTTACTCAAGATCTTTCATTCCAACCCATAGGAGCATTGCCATACTGGAACAGGTTTGGGTCTCCTAGTTCAAGTGAAGGGAAAATTGAATGGTACCGCATCCAGAGATGATCTAGTGTTGTGTGCGTCCAATTTTGTGGTAACAGTTTGGGGAAGAGCCACATTATGAATGTGAAAACTCTAATTATTAATAGGCTTATTGAAATCATTCGAGTCAAAGTTGTTTCGTTTGCGCCAATATTAAAATGATCAAAAGCTAAGCAAATAAACACAACTCAAATCCTACCTTTGGCACTATTGAGCATTTTGTAATATTGATCTGTTTGCAGGATCTTTTACGTAGATATATATAAAGACAGTCTTCCTGTACTTTCTGCTTATATGGATTATTGCACAGATTTTACAGTGGAAGGCGTGAGGTATGCGAGTCAAGGGTGGGATTTGATTTGCATAAGTATAAAACTGGATTTCCATCGGGATGAAAGCGCCGACTCTTGTATATGACGGTTTCTTTTATGGAACTGTCACATCAAGCAATTTATTATTCACTATTTCAAATGAAGTGTTGGGAGACTCGGAGACCTTACGAGCACTCACTTCTCATTAGATTTCTTTTTAAATGGAAAATGAGCCACTCAGATTGGGAAATGGATGGTAAATAAGAAAATCTGCCTTGTTCTGGTTGTTTCAGTCTTTCTTCAATAAAGCAGCGACTGACTTGAGGGGCACCATTTACTAAGAGCTGATGAAAGCTTTATACACCCGGATACAGAATCCAGTGTATTGACTGTAGCGGGGGAGGGGGGAGGGATCTCCTGGCATGAAAGGTCATATGATAGGATGATTTGCTCATTTTCATACTCACAAGCAGCTATAATAGAAAATGCAGTCTGTTCATCTCCATGATCTTTCACATTGCTTTTTTTTTTTCCTTTAGTCAGATTGTTTTTATATTGTAACAGAAAGTCGGTAGTCATCGAGAAAGGCGGTGTTTTGAGAACCCTAGTGTTTTCGGAAGTGTAGACAGCACAGACATTTCAGTCAATCATAAGACAGCTGTGCAGTGCATAAAAGTATGCACATACAAGCCAAGAGCTTCACATGGTCACATTGAATGTCAGAACCTTGACGTGGTTGTTACTATCCAATGGGCTAGGTTGAGTTTTTCAGAAACTGATGATCTCCAGTGAATTTCACACACAACAGTCTCGAAAAGTGTGGTTGTTTATAGATCCACTGAGCAGAGGGTTTGAAGATGAAAATGTTGTTGTTGAGAGAGATTACAGGAGGATGACCACTCTGGTTTGAACTTATGGAAGGATATATAACTTCGATTAACACTCTTTTTACAACTGTGGAGAGCGGAAAAGCATCTCGGATCGTCAACATGCAGGAACTTGAGCAGAACACCACAATGGGTTCCGGGCTTGTCCTTCAAAAACAGGAATCTAAAGCTACATTGGTCTGCAGTAGTGTACTCTTATCCTAATATTTTCAGTTTTTCATATCAGGGTATACCAACCCTAACCATATCAGTGTTCTACATTGTTCAGTGTTGTACAAGAGAATGAAACAGCAAATGCTTTTTTTTACACGGATTCCAAGGCTGCCAGTAGCCAGTCTCATCGTGCCGCTTCTGGAACACACTGCTTGAGAACTTACACTCACGTGTGTTGGGCATGAATCCATATCTAATAAAGGGAGACATTAACGGGGATCATTTGTGAGAAAAAGAGCTAATGCAATGTTAGCCTGTTGGGTTTGATTAGCTTTGCGCTTTCTCGGGGGAATAAACAGGCAGTGAGTAGAATGATCCACAGATTCCACTTTCACCAGAAATTGGAGAGGGAAGTAGATTATCTTGCTAATAGATGGGGCACAACAAAAGATCTTGCGATAATAACACCGAATAGGGAACTTGTGTTTAATGAGTTCAGATTCGTGTCTTTGTAACAATAGGGAAGTTTATTTAACATTTACTGAAGAAGAGTCAGGTGTTTTGCTTTGTATCGGTCAGTAAGGTTTCCATAAGGGACTTTGCAACTTCCGGTTTCACATTAAAATTGTATGCAAATTGTAATTTTACTCATTTTTTTTTCAGCATGGTGAAAAAAGTGAGGTTGCAAAGGGAAATACTGGGTGTAGCTTGACATCTCATGAAAGTTTACTAACATTATAAACAAGCATAAGGTAAAAAGTCAAAAAGCACAATACATTGTTTATCATTGCTCATCGTCAAATTGTGGTCCAGAGTAGAGAAAGAGTCTGTCTGTAGTAGAGAAAGGAATCTAAAAAGGTGCGAGCAATCAGGATTGTCTGTTCTTATTATGAATTTATTTATTGTGTTCCTTACAACACGTTCGTTTTTTCATCAAAGAAAATATTAGTGTCGCTTGTACGATAATGTTTTTGCGCTTTACTCAGGGGCATCTGTCCTCTGAGGTTTCTGTGTGTGTTTAAGAGCATATGGCCTCGCGTACGTTCACCATGTGATGGAAACACAACAACCCTCGCAGCTTGTTAATCAGCTCACGCCTGACGCTTGGTTAGTTAGCGGTTGTCATGCCCGCTAGTCACTAATCCTTATCCTGAGGTAAACAGGCATCTATTCTATTTCCGCTGATGCTGGATATCCCCTGTTGTTGTTGTTCCAATAGCCCTATGACAAGCTGGCATGTTGGTGTCTCAGTACATAGAAGGTGTATGGACATTTCTTGTTTGGGGATCCCCATCACGTGACCAACATACTCAGTGCTGACAAACTGTGATGTATTTATTTCTTTTATTTATTTGTTCATTCCAAGTAAAAAATAGTGCAGATTTTCTGAGGAAATGGTTGTTCATGGCTGCTAAAGTATAGTAAATGTGATAACAGTAACTAACAAACATTCTACGACTATAAAGAATAAGTATATTGTTCGTCCTTTTTTTTATTGTGATTGTTGTTGAGTGTATTATTTAAGTAATTCGGAATGGTCACAGTATGTTTTTGCTTTGGTTTTGTTGTTAATGTCAAAATAAGCGGAAATTATGCAAATGCAATTTATGGAGATGCGAGCAGTGAGGATCGTCTGTATCACAAAGAGAAGGAAAGAAAGCGGTTTAAACTCGTCACGTAAACATTATAGCAAAGAGGGTTAAGGACCTTGGTCAAGGGCGCAAGAGTGGCAGCTTGGCAATACTGAGGCTTTAACCCCTGACCTTCCGATCAGTAAACCAGAGCCTTAACCACGGACCTACCACTTCCTCATTCTTAGAACTGGCTGTACAGTGCCAACCATGTAGCCTTTTTTTTAAACTGTTCCTAACAGCAGTTCTTTAACAAAAACAATATGATAGCGCTTACATTTGGCCTTCGCCATCTAACACAGATATATAGATGATAAACCGGATTCAGGGATCTCCTGTGCACATGAATTCGATTTCCTCCAGGAATTGTTAATTTCTGTTTCCTAGCACTTGTTACAAAGAAGCTCACAATACTAGAATAAACTCTTAAGTAGAGATAACATGCTTAAAAATATCTTCTTCGGCTTCTCTACAGTTAGAGATAGTGGAACCCTTTTTATAAACGACAAACCTTTCAAAGAGGGTTATTTGTTGTGGCAGACGTATTAATGAACACACTTGGCTGACTTGTCAGAACTCATTATGTTGCGCCTGATAAGAAGTCATCGTTGTGCTTTCGTTTCCTAAATTGGGAGATTAGTTTCAACTCTTGATCTTGCTTGAGTTTTTAAACGCGCGCACACACACACACACACACACACACACACACACACAGAGTCTGGGAGATTACACCTGACCCCTGCCTACTTACGTGCACCTCAGCTTACTTAGTTAATCTAAAGGTTTGCTGCTATTTTGTTCGAACCTCCAAGACTGGGATGTCACCTTGTCGTTTGTTTATGGACAAATTTTGAAGAAGAAAAAAAAAAAAACATCAGAAACACTGATTGATTATTGATTGAAGATTGAAATATCAGACACTACAGATATTTGGCCTCTTTTAGTGAATGTCGAAATCTATATTATGTGTAACTGAGGCGAGTCTTCATGCTGAGCCTTCGGAGGAAGTATGGGAATAGGCAGTTCCTTTGCGCCGAGATCGGACCATATCTTTACAATAAGGTACGTAATTGGACCCGGTCCTGACGCAGCACAGGGGATGTTTTGGAAGGATCTGGAAGAACTGGCTACTAAGTGCGCTCTCATTTGTTGGCATACTGTATCACAGTCTCCGTGTGATTACATACAGTCGAAATGTTTTCAGTTGTATTTTTCCTGCACATGTTTTAGATCTGGGGCAGTACGCTGGGCAAGATCTGTCTAATCCATTCTGATTTTGGAACAGAACCCGAATCACACAGATGCACATACACTCAAGGAATGAGAGACATATGAGAAACACAAGGCTTGTATGTAACTCCGGATAACAGCTAAGCACATGTTGGCTGTATCCATTCAGCGTGTGTTGGTCTTGAGGCAACAGGACCCTGCCCCTTATTTCTTTTCTTTTGTTAGGGCTTCCATCACCTTTGTTCTTTGTTTATTTTCCTCTTTAATCATGCCTGCTTAGTTTCTTATTTTGTTTCATTTTAAGCGCATTTGCTTAGTTCGCTGTACACACTTTGTTTTACATTTCTACCACGTGTCTCAGGTTCGAGCTGTATGTTCAGATTGTACAGAGCTGTTAAATATGACTTCCTGTTTGATTTCTTTCAGCTTGATTTTATTCCAATAATCACAATTTATATTTATTTATTTATTTTTTTACATATTTTTAAAAAAAAAATGTCTAGTGTCTTTGACAAAAAAAAAAAGATTTACGATAACTGCTTGCATTGTGGAAAGGCTACGTGCGTATGTATGTACGTACGTGCAATTCATACTTTGCAGTGACGGTGAGAAGCGGAAGTGTCATCGTGTCTTGATTAGTCATAGCATTTAAAACCTTCGACCACTTGTTAAAAGTGATGACGAACTTCTGCTTTTTCAGCATGAAGCAGTCAGATTAAATATGAATGAAATTTACTGAAGGGGAATGGACCCGAGACCACTTCTTTTTTTACATTCTCACCCCCATTTTGGTCATTTGCCATTTCCCACTCGCTAACCAGCTCTCCCTTGTGACATGTCGGTTTCTACCCAGGGAGGTTGTGGGCTAGCACATGCTTCCTCTGAGACTTGTGAAACCAGCCAACTGTGTCCTGTCTTGTGGTTTTTAAGAAAAGAAAAAAAAAATAGAAAAAACAAAACAGAAGTACAGGCATTTTTGCATCGCTGTATTGACATAGCAGACACTCTTGTGTATTTTCTAGGATTAGTTTGTAAATCACTGTTCTAAATGTTTTTCATGTATTTTTTTTTTAATGGGTGGCCAGACATGATCGATGTGTTTGATGATTTTGTTTTCTGTCAGTAATAAAAGCATATGCAAATGCCAGGGAATTTATGTGCCAAGCATGTAGCCAATAATACATGGTTGGGTTTTTGTTTATCCTAAATTTTTCCTCACTTTCTTTCCAATTTGATCTGCCAATTCCCACCCACTGGTTTTCCCCATCATCTGACATAGCTAACAATATGCAGAGAGTTAAGGCTAACAAATGCATCCTCTGTGACAATGATATGTTTACAAACTGCTGCTCCTGCTGTGCCACGTGGCATTGTAACACACAAGAGATTGGTCCACTATATGGACAAAAGTATTGGGACACCTAATTTTTCCAGCCATTGTGTGGTCTCATCATTAGAACTAGGAGACCCAAACCAGCTCCAGCTTGATGATGCTCCTGTGCACAAATTGAGCTCCATGAGGATATGATTTGCATATAGAGCTCTGAGTTAAAGTATATCGGATATTGGACTGACTGCACCCCAGGCCTCCTCAGTACTTGAATTTACCAATGGACTTGTTGCTGGATAAGCACACATCTCCTCAAGCACACTCCAAAATCTAGTGGAACATCTTCCCAGAAGAGTGGAGGTTATACAGCAAATGAGGACTAAATGTGGAGTGGGATGTTCAAAAAGCACATACGAATCTTATAGTCAGGTGTCCATAAACATCTGAGCTCACAGACACCTGTGATTGTCTTGTGTCCATCTAATTGTGTAAAATGTGTTTTCTTTTCTTGATTTAGAGTGAGCTTGGCACCGAGGCAAAACCTGTCACGGATTATCCTTAAGGGAATCTTCCAGGGCGTAAAAGTCGTTCGTGGACCGGACTGGGATTGGGGCAACCAAGATGGTGAGTAAAAGCATGCAAGTCAGATTAAGTCCTTCATTAATACATTGCGATAATCAGGGCACTGTCTCGTTTGAAGCCAGCTCGAAGCTTAATCATGGTTTTTGCGGTCGGTTCAGAAGTCGCAGTTAACACTCGAAGCGTATGTTCAGCAGATGTCTTCCAAAAAAAGGCACGTTCACGTGTTGGTAGATATTTGAATGTTTACCTCGAACAAGCCTTTTGCGTTTGGGTGCCACAGCGAAGGCTAAACATCTAAATTTAGCCCTCAGTAAACCACGCTGGAATGCAGGTTATGAGTAATTGCTGTTGTATCGTCCCTTGACATTACTGTCTTAAATGGAAAATGGTTCACACACGGATCCCCGCTTACTGTTTATGTACTCAGAGGAAGGAATAATCTACATTTTATTTCGGGACATTGCTTCTCTTTTTTGTTTTTTTTGTTTGAAGTGTAGAGCTGCTGCATCGTAGGACATTTATTTCTCTTCTTCCAGCCAAGACTTCGTCCTCTCTGGGTGACAACTAGTCAACTGGAACCCTCAATCATTGGGGCCCCCCACCTCCCTTTTTTTTCTTTTTTTTTTTACTTTTCTTTCTTTTTTTTTTTTTACTGCATAATGTCTTTGATGCTAAATGAGTCAAAATGTCCATGCTGTGCTTGTGAAATATCTTCTTGTGGGTTGATGGTGATAATTGCTCTACCCCACAGGGTGTGGAAAAAAAAATGCTTGCCATTATTTCCTGCTGCATTTTCTTTCATTTTCAATGCAATCTTTCCTAATTTTTATGCTACATTTGTAACCTGGTTATGCTGAATTTGTTTCAGGTGAAGGTCTAGTAGATATTACACTTGTAGCCGTGGTTGGTACTATATGTAGTACTAGTGTATGGACAGTGTTTGACGTGAATCGAATTGAGCTCATAACTGTATGTTTTGAACGAACTTTAATTACTCACACTGTTTGACTTTGTGCTGAGATCGCTGTGCTCTCGTGTGTCTGCCTCTGCGTTTGTCGCTTTGTCAAACAGGAGGAGAGGGGAAGATCGGGAAGGTGGTCGATATCCGAGGTTGGGACCAAGAGTCCGGCCGCAGCGTGGCCAGCGTCACCTGGTCTAACGGCACAACTAATGTCTACAGGATGGGTCACAAGGGCAAGGTGGACCTCAAATACGTCTCAGACGGCCAAGGAGGCTACTATTACAAGGAGCACCTGCCCAAGCTAGGTGTGACTGGAGAAAATTAAAGATGTGTTCCTCCTATTTGTTTTACTAGTTATGTGTATTTGATCTCATAAATAATTATGTACTCCCAATTTAAATGTTCACTATTTACATTTAATTAATTTAGGTGGCGATACTCGGCACGTTTGATCCTTTTAAAATGACACAAGCACAAAGATCAGGTATAACTATTTGACCACCGATCAGGCATAACATTATGACCACCTACATAATATTATGTTGGTCCCCTTTCGCTGCCAAAACATGTGACCTGTTGAGCAGGAGCTTGTTTGTTGGATCTGATCACAAGGACCAGCCTTTGCTTCCCACGTGCATCAATGATCCTTGGCCGCCCAGGACCCTGTCACCGGTTCATTTACATTTACATTTACATTTGCGGCATTTAGCAGACGCCCTTATCCAGAGCGACGTACAAAAGTGCTTTAAATCTCTAGTAGTGAATAAATCTTACACTGGTACGAAAGAATACAAACTCAATATAAATATAACTCCCAGGACCCTGTCGCCGGTTCACCACTGTTCCTTCCTTGGAGCACTTTTGATAGATACTGACCACTGCAGACTGGGAACATTCCACAAGAGCTGCATATTTGGAGACGCTCTGCCCCAGACGTCTAGACATCACAATCTGGCTCTTGTCAAACTCAGTCAAATTCTTAGGCTCGCCCATTTTTCCTGCTTTTAACACATCAAGTTTGATGACAAAATGTTCACTTGCTGCCTAATAATATCCCACACGCTAACAGGTGCCATGATGAAGAGATAATTGGCGTTATTCACATCATTTTTGTAATGTCATAATGTTATCCCTGGTCAGTGTAAAAAACAACCTTGTGTTCACACTCAAACGTTAAAAACATTCATTTATTTGCTGTGCAAGTGGACGACATGCATCACTCTTCAGGAGAACAAAATAATCAAACTTAAAAAGATGTTGCTAGCTGATTAGTGCTTAGTCAGATTATCCTTCAAAACGTGGTCGCGTGGTTTTCTTTAAAAACAACACGCCAAATTAACTGAAATATATATTTTTTAATTCCTTCCACAACTCAAAACAATGCCCCAAATAGCCTTTTACGTAAAAATGCGATTATTACAGCTTGGAATATCCCATATTCATTTTAATACTTTTCTCAGTCACAAATTTAAATAAATCACCATAGTCTATTTTCTTTCTTTTTTTTTTAAAATCCATTTCTAAGGTTCTTTTGATAAAAATATTACATTTGACAGCAAACAAGTGAAGCATGACCTCAGCCTTTCTCAACTTCATTTTTCAAGCATAAAGGGAGTTTCTAACAACTTTACTCAAGGCAAATCAGGCCGTTTAATCAACTGGAAGGGGAGCCCAGAAAATTCCACACTTGTAGAACCCATGTCCAAGTATGCACGAAATCTCCCTATAAAATATTAATCTAGCTTTTGGGTTTAAGGCACCTGCATTTTTTCCTTCCTCTGCTCATTACTTGTCTGCAATACGTCTGTCAGACACATGAGCACACGTGCCACCGCTGAGAAAAGGAACATTTAATTGCAGTGGAAAATGATACTTGATTACACCATATTAAGTGAGCTATTTTTCCTTCTATTAGCGGTTAACCGAATACCCGTTCTCTCCGTTAACTCTTACAGATATCCGAAAAAATCTAATTTGTCATAAAGAATATCTCTTATATTATCGAAGGCACTGATCAACTTCATTACTTCATTAATGCATGGTGTATAAGATTCTTCCATATGTGTGTTTAGGTGAACATGCAGAGCTGCAGAGGCAGGAGAGTGCTGATAGTCACACATTCCAGCAGGGGGATAAAGTCAAATGTCTGCTGGATGTGGACATCCTCAGGCAGATGCAGGAAGGACACGGGGGATGGAATCCTAAAATGGCAGAGGTGAATGAAAATCTTCATGTACACAGCTGGAGCTACACTATTTGGGCAAAAGTATTGGGACCCCTGACTTTTCCCATTCATATGTGTTTTCTTCTCCAAAGTGTTACCTAAGTTGGATACACACAATTGTACAGGGTCTCTTTGGATGTGGGAGCATACAATTTTCCTTTTACTTTATCTATGAGACCCAAACCTGTTTTAGCATGATAATACATACCCCTGTGCACAAAGTGAGCTACATGAAATTTGGTTTACACGGGTTGAAACTCCGACTGCACCCCACACCTCATCACCCCTATATTAGTAGCTTTTATTTTACTAATGCACTTGTGGCTGAATGAACACATGTAGACTAAATGTTAAGGGTTATGGTCTGAGGCCTTTAAACCTTTGTCCATATAGTGACTGTTGTTTACCTTTGTTTAGATTTTTGCCTTTTATCAGAAGATTAAAAAGTTTTATTTCTCATTATTATAAGTATTTATTTTTGTCATTTACATGTTTTTGTTTGCCAGGTTTTCAAAGCGAGTACAAATAAATTGGGTTTGTGCTTTTATTTTGTTTCACAGTACATCTGCAGAATCGGAACAGTGCACAGGATAACGGATCGAGGGGATGTCAGAGTCCAGTACAGCAACAACATACGCTGGACTTTCCACCCAGGCGCTCTGACTAAAGTAAGCAGAAATCAGGGAAAAGAAAAGGGGTTCCTCAAGCCTTTTTCCAAGTCAAAGTTTATTAGCATTCATCAGGAGTTCTTCTTAAAACCCTTATTGAAATGGAAGCCTATGCTGGTCTGCATAAAAATCCCCAATTATATAGGAACCCCGAGACATTTGTGGAAAAGTTCTCCTAGGCTTGTGTGTAGCAACTCGGCCATGGAAAAGCATTTCATGAAGTTCCTGGCTCACGGCTCTCATGCTGAGAGTCACGGGGCAGAAGCAGTTTGGAAATCTTCCCTAAGTGATGCAACTGCATAGCCGATTTTCTTTACACACTATGAGCTTAAGTGAAATACGTCTTCCAGGCTCTTGTCGTTGTTATGAAGAGACATGGGTTCACACTAGAAGAATGGACATGACATAACATGGCGCATATGGATGACTGGGGGGGGGGGAGAAGATGGTATTGATTTAATGCGCACTGGGAAAGGCTGTGTTACACTGTGCATGTTTTACAGCTGCCCTGCTTCTCCCAATTGGGCAGGGATATTAAATAAATCTCCTGTTTCCTCCTTGGCCTCTCACCTTCATTTGATTTCCAGTTGATTTATGATATAATATCCTGAGCGAGTAGTGGATCAAGCAGCTCCCTGTGCATTACTCGTCTTATAGTACCTTGAAGAATCAACGTTTACCCAAAGCCAGAACCAAAGCGAGTGCTGATGTTCTTGGCATAAGTCCAGAACAAATGTAAAGCCCACGGTTACTGGAGCATGACTAGACATCCATGCACGTGGCTCTACACGCCATATCAGTGATTAGCCAAATCCCTGTGTAAGTCCCATAATAGAGCCTTAGCTCCTGCTGGACTGTCATGTCTGATCAAGCTTTTGTGTGTCTGTCTGTTCTTGAAATAATTTCAGGTGAACACGTTTGCAGTAGGTGAGTTGGTGAGGGTACTGGATGACATCGAGACTGTGAAGAGGCTACAAGCCGGGCATGGAGAGTGGACTGACAGTATGGCACCTGTATGTACTCCAATCCTGTCCCACACACACTGTGGAAAATGTCCATAAACTTACCGCAAGCCGTAAACCAACTACGCGCTCTTTATTTAAATAAAAATATCAGTTAGTTTACGTTGTACAATTACACGTTACACATTTATTATTAAATGACTATACAAATTCAATATGACACGTCTATATACAGAGAGTTGAATATATTAGGGGTGACCCTGAATAGTGGAAGATTCGAATCTTTGCAGAGTTGTTATGAAACAAGGATCATCCCATTTTGGTTTTGAGGGGGTGCTCGATATCTGATTTCACATACTACTACCCCCCCCCACCCCCCACCCCCCCATAACTTGATATACAGGCCATTATGATAAAATTGTGAAAAGAAAGAAGCTTTTAATAAATATTTTTATAATGTGTGTGAATAAATCCAACCCCCCATCCCCCCGTTACAGATTTAAGTTTCACTTTCCATGATCGTGACCGAGACAGGAGGGATTTAAATATTAAACATCTGGGAGATTTTCTCAGTGTTTTTTCTTCTGAAATGCAAATCCTGTCTGCAGTGTGGGCTTTTAGTTATTTATTTATATATTTTTTGGTTTATTGATCCAAAATAACAACAGATTTTCAGAAATCACTTCTGGCACTGCTGTATGTCACAGCTAATTAAGCAATAGTAGCTTTCCCTGAACTAATTCCTATTATTCCTTGTCATTCTGTCCATAATTAATTCGTATCACTAAAAGATAAAACTGTCGTTTTTGTGTTTTACAGTATGGATGTTTTTTCAAGTGGAAAATTAGACCAAGCAAGAGCTATTTCTCACATTCCGCTTCTGCTGTCATCCAGCGATCCATGCATGCGTATGCATCCATGTGCAGCATAGTCAGAAAAAAACGTCACATGTTATGATTTCGATTTCTCTTCGTTCTCTTCAGGTTCGATTTCGCTCAACATGACAGTTACTATGCCAAGTACTGCTCACGTTCTTTCGATACGATTGTGCTAATTATAAGGCCCAGGTGTGACGTAGTCTTGCGTGTACTCGGAAAGTTGCCCTGTGATGCATTTGACTTTTGTTAAGTAATTCTAACGTACGTAATCTTGTTACGCCGTTAACACGATTACGTAATGGTGTTAACGAGGTACATTTTGAAAGAACAGGATCGCATGATTCAGGGAATTATCAACCACCTTTGTACTGTTCCTATATCAGTAGAGTTAATCCTGTACATTCGGCGAATCTCAAGGTGACAATAAAGTCATATTTAAGTTCGCAGACGCGATAAGCACGTGCCAGTTACAAAACCTGGACGGTAATCCTTTGACCTAAACTGGCCAGGACTGCTACGTACCTGCATCACATGCTCTGTTCCAGAACACAAGCGAGATTAGCTGTGCTCGATTTCTTTCTGGCTGTCATTCGGTGCAGTTGAGAAAGACAGCAAATATTAGACTAAGGCTTGCTGGATAAAACAGAACTAAGGATAGGGCTAGGTTTTGCACTCATCAAGATAATGCTGTTTGTGCTGGGTGTGTGTTTCATCAGGCCCTGGGCCAGGTTGGCAAAGTTTTGAAAGTGTACGCGGATGGTGACCTGCGCGTGGCATTTGGAGGACAAACGTGGACTTTTAACCCTGCGTGTCTCTCGGCTCAGCCGGGCGAGGTGGACGCCAATCTGATGACGGCTGACAATCCAAGCGAATCAAGAAGTAAGCAGGAAACGGCCGCATCCCTGTCCGTCACGCCGCTTGTTTAATTGCACCTTTTTTGTTTTTCTCCGTTGTCTGTTTCCTAAAGACGTTTATGCTTAACTCTCTTTTTTTTTGTCTCTGAATGTAAACACTTTTCTTTGTTAACCCTTGTCTTTTGCATGTCTTTTTCATCCATAAATGCTCCCACCCTCTGGCGATGGGTGGATGGACTTCCATTTGTTCTACCTGACCTCCTAGGTTTTTAAAACTCCTCGTTTCTCATCGTCCATTTCATGGCAAACAACAAATTCACTTTTTCTTTTCCACATGACACAGGGGGCTGAGATCATTCAAACAGGTCACTAGTGCATGGTGACATTTTGACTCATTTGACTTTCTGAGAAAGAAGCTGTATTTTCTTTATGGATACCCATAGAGGATTAAGGAGTGAATCGTCTCTTTTTCTACCTTACTATTTTTCAGCCACGGTTATTTCTGTCCTGGAAAAGCTGTTGTCTCAGTCCACGGAGCAGGATAACCCCGGGCGCCTGGTCATCGAGGCTGCTCACGGCAGCGTTGCTAAAGTCCGTGAACTAGTGCAGAAACATCCAGATAAGGTTGGTGTGTTGTAATGGAATTGGAGCATTGCACAATGTCAGAATTGCATTAAATGCATAAGGAATCAATTTACAATTTTGTTTTATGATACTGATTATTATTATCAATATTGTTATTGTAATTGTTATTATTTTAGCCTATTCCTTTTACTATTAAACCTGTGACAAGCTTTCCCTTAGTCAAACGCATACCAACTCTGGTGAATTAACATATGTAAATTTAAATGGGTGGAGCTTTGCAGATGTTTTAGCCAAAAAAAATCAACAAATAGAAAAATTCTAAAAAGTCATGGATGACTGTGAGATATAGTAATTTTTTATACAATGGAGCTCACTACCTGGACAGGGACATTGTTTTGGTGGAAAAGTTTCAGGCTACAGTTTAGGGAAGACATGCATATGAGCATGATCTTAGTCCTTCCCTGGCTCACAGTAAACAATACTAATGCTCTTTATATCCTGACTGATTGTTTGTAGGTGGACATAAAGAACCAGGGGAAGACAGCACTCCAGGTGGCTGCTCACCAGGGCCATATGGAAGTAGTAAAGGTCCTACTGCAGGCCAACAGCAGCATCGAGGCCAAGGACGAAGACGGAGACGCAGCGCTGCACTACACAGCATTCGGGTGAATAATAATCTGTAAAGGTTTTGTACTGTCTAAACAGCCTTTAACTCAAAGGCTTTTTGTCACTGTTTTGTTACTGTTCTTGTTAAGGTACTTTCACCTTGCTGTACATTATGTTAGATGTTTTAGGGGGGCAAGCACTAATGGAATCATGCTGTATCTGGATTTTTATTAGATAGACATAAACCTTTTTTAACCCACGGAAGCACTGGGTTAAAAACGGTAATTAATGTAGTCTAGAATTTGAAAGCTTTTATTTGTCTCAAATATTATGGATTGATTGATTGCAGTGAGAAATTTTGGAGACTTTTATTTGTCCAAACTTTCATTCCCACACATGGAATTGTTTTCATTGATTTGATCATAGTTTGGCGACGGCGGGTGGATGTGCTCTTTGCATGTGCCGAGTCATTTAGGACTTTGTTTTTTATAATAAAACTAGTTCAGATGTGTATTATCTCATCTTGGCATTAACGCTGCATGTCTCTGTAACGTGTGTGTGTGTGTGTGTGTGTGTGTGTGTGTGTGTGTGCAGAAACCAAGCAGAAATCACCCGCCTGCTCCTGAGCAAAGGGGCCAACGTCAACCTACTGAACAACTCGATGTGTACAGCGCTTCACATCTCTGTCAACAAGGGCTTCACCGACGTCGTGAGGGTACTGACCGAGCACTCGGCCGATGTCAACCTACAGGTACACGTTCACAAATGCATACATGCAGCCCATAGCCCTTGGTTATGCATTTGAAGAAAACAGTAGTTTGAATGCAATTAACTTTAAAAGCTTCTTTAATGTAAGGATCAGTCTACTCTTCTACACATCTGTCTGTTTCACCCTCACAAAGTACAGAAATGGAGAAATAATAACTCAACTGGGAAATCTGGCTTCCCTCGCTGTGCTTTCTGGGACTTATCTGCATCATTAGGGCCAATTAGCAAATTAGCCCATCGTCTGAATTCATTCTCAGCCTTTGCAATCACACACTGCTGATTTTGAATCTTCACGCTGCCTGAGCCTCTTCTGAGAATGGCGTTCCACATTTTCCACTTGAACTGTGGGAGCTCAGCTGGAGTAGAAAGGCTCCCTGAAGGAGTTTTGGAATTCACAGAGACACACAGGCATGCCATCCTTTTTTTTTTTTTTTTTTTGCACTGTACAAAGTGAAAGAGAAAGTTTGTAGAACTGTGGTGAGACCTGCGATGTTGTATGGTGTAGAAACAGAGGCATTAAATAAAAGACAGAAGGTGGAGCTGAAGGTAGCAGAGCTGAAGATGTTGAGGAGTGACGACGATGGACAGTTTATTAGAGGGACTGCGCATGTAGGACGTTTTGAAGACAAGGTGAGGGAGGTGAGATTGAGCTGGTTTGGACATGTGCAGAGGAGGGACATGGGGTATATCAGTAGGAGAATGCTGAGGATGGAGCCACCAGGAAGAAGGAAAAAGAAAGACCAAGGAGGAGGTTTATGGATGTGGTGAGGGAGGACATGCAGGTAGTTGGGTTGAAAGAGGCAGATGTAGAGGACAGGGGGGTATGGAGGTGGATGGTCCGCTGTGGCGACCCCTAATGGGAGAAGCCGAAAGAAGAAGAAGAAGACAAAGCCATAAACCACGTCAGATTTTTGCTTCCTCCTTGCTGCATGGCGCAGTGTCAGTTGTGTTGTGTCGTCCAAATTCTTAGTGGATCACTGTAGTTAGTTCAGTATGTAGCCAGTGCGCATTTCAAAAGTGATGCCTTAACGAGGCATGAGGTCATACAGGATAACCAGATTTGCTTTATCCATTCTCCTAGTTTTGCTGTGCTCTTGTTAAAAATGCATTATGTGATGTTTACAATGCATCTGGAAATGTTTTCACGTCGCTTACCTTTTTCCACATTTTGCTCTGTAAAAGCAGTATTTCAAAATAGATTTAACTCATTATTGTCCTTAAAATTTTACAAACAATACCCCATAATGATGACGGGAAAGAAGTGTGTTTGAAATCTTTGCAATTTTATTAAAAATGTTAAATGAAATAAAGTCACATGTACATACAGTGGGGCAAATAAGTATTTGATACACAGCTGATTTTTCAAGTTTACCCACTTACAAAGAACAGAGAGATCTGTAATTTTCATCGTAGGTACACCTTAACTGTAAGAGACATAATCGAAATCACATTGTATGATTTTTAAATAATTAATTTTAATTTTATTGCATGAAATAAGTATTTGATACAATCAAAAAATAGAACTTACTACTTGGTATAGAAACCTTTGTTTACAATTAAAGAGGTCAGACGTTTACTGTAGTTCTTGACTAGGATTGCACACACTGCAGCAGGGATTTTGCCCCACTTCTCCATACAGATCTTCTCCAGATCTTTCAGTTTTTGGGTCTGTCGCTGGGCAACACGGAGTTTCAACTCCCTCCATAGATTTTCAATTGGGTTCAGGTTTGGAGCCACTGCAGGACCTTGAAATGCTTCTTACAGAGCCACTCCTTAGTTGCCCGGGCTGTTTCTGGGGTCATTGTTATGCTGGAAGACCCAGATACGACCCATTTCCAATGCTCTTTCTGAGGGAAGGAGGTTGTTGCCCAAAATCTTACAATGCATGGCCCCATCCATCCTCCCTTAATACGGTGTAGTCGTCCTGTCCCGTTTGCAAAAAAGCACCCCAACGCATGATGTTTTCACCCTATGCTTTACAGTTAGGATGGTGTTCTTGGGATTTTACGCATCCAAGTCCAAGGGAGATTGACAGTCACCTTGAATTTCTTCCATTTTCTAATAATTGCCTTCTCACAAAGCTGTTTGCCTATAGTTTTTTAGAGTATGATTTCAGGCAAAGCCTCAGTGTGTAAATATGGGTTTTTGAGTATTCTTGGTGTAGGTTGAGCTCTGCGGGAGGCAGCACAGTTGCATGTCCCCTGATTAAACCACATCTACTGCCTCCAGCCAGCACATATTTGGTAGAATCGAAAAAGAAACAGAATAAAAGACCCTCTGGGATATCACCACCAAGAACAAGATACAACAGGCCTAATGATATCCATATGGAGTCATGTAGAGCCAACAAAAATGAACAAAGTGCATGTAGAAATGGAGGAAGTGACACAAGCTGATACTGTCACAGGCCGATAAACAGTAAACGCATCAACAGACATCTCAAGGCAAAATATGACTTCTCGTTTCAAATCGAATGCACGTGTAACTCATAAGCTCGCTCTGATGAGATAGTGAGATAGCATCCCTCGCCTGATAGGCCGATAGATCTAATTTCCAGTAGCGAGCAGCTTTAAAAAGCTGATTCCATCGAAACTCAGGAACACTGGAGACCTCTGGCAAGATCCTGTGGGAGAATTGTCTACGAGAGCGCTTTAAAGCAATGGCACATTTTTTCCCACTGGGTTCTTGGAATGGAATCAATTATCCTCAGTGTTTGCTGTGTAAATTTTGCTAAGGAGTGACAAGGCACATATAGCTAATAATTAATAAAAGCTGCTAACCACTAATTAACAACAGTCAATCTGCATGCTAGGTGATGTTAGCTTGCTGACATACATTATCCATTAAGAACAAAATGCGAAAATATCCTTTAAATGAGTTGGACATGACTGTGCTGTGGTTATTGGTGCCAGGTTGTTTTAAGTATTTCAAATTCTCTTTACAAATGTGGTGTGCAAAAAAGCATCACAGAATGTACAACACAAAGAACTGCAGAAGTCCACATTGGGTTTTCACTGTGCCAGTAATGAACAGTATATTGAGGCTTATCTAAACTGGACTAGGAAGAGCATCTCTTAGCTTTTTGATCTCCAGCTGTATAAATTTTTTACCATTGTTGTCATTTCAGTGTTCTAGCCCTCATCAACGTTATGTGTAATGTTTCTAAATTTGGAATATTCAAGGAGTGGAGTATGGTTCCTCCTTTTTGATTGGTCAGTTGATTTGACTCCACCTTTTCTGTGTATAATTTGGTAAAGTGCTTAGTTCAGTGCTTTTTGACTTTTTAGGACTCATACGGGGACACGCCCCTACACGATGCCATCGCTAAGGACTTCAGGAGTATCATCGAAATCCTGACCGTGGTGCGTAACATTGACTTTACGCAGCAGAACAACCGCGGCTTCAACCTGCTTCACCACGCAGCCCTGAAGGGCAACAAACTGTGAGTCCTTACACTCATTGAAACTCATGCTAATGATTTCTTACATTTTAGGCCGTAAGACTTTTAGTTCATCAGTGATGCACCTCGAATAATTATATGTAATAACTCTCTTGGGTGCTCAGTTGTGGGATTGGGGATAAAGGACCTGGTCCTAAGCCGGACTGCAAAAGGAGGAGGGCGAGTGTTGGGCTAGCAACCCGACCCGTAACAAAACGGCAAGTAAAAACCCAATGCGTCTCATGGCGCTGGAAGAATTTTGGGTTACAGCAAACCCCCACTATAGGAGCTTCGATCCACACTTAACCAGTTACAATCAGGAATTCAAAAGCATTATTTCTCCAAAAGGCATATAGTAATCAAGGAGAATGAATATCCCTCAACAATATATATGCATCCAGTAGAATTGCTTTTAGATACCCAGACTCTTAGTATTAAACCTGGATGCTGTGTATGTGAGCCGACTGCAAACAATGACCAGGGGGATCATCAATGTCTCCACACACCCACAAGAAATTTTGTTCCTTTTACCACCTATAAAGATGTACAAGGTCATCAAATGACACACATGCTGACTGAATTGCAGCTTCTTTGCCAAAGCTGTAGTTGTCATCACATCTTCCTAATCACCCCAGTAATCCCCCTTTTACAGCTATTAAGGACTGAGGTTTTATGTTAGGCTTAACCTTTGCTGCTACATGCACCACAGTGCACTTTTACACAATGTGCAATACAGTCGTGCCTCAATTTTGATCCAAATTTTTTGTTTGATTTGCGAATGGTCCTAATTTCAGTTCATCATAAGAAATGAGTAGCATTACAAGAAACCGTAGATTTTTGCTTTATTTAGTATATTGGTTGTAGTATCACTTATCGTCAAAAGAAAAAAGGGGCATAATTATAGACATACGTCTTTAGCCAATGAAAAAAAAAATTAAGTGACGTTTAGGTCTTTTTTGACATCATAGGACACCTCAACCAATAAACAAGCAGAGAAACTATGCATAGGCTATGCTACAATACTGCAGATATTTGATGGAAATGTTGGTGGAAATTCGTTTTGGCACGTAACTACAGTAACTGTAATATCTCTAATGCAGGGGTGCCCGAGCACCGGGCCACAGATCATGTGGTTAATTTGGCCGCATAATAAGAACAAAACCATTTTATTGGTTTTCATGGTGCCAATTTCCCATAACTGTTTCAGTTGCGTATTTTTTTTCCCCATGCATCGATAAATTCAGCTCTTACTGATTTTGTATTCGAGTCGTGTTACATTTTTATTATATGTGTAATCCATAGATTAATTCTATCATATTATATGTATAATAGCAATATAATAATACACATTATTGCCGGTTTGTGAGGGAAAATATATGTGTAATATTTACATTTAGAACATATTTTAGTCATCAAGAAAAAATCTTATGAGCAATCTAGAGTATTTTTTATTTATTTTTTTACTTTTTCAATTTAATTGATATTTAAATATCCTTGTTTGAGAGGTGCCAAATGAAATTTCGTTGTGTTGTGTACAATTAGGAAGTTGTTTACTTACTTACACTGGTTTGGCAGATAAGGCAAGAGTAGAGTGTCTGTAAAGTGATGCATCGAAAAAGAAACAGTGTAAAAGCTACAGATTGAATAAAGCTCATTTGGAAGTTGTATGTGTTGTTCGGAAATTGCGTTAAGGATGTAATAAGGTTGTGCAGTTTTTTACCTAATGCGTCTTGAGAGACCATTTTAGAGCCTACGCACAGTTGAACCTTACGCCGATCTAATACTGGAGGATATTTTTAGAAGCGTAAACTCATAAGGCTAGTATTCCTGAGGGCAAATGCATGGTAATGTGTCTAACACTATAGTACCTCTATTTATTGTGTTTTACAGTCTTTGTGTGTATTAATTATATAGTCTATTCTTTGTGTGTGTATTACTACCTAACACCCTGATTCGGTGCTTCCAGACTGTTCCACACAATGACTGGCATTTTCTAATAGACCGTCTCGTATAATTGGCATCCGGGAGTTACGCCTGTACTTTGGGAATGGTACAGTCTGTTCACCAGCTCCCTTGGTTTTTTTTTCTCCCTGCAGTAATTCATTCCCAGCCTCATACTCACTGCCCACGTGCTGTCTGTTGTGTACTGTACACAGATATCACAGTCTTGCCAGTTATAATCTTATCGGCTGTCCCTCACCCAACAACGCGGGTACACATTCCTGTGTGCTGGTTTTTTTATCGTCAAGGAAACAAACATTTTACAGCAAAAACACGTTCACAAAGCAAACATGCATCAGTGCCAGTGTTTTTGGTGTTGGTATTTTGGTTGTTGTAATTTCGATTTTTGTTTTTGTATTTGTGGTGTGTTTGTTTCTGCTGTTGTGTGTTTGGTGTCTTGATATTGTCTTTTCGGTCTTGATTCTGTGTGTATAGTCTTTTACTGTTGTGTATTTGGTCTGTTTGCTGTTGTGTATTTGGTCTGGATGTTATGTGTTTGGTCTTTTGCTCTTGTGTATATTGTGTTGTTGGTATTTGGTCTTGATGTTGTGTATATGGTGTTGTTGGTATTTGGTCTTGATGTTGTGTATATGGTGTTGATGTGTATTTGGTCTTGATGTTGTGTATATGGTGTTGATGTGTATTTGGTCTTGATGTTGTGTATATGGTGTTGATGTGTATTTGGTCTTTTGCTCTTGTGTATATGGTGTTGATGTGTATTTGGTCTGGGTGTATATATGGTGTTAATGTTATGTTTTTGGTTTTGATGTTGTGTATATAGTGTTTTTGGTTTTGTTGGGTAAATGGTATTGGTGTGTATAGTCTTGTTATTGTGTATTTGATCTTTTTGCTGTTGTGTATTTGGTCTTGATGTTATGTTTTTGGTATTTGGTCTTGATGTTGTGTACATGGTGTTGTTGGTATTTGGTCTTGATGTTGTGTATATGGTGTTGATGTTATGTTTTTGGTCTTGATGTTGAGTATATGGTGTTGTTGGTATTTGGTCTTGATGTTGTGTATATGGTGTTGATGTGTATTTGGTCTTGATGTTGTGTATATGGTGTTGATGTGTATTTGGTCTTGATGTTGTTATGGTGTTAATGTTATGTTTTTGGTTTTGATGTTGTGTATATAGTGTTTTTGGTTTTGTTGGGTAAATGGTATTGTTGTGAATATGGTGTTGATGTGTATTTGGTCTTGATGTTGTGTATTTGGTCTTGATGTTGTGTATATGGTGTTGATGTGTATTTGGTCTTTTGCTCTTGTGTATATGGTGTTGATGTGTATTTGGTCTGGGTGTGTATATGGTGTTAATGTTATGTTTTTGGTCTTGATGTTGTGTATATAGTGTTGCTGTGTTTTTGGTTTTGTTGGGTACATGGTATTGGTGTGTATAGTCTTGTTATTGTGTATTTGATCTTTTTGCTGTTGTGTATTTGGTCTTGATGTTATGTTTTTGGTCTTTTGCTCTTGTGTACATGGTGTTGTTGGTATTTGGTCTTGATGTTGTGTTTATGGTGTTGATGTTATGTTTCGGTCTTGATGTTGTGTATAAAGTGTTGCTGTGTATTTGTTTTTTTTTTGGTATATGGTATTGGTGTGTATGGTCTTGCTTTTGTGTATTTGATCTTTTTGCTGTTGTGTTTATGGTGTTTTTTTTTTTTTTCTTGATGTTTATGTGGTATGTTAGTTGTGCATTTGGTCTTGCTGTTGTGTTTCTGTTTGGCAGTTATTTATTATTTTTGGCACCATGTTTACACAAATTCCCCTGTACATATCAGAGAAATGGCTATGGTGTGGTTTCAACATTAGTGTAACTGTAAATGTCGGTGTTTCTTGGCAATGACGATTTTAAAAAAAAACATGTACAGCAGGTCACTTGTAGGTCAAACACTGAATTTAACTCCTTTGTGTGTGTTAACTTGTGTACCCTCACATTAGAAACACTGAAAATATTCAAGGTAACATTCTTTTCTTTGTGCTCCTCTACCCAAACACTTCCTGATAGCAAAAAGTGGCAGTTGAGTTGGGAAAAAAATAAAAACAGAGCTGCTGTGAGGAGAAAAAGCATGCAAGCCTCTGGAGATGTCTGTCTTTCAGTCTTATTTTAGCCGCTGCTCCAAAAAGTCCCAATTAGCCGCTTGTTGTGTCAAGTACTACAAGTGTGTCACTGTCGGGGTTTTACTGCCATGAGTCGGAGGTAGGACACTAAGTGGAGTGCACGCTGTCGTTTGGAACTCGTTCTGCCACTTAAGCCATCCACATGCGCTTATTGAACCCCACATGTTCCACACCGATATTATTTCAGCCCACACTTCTGCACTTTTAGCGCTATTCGTCTTCACCCACTCACTAACCCATATATCTACATTATCTTCAACACACGTACAATTACCACACTTGAGATTTCAAAGAAATGAGCTACATACCCTATATGCCATAAAGTTTGTGGACACCTCAGCATAAGATTTGCATAGATTTTGGAGTGCGCTTGTGATGATTTGTGCTCATTAAGCTACAAGGGTGTTGGTAGTCAGGTACTTATGTAGGTGTGAGAAGGTCTGGGGTGCAGTCAACTTTCCAATCCATCTCAAAGGTGTTCAGTAGTGTTGAGGTCAGAGCTCTAAAGCAGGCCACTCATGATCTTCCACCCCAATCCATCTCGAAGGTGTTCAGTAGGTTCAAGCAAAGGTGACATCATTTACAACTGTGTGCCTCCTATTTTGTGGTAACAGTTTGAGGAAGAATCGCTGGAAATGTCGGTTGTCCCAAAACTTTTGCGTATAACACATCTAAGAGCAGTTTTTAAAACTTTAGTTCATCCGCTGATACTTTCATTATAACACGAGGTTAGCGTTAGTTTTCCTTCATAAAGAAAAGGAACATGACAGTATATTCCCTATATATTCAGTGTTACAGTATATCATGTTATGAGCCGTTATATGAAATTAAGAACCAGTTTGTTTTGTTACTCAGAAACCCCAAAGCCCTCCTTTCTGAAGACTTTCCAATGGTGAAAAAAAATATACAGTTTTTACTTTTAGAACTTTTAGAACCTCAGACTGTTACAGAGTGGAGACTACTATATTCTTCAAATGCTGCCATCTCCTAAAAGAAAACCACACCGTATTAACACGTCGTTACAAAAGAATAACATCAGGTAGTAGAACAAGCAAGTTACGATTAATCTTGCATCGTGATCTACATGATCATAGGTTGCAGGTACTGTAATTGGCCAGTGGTGGACAAAATACACAAACCACGTACTTAAGTTAAAGTGGAGAGAGATCATATTTGTAAAATATGACTCCAGTATAAGTGCTCCCTTTAAACTTTCACTTGAGTTTAGGTTGCACACGGACGGCAAATGCAGCAGCGTCTATGCGGTACGAGGTGCTGGGACGCTGCCAGGGGGTACGCCTCCTTCGCCTCGTGAGATGCCGTACTCCCGCCAGCGGGCGAAGGGGTTTTTAGTTCTCGTCTCTTTTCTTTTTTTATCACTGAAACAGAGCGCATCGGGCTTCGCCCTCCACTCGCAAACCGCTCGTATATCCTTTATATACGGTATATTACGGTAGTGTAAATTTTGCTGAATTGCTAAAATAATTCAATTATTAACAAAATTTTTGTAAAATTACCACATAATGATTACCATTCTTTAAGATGCATGGGTAGGCTAGGCCACGTATTTTCAAATTACGATGGGGTCATCAGAACTCACTGTCTACCTGTATCCATATTTATCGATCATAATCGCTCTTACACACTGACCTAAAAGCCGAGCTATCCTATTTGCCTATAAGTCATGTGTATAGGGTAAATGTGGTGTATGTGATATTACTTTGTCACTTATACTAAGTTGAAGAACACACACACACACACACACACACACACACTTGACTGATCGTGTCCCTGGCTCATGTACTCAGGACACCCTGCAGTGACAGCCTTTCCCTTGTATGGGGAAGGCGATGCAGCGTTCTCAGAGGCCGAGACAAAGACGGAGGAGGGGCAGAAAAGAAATCGCACACGCTCTCTGGCGAGAAAGATCGTAAAACAAGCGTTAGATTTGTTATAGCAACTGTCACACGTGCGGTACAGCAGGTTAGCGTTTCTGTCCTAGCAGTCTTGCATCCATCGTTGAGAAAAATAACTATTTACGAAAATAAAATCTAAATGTTTTTTCCCCATGATTTCAGTCGTATCAGCGTTTAACTCGTTTTTGTTTGTTTTTGTTTTTTTTATCCTTATATTTTTGCAAAAGTTTCTCAGGGATATTGTCTTGGTTGTTGTGTTGTTTATATAGATATATATAAAAATAAATTGTTGCACTCAGAACCAGATCAGCACGTTCTCCTGGTTTCTGCTTCGCACCGGGGGGCTACGCGAGTTGGTTTTTATTTATTTATTTATTGCGTGGAAGGTGTTTGTTTATTTTCAGGGAGGAAATGGAAAAATCAGGAGCCCCGCATTTCTCATAAGGCCATGTGGGAAAGTAAGGAGGAGGACGAGGGGGGAAAAAAATAGGAAGAGAGAAATCGGCTGTGAGAATCTCATCTCCGCGGAACTGCAGCCGGTCAAAGGGCAGTCGAATATGGAGCGGCACTCGGGGTATAATAAGAACTCACGTATATATCTGGCTAGAAAACAGGAGCAGATTGCCACCCAGCGTCAATACAACTGTCTGCATCACTACACACTAACACACACACACACACACACACAGATTTGAGAAACCTCAGCAGGGTAAACCTACCATATTCGGAGCATACAACACAAACACACACACGGACAGAGTTCTTGCAGGAATGTAATCATATTTGCTGGCTCAGTTTTGGTTCACACCCAGTCCGCAGTCCTCCTCATTAGGGGATACACGTGCTTCACTTCCACTCCCACATTAACATTTATGCTGTGTGGGGAAGCTGGCCTGTGTGCCGCCCTGCTGCTGCTGCTGCGATCTTTTCTCTCGAATGAAGAGAAGGAGAGATAAATGGCGTGTAAGAGAGCATGAGGTGTGGGACAAAGGCAAGGCCTTTCTTTTCTGGTGGGAGGTGGAAGGGATGAGGAGCTGAGAAGATGATTGATGATATTATCAGCAAAAGACCAAAGCTCCCTCAGGACACGGCATACACACCGAATCACAGTGCTGTTTCTTTTTCTTTTCTTTTTCTTTTTTTAAACCTTATTTTGTTTGCCTTTCTATAGATGAAGGCCAGGTCCCTTATTTCTTGCTTGCTTTTTTCTTTCTTTTTTCCTCTTTCTTTTCTTTCTTTCCTGCATCATGCCACCTAGTTACAAAATATTTTGTTTTTTTTGCCGTGGATGAAGGCAACATTTTGTCTTTTTTTGTTTGATCATAAGTTTTGTGTTCACTCTTTTTATTATTATTATTAATATTATTATTATTATTATTAATAAGGAGTTTGTGCTGATTTTCTTTTTTTTTGCTGTAGTTTTACCTGTACTGTATTTGTTTCTTTCATTCTTGCTTGCTTTATTGCTTTTTTTTTTTTTTGGACAAAAGCTTTTTTTTGGGGGAAAGTCTTTCCTACTTTCTTTTTCTTTCTTCTCCTTTCTTCAATTCTTTCTTTCTTTCTATCTTTCTTTCTTCTCTTTTATTTAATGTTATCTTTCTATCTTTCCTTCCTTCTTTCTTTCTTCTCCTTTATTCAATTCTTTCTTTCTTTCTTTTATTAATTAATATCTCTCTTTCTCACTCTCTTTCTCACTCTCTCTCTCTCTCTCTCTCTCTCTCTCTCTCTCCCCCCCCCTCAGGTTTCATTAGTCTCTGTGTTCTCATTCATCTTTGCTTAGTGATGTTCCCTGAACTGTTTCTTATTACATATGACCTTCAGTGTAGGAAGAGAATCGTGGCAGTAAACGTTGCTCTGTGACATTTTACCACTGATACACTTCCACCTTTTCCAGGTGACTTGAATGGAAAGAAATCTAATTCACCTCAGCAGGGTTCAGGAGGTAAAAGTCTAAAAGCAGAGTGAAAATGCCACTGATCATCCCAAGTCTCATACATTTCTACACGTACACCTCTAGAGTCAATATAAGGAAGTGACTAAGCATTCTATATCTGTCAATCCAATAAGAGAAACGCTGGCTTTATTCTAACGTCTTACATTCTGTGTTCTCAAAAGCAGAACATCTGTTACACCTTCTTTACAGCTGTGTATTTATTGACTGCTTTGTACAATACCAGTAATGATTGCGTGTGTGTCTTTAGTGCGACAGAGATGATCCTGGCCCGTGCCCGGCAGCTCGCCGACGTGAAGAAGGAAGACGGCTTCTCAGCTCTTCACCTGGCTGCTCTCAATAACCACTACGAGGTGGCCGACATCCTCATCAAAGAGGTGAGAAGCACGCACTTGTGTGAGGGACTTGATCATGGTGCTATAGAATTACATTTCTACAACTTTTACACATATACAGAGAATACATTTTATATAAATGAAGTGATGAGTTTTTACGCACCGTGTTTAAGATTGTGATTGATGAAGCTGCACTACTACGCTGAAGTAGTCCCTCTGGGTCCCTGCGAACGTGTGCTTGCAGTCACAGGTCTGCCACTGTGAAAATGAATAGGAGGTGATTTGCCAGGGAAATGGTGGCCATCGCGATCCCTGCAGGAAGACATTAAACCGTCGCCTCCCAGGTGCAGTCCCTGGGTGCGCTTTGTAGAAGGCTTTTCTGCCCTCTGGTGGCAGCGACTGGGACTACTTATTTCCTACGACTTCTTTTGTTCATATTAGTGATAGGAAGATCTTTGGATCTCGTTCATCAAAATGATAAATTTCATCGTTTAATTAATTCCATTCTTTTAATTAGATTTAAATTAAAATGTTAAATTTTTAATAACCAGTTTTCCCCAACACGTCTATATACACAAACTTTGACTATGGTTCCAATAATGAAAATATGACATTACGGCTTAGGACAAATTATGATCATCAGAATGAGTAGCTCACCTCACATATTTTCTGATCTGTGTCATTCGTTTTTGTTGACTCCCATAATCTTTGTTCAAATAATGCCAAGATTTGGATAAAAAAAAAACCTTTAATATATTGCATTTGGTAACGTAAATGGAAGTCACATGATAAAAGAACGAACGACTCGAACCAGAGAACTCATGAGCTACTCAATTCTGTTTCCTGTACATAACCTGTACATGCACATCCAGTAATAAATAAACAAATCACTCTCGGTCACTACTCGTTCTTCTGAGTCACATTAAAGACTCGGACTTCAGGAGCGACCCCTTCTCTGGTTTATATCATGTCATCCTGGTAACAAGAAGAAGGACATAGCGAGTCGTCTTTGTGTCGTTTTTCGTATTTTGACATGCAGTCTCTCTGCTTTGCGCCTCACAGGGCCGCTGTGATGTCAACATCCGCAATAACCGCGGTCAGACGCCTTTGCAGCTGGCGGTCACTCAGGGCCACATGCACATGGTGGAGCTTCTGGTGATTGAGGGAGCCAACGTGAATGCCGAAGATGAAGAAGGAGACACGGCAATGCACACGGCCCTCAGCCGCCAGCAACTCGCCACCTCCCTGAGCAGCACAGAGAGAGATGCCTCGAACCTCTACAGCCGAGTAAGATCACCAGAGAGATAGAAAAAGCGTGTTTTTTTTGTTTGCATGTCCTTTAGAAGGAAGCTGTGGCCTGAGCACAGGGTATAATACATTTGATAATTTCTTAAGGGGCCCAAAAATGACTGCAGCATCTTTTAATTCTTAATAACAAGCCTTTAACTGATCAGTAATCAATACATTCCTATAAAAAAGATCACCTTTATTTGATAATGCAGTTTTATTGTTCTGATTTGAACTGTAGTTGACCCCGAGCTGTAGACGCCTTTATTTTTTTGGCGTGTGCAGGATGAGTCATTTAAAGGGCGTAAACACACACGCACAGACATACGTACACCGCTGAGGGTCCAGGTTTGGGTGAGACCCAGTGGTGAAATGGAGTTGGACATCAAGGTGGTCAATGAAGCTGTTTTCATGCATCAGCAGAATTGTGTATGTGTGTGGCTCTGTGTGTTTGGAGTTTCATTGACCTATCATTGTTCTATTAAATACCACCCTAAGATATCACTCAGTCCCCCTAAATATAAAAAACTGCCTTACACTCGTTTGTAAGTGATCAGGATTGCGGTATTTGGTGTTCACCCTAAAGTGTTCACCCCGATAGAACAACACTTGATAGAACCAACTTTGGCTGCAGGTACAGCTTCTGGGACATGTATAGATAAGCTTAGCACATTCGGATCTTGATCATTTTTGTTTTGGCAATAAGTTAATGGTAGAAGCTCGCTCTTGATGATTCAGCGTTTGGGGCTGTATTTGTATCGCCCCCAGTCTTGTCAAGTTTCGTCATCAAAGTTTGAGGAAAAGCCTCCACACAATGCAATGCTACTACCACCATGCTTCACTGTAGGAATGGTATTCACAGGGGTGATTATTTTTACATCACATTCACAGCAGGCCCTTATCTTACCCTTATCCAGAGCGACTTACAGTTATTTAATTTATACAGCAGAGAAGTCGAGGGGTTAAGGGTAGAGGTCGACCGCAGATTTTACCGATAGCTATGTTGGATTGTACTTGCCAATAATCGATTAATCAAATCATACTTTTTAAATGGATATTGGTTAAAAAACAAAAACAACAATACCCCTTCATTTACTTAATTTTATTACAAAATAAAAGCAGTACTGAATCATGAAATGTGATAATTGAGTATAATATTCAAGTATGAACATATTAATTATATCAATGTTTATCGGGGTAAATAAAAAACATGCATTTAAACTGGGAAAAAACCCCACCAAAACAAATAAAAATGACACTTTAAATAAGTGCATGTCATGTCAGTGATTCGCCTCTAGAGGCAGATCTCGTATTGTATAGCGCAACCCTGAAAAACTATCGGTTAAAGAATCTTGCTCAAGAGCGGAGCTTAACAACTCCTCAACCACTAATCTACCCCTTCCTGCATACTGAATACTTACTGCAGGTTCCCAACGTGAATTGATTCTAAATATTTAGGTCAAAATCTGTTTTTTTATTTAATCTGTGCGGTCACTGACCAGCCATGAGAACAGTTAATGTATCAAATTTCCAACACAGAACTCAGGTTTAAACATCTTTTTTGTGTGTGTGAAAAGCTGAGTGGCTCAGGGCTGTTAGGAAACACGGAGCTGAATGTCGGGGCTGCTATGGCCTGTTTTTTGGCTCAAGAGGGTGCTGATATGAACTACGCCAACCATAAAGGCAAGAGTCCACTCGACTTGGTGGCAGACAGCATCGTGTTGCAGTTGATCAGGAGCTTCTCTGAGAAATACCGGTACGTCTGTGGTTGTTCAATTGTACGTTATTTAGAATTTCATTCTATAGAAAATAGATGAACAGATAGATGTGGTTTTGGGTATGATTTATTAGAAGTCTGTGTTTCCTGAAATGCGGATCTTAATCACATCCATTTAATGCCAATGTGGTCATCCACAGTATGTAGTCAAATAGTCTAAAACTGCAGACTAAACCCGTACGCGTTAATTATTAGAAACTACAGTAAAGGACAAGAATACAAATATGTTGATGTAAAAAAATAAATAAATAAAAACCAATTATTTTGTGTGTGTGTGTGTGTGTGTGTCAGACTGCAGGCTGGGACGTGTGGGACAGGTGGCAATGGGAGCAGTAGCAGCAGTCTGAGGAGGGTTCATACCACACCCAACACTATGACCAACCTAGTCATGCCTAGTGCACCAGGTCCTAGCGAGTGCCTCATCTGCTCTGAGCTCGCTCTTCTTGTGCTCTTCTCCCCATGCCAGCACAGCGTCGCCTGCGAGGGTAAAAAAACATTTCTGCATATAGTGCTGCTTTAATGGTGTCATCAGCAGTTCTAATTGGAAGTGGAAGGTTTTCTACTAGATCAGGGCTGTCTAAACTCTGGCTCTAGGGACAAATCCGGCCCACAGAGATCATCAGCAGTTTTAATTGGAAGTGGAAGGTTTTCCACTAGATCAGGGCTGTCTAAAGTCTGGCTCGAAGATGGTAACTTGCTTCTGGCAACAAAATGCAATATTATTTTTTGCCTGATGGTGGCAGCAGAATGCCCTAAATAAATAAGTGATTACATCCTCAAATGAATTTGTTGGAGGATATTTAGTTATGGTATAAGAAAGCGCTCAATGTAACCAGTAGAAAGGGGCGATTTTAAAGAAGCATCCACCTACGGAAGTCCTAAGAGGCCATGCACTATAAGATGTTTTTTTTTTTCGTGATAACATAAACGTGTTCTCGCGATTAGTACTTTTTCTTTGTATTTGGCTTAAGAGCATGTTCTAAATGCAGCATCATGGATAATAACCATAACCATTTGTTGTAACGGGACGCACGCCTTTGCAGGCTCCGAAAAATTAAGAATCGATCACGAGGAAGCCAAGTTTAAGTCAAAATCGTGAGAAAATGAAGTCGTTATCACGAGAAAACTAGAAAGGAAAATGCATGGCCTTTAGGACTTCCGTATCCGCCTCATATCCCAAGAGATAAAATGATTAAACATTATAAAACAAATCATAAGCAATGATTCAGGACAATTACAAAACAAATACAGTTAATGGAAATATAATGGTTATATAAATACAGTATGAACTATGGCTTAATGACTATACACTGTTCACACTCTCCGTTTTCTTTAGAATGCGCTCACAGAATGAAGAAATGCATCAAATGCCAGGTCACTATCACAAAGAAAATCCGACAAGGTAAGGCTCATTAAGAATGCGACTGTGCATCTCGTAGGTTTGCAACGATCATTGAATGCAATTCGGTTTCAAGTCTAGGACCGATGCCATAATCTGTCGTTCTCTCACAGACCAGACAGAGGTAGACAGCAGTCCAAACTCGGAGAGCTCGGAGCAGCACAACCTGCTGGAGCAGCTGCAGTCGCGCTACAAGCAGATGGAGGAGCGCATCACTTGCCCCATCTGCATCGACAACCACATCAAGCTCGTGTTTCAGTGCGGCCACGCTTCATGTATAGAGTGCAGCATCGCCCTCAAAACCTGCCCCATTTGCCGCCAGAGCATCCGCGAACGGATCCAGCTCTTCGTCTGATGTGTGCAAAGCCGCTCATTCATACACACATACAGCACACACACTTAAGAGTGTGTCCCGGCTTACTGTTAGATGGCAAAGTAGGGGTGAGGGGGGGGAACAGGAACGGGGCAAAGGGGATGTACAGTAGGATGGTGCTGTATTTTCATCAGACTTTTTTTTAATCATCATTGTGCAGATACAAGAACGCAGGCCCACTAGTGTAGACTGCACCATTCCTCTTTCTTTCTTTCTTTTTTATTTTTGTGTTGATCAAAAAACCCAAATGGGACGTTCTCCAAAAAAGAGATTCCAGACACGCAATTCTCTGGTTCATCATCCGTAAACAAAACACCAGTCACTTCTACTGCGACTCATCAACTTTCTGTGAGATTTCCTTTATCACTATTATTATTATTATTATTATTATTATTACTTTTGTTTATTATTTGCTGACTCACTGTAGCGCTGTGATGTTTACAGACTGACAATATTGTTCTCTGTGAAAAACAAAACCCATAAAACCTCTCCATCCATGGATGTAAAACCATTACAGCTCGATGCACAGCGGTGGAGGAAGGTGAGCCATTTTGTAAGGCGTACAAGACTGCAGCTTTAAGTTTCCCACTGAACTACAGCACCTCTCTCGGCCCCTCCTAGCAGACCCTGAAAAGCTTTCCACAAGCGAAGGATATACAGTGCATGCTGATATGCATATTACCTATATGATATATTGTGACATGGATTACATTTGTGGTGTTCTAAGGCAATCAGACTTTTTCTTTTTGTTATTTTTTTTTTTTGGGTGCGAAGGCATCATACATCCGCGAGGTCAAATGAAGGGAACCCGAGCAAGAAAATCTGCGGCGATACCACACGCTATTTTATTTGTTACGTTCAAAGGAGGCATAACTTGTGAAAAAATCAAATAAATCAAAGGTCATTCACTTTTCTTAGGTGTCATTTTACAAAAGGACGTTTCTTCGAGTACATGACACTAAATCTAAAGATGTCGAGCATTAAAAAAAAAGGGGAAAACATTTCATCCATTCCTTTTGCGATCTTTACAGAGGGAAAAATGATCGAAGGAGGAGCCACCTCGTGCCATTTAGAAAGATTTAGCCCTTTGGATTGACGTCTGCCAGAAAAATGTATGCGAAAAAAATGATGATAAGAGATCAATCCGGCTTTCGTGTCCTAATTAATACAGTTAACACCACAATCTGGGACAAACTGAGCCTAGATCTGAGCTGGGACTGCGTATTTCCCCCCCATTACGTCAAACAGGGAAGATTTGTTTTTTTTTCTTCTCAGATCTAATTTTGTACATTGGCTGTCAAAGGCTGCTGCTTAGTTTTCTGATGCATTATGGCAAGGACCTGTCCTGTGCTTTCGCTCTTTACTAAACAGGACTAAACACTATATTCATACTTGGAATATAAATCAATATCCAAGGATTTTTTTTTTTTTTTAATGAAAATGTAAATTGCATCAGCAAAAAAAAAAAAACAACAACAGTGTGCGTATTTGTCAATAAGTGTCTTACCATTGTCAATTTCCGTCACCTAACCTCATCTAAAACCAGGTTTCTGTTCCAGAAGGGCTCACTGAAAGATTCGAAGAAATCTATTTTCATCGTAACCGTTTCATTTTGTATCCTATTCCGTGTCAAACAAACATGGGGTTTTGTAGCATCCATATTTGGAGTAAAAAATAAAAATACACATACAATGTACTTATTATTAGAATGTCAGTAATGTGATCCTGCTGCATCACAGCTTGAGCATGCCAGCAAAGTAGGATGAATATCAGTGCCAAAATATGTGTGTGTGTGTGTGTGTGTGTGTGTGTGTGTTACAGAGGTGGTGTGTGTGTGTGTGTGTGTGTGTGTGTATAAAATATATTAAATCGCATTAGTTCTTTATACGAGAGTATGAAGACATCGGTATTTGTTCGTTTGCACAAAACTTCCCCTTTTGATGAAAAAAACCCCCAAAACAAACAAAAACATCCAATTAAACCTACGAAATCCTTCGAACAGATGGAAAAAGAAGTGTGTACTTTAAACGGAATGTCGACATTCGTAAAGAGCCACAAGCCTCTCATATCAGTGTCATAATAACAATTTTCTCATTTGGACATGTTTCAAAGATGTGAATAGCAGGATTGTGTAAATGCCTTGTGTTTTGTGTTGTAAAGTGCGTTAATAACCAAGTGGCAGTTTTTTTGGGGAAAAAATGCCCTTTTCTTTTTTAAAAAAAAGAAAAATAGGGGGAAGATTAATAATTTTATAATTTTTTATTTACACTTTCGTTGTCTTGATGGTAACTGCAGTACACATGGTAGTGTGTGTAAACGTGGTCTCTAACTTGCCTGTCAGGTTGTTTTATCAGCTCAGAACAGCACTGGGAATGTTCCAGGTCATTTCAGATCCATACTCATTCAAATGGCATGTTTGTAGTGAGAATTCAGAGTGAAATACATGTTTGCGGGTGGCAATAAGGGCGAAGATTATTTAAAGTGTTACTGTTAATGTCTTGTACAGTTCAGCACGCACCGTTCTGATGTTGGCCTTACTGTCCATTCCAGGGTTTTTTTTTCTTTCTTTTTTTTTTTTTTTTTTTAAGTTTTACTGTAAAAAATATTTTGCAATAAATATGGAACTGTTTTATAAGGATGACACTGTGTTTTATTTTATTTGATCAGAACTTGTGCATGTCTCCTGTTTGTAAAACGTGTACCGTAGTTGGAACTTTCTGGTGCATTATTCAATAGAGATTTTTGTTAAGTGGCTAGTGTCCTGTAATCAACAAAAGGAATAGCATCATTTCATGCCATTATAAAGCAGGTTAGACCTCAGTTCATTTCATCCAGTTCAATCATTTGTTGTATATATGAAATGTTTTGTGTTAGTTCAAAAGAGAAATGTGGCCTTTAATATTAAATGTGTTATAACCAGGGTGATGTGATGGCAGCATTACCGCCTCAAAGCTCCAGCATCCTTTGTTCGATCCTGAGCTTTCCAAAAAAGCAGTGGACTGGTTTCTGTGACCCCAGGATGCTCCAAGACTAATCATAACAAAGCCATTACTGAAAGTGAGTATATTAATGGAGAACACACAGAATCAGTGATGTTATAGAATTATAAGACTCTCAGACTCACCCGGCGTATGATATTCCAAGACTTTGTATGCTTTAACTTTGTTACAGTTTGACATTTCAACACTATTGCAACATGAAATGACTAAAAATTGTAAGTTATTGGCAAGTCTGACTGTTTCATATGAATTGAATCAAAATCAGACACAAAAATCTCAATGAAAAAAGCTGGAGATGATTTTTTTTAAATCCCTACAGTAAAATGAAACGTGCAAAAGCTCTATCAAAAAAATATCTAAAATAATAAACCCTAAAATATTTGGATAAATGGATACATCTTGCACTAAGTGTGTGCGTCTTATACAGTTAAAAGTGTCCCAAAAAAATCAGGAAAGGGCACATCACAATGCAAATTCTTGCCCCACTGACTACAAATGGAGTCTGGCACGTCCTTCTATAGATTTTTATTTATAAAATGCATTTTCGTAGCTGTCAGAGCAACAGTTGCTGAAGCTGTTTTCTCATTTGAGTCAGTTGTATTTGATTGCTAGCACACAGCTGTTAAAACACAACTAAACGTCTCGCATCAGACCACCCGGAACTGGACAACCGTCGGTGAACGCACCTGTGTTAGCAGACTATCAAAACACATAAACCACAAACAGACTTGTGCGATCAGATTTGCCTTCTTAGTTGGTATTATTAAATAGATCTGTGTCTATTTCACATATCCGGGGTATCATATCTAAGACACTACAGTTCTGGGAAGATGTTACACAAGATTTTTGGAGTGTAGTAGTGAAGATTTCTGCTCATTCAGCTATGTTAGTAAAGTCAGGTACTGATGTGTAGTAAAGACCTGGGGTGAAAGCCATGCAAAGATCTTTCACTCCAACCCATATAAATCATATCTTCATGGAGCTGGTTTAATGCACAGGGTTTTGGGGTTTACAAGTTAAAAAAAAACGAGGTAACACCAAAATGCACCACACTACCAAACTCATAGCCTGTTGTTGTTCTTGGAAGGTTCTTGGAATAAAACCAATATATAGCACACAGGGAACACACTCTAACCTTAGCATTAGGGATGATTGCATTGATCTGAAAGTACACTTTGGTAGTCTAGTGCTTTTTGGTGTTTGGTGCTACCTATCTTTGTACCTTGTGTTTGGAAACCATGAATGTTGGTTTAAAAAAGGATCAAAAACATTTCCCAAAGCAATCCTTTTTATCACAAAGTTGGTCAGTAAACCAGTATAGGATGTCTTTGGGTCCTTTTTGAGGAGGTGGTAGCTCAGTGGTTGTCTGGTTTACTGATTGGAAAGTTGAAGGCTCATGCCCAGTATCTGCGTCTCTTGGGGCCCTGGAGAAAGGCCCTTAACCCTCTGTGCAGGGTTTAGCATAACATTTTCCCTTAACTTTAACAAAAAAAAAACCTCTAACCCATTCCAGCATGACAATGTCCCTGTGCAGGAAGTAAGCTCCATGAAGATGTGCTTTACAAGGGTTGGATTATAAGATCCTGAGTGGCCTGCTGTAGAGCTCTGACCTCAACCTCGATCTGAAAGCAGCAATATTTGCAATACTGGGGGGAGTAGCAATAGGAACAATTTACATATTAAAATCAGATGTTCACATATTATCGACAGTTTAGTATTTACTTAATGTGTATAGAACTGATCTTTTTAGGCTGTGCCTCCTGTACATCGTACAAACAATCTACTTTGGCTACTCATATCTCGGGATCACTGCTTTATCTATACCATCTAAAATATATATATTTTAAATAACAGAAGTAAAAAAAAACTTTTAATGTTTAAATAGTGTTTAATTAATAATGTTCAGTAACAAAGGAGAAGAAGAACCGTCTGTTTTAGATTATATGATATGATGGCTTTCAAAAACAATATCCTAGAAAATCAAAAGTATTGGTATCAGTATTGGTATCGGTATCGATATCGGTCTTAAAGGTACTTGGATTGCAGAACGAGTGAGAAAGACTTTGACTTCGTGCTGCTAGTGCAAATGCTCACTGTTGTTTTTGTGGGTATTTTTTTTTTTATCCATTTGTATGTTTTTCATGAAATATAATTTTATTAGCTGTGCTATGCCTGTTGCCGATAGATGGCGCGCTTCACACGCATACACACTGCATAATATCTGGGATCTCCACGTCACTCCCAGAAAGTGAAGGCAGCGCTTCCGGGATCCAGGCGCGCGCACGCACACCCCCACCGCGTTGAATCGTGGGATATGAGTTTTTTTCCATATGAGTCTGCTTCAGCAGCTCGGACAAGCACTACATTTCCCACAATCCATTTAAACGTCTCAGTTTCTGGATGGAGCCTTGGGCAACTGACGGCTCCTCGGAGGCGTCAGGTCTGATTAACGGGCAAGAAGCGGCGAGGAGCGGAGCTCTGCGTGCTCATGGAATAGCACGCAAAAATAATAAGAATAAAAAGGAAAGACCCAGCTTCTTGCCCCAAAAACAGGCTGAAATGTTTAAACGGAGAAGAAACTAAATTATTCGCCCCGACAAAAAATTTTAAAAAAAATTGGAAAGGTTGGATTTTATTCGGTGGTCATCCCCCCGACACCACCCGTCCATGATGCTGTCAACCGCGGAGGAGATGCTGGCCGAGATCGCGCGCCTCACCGGCGAGCTGCACGAGACCACGCGCGAGAAGATCCAGGCGGCGGAGTACGGGCTCGCGGTGCTGGAGGAGAAGCAGGCGCTCAAGCAGCAGTACGACGAGCTGGAGAGCGACTATGACAGCGTCCGACAGGAACTGGACCAGCTCCGAGAGGTTCTCTTCCACTTTCATATCCATATTTATTTATCTGAAAATGTTTATTTGCAGCAAATATGTTACATAAATCGTAAAACCAGTCCGGTTCTAGCCGTCTGGGCCACGGCGTTTGGCTCGGTGTTCCCCGTTAACCTTCACCTCAGCGTCGCTTTCAGCTTTATACGGTCTGTTTAGAAAACCAGCGCGCTATTATTTATATATTAGCACAATTTCTTGCCAAGAAATGTTTTTTTCCCCCCTCCATCGATAATTTTAATTTTACAAGGTCACCCACAGAAAGGCTGCGGAAGATCCATCAAATTCCTAATGACATCTTTGTGGGCTGCCTGATACTCCGATTAATATGCGTTATCGCGATATTTGTCCTCGCTACTAATGCGCATGCGCCGTCCAACCGGTAATACTTTTTTAAATCAATAAAAAAAAATATAAACTGTATTGTATGAGTATATTAGTGTGATATAATAGCAGTATGTCATTTTCTGGGTGTCTTGTGATATAGATGTGTGTTTATTCTTTTAATTTTATTAAACATTTTTATTCTTCTCTATATGCAAATATAAAAAATACCTAATTTTTTACTTGAAATTTTTATTGACTTTCACAGTCAACTGTGTGTGTTTTTTTTTTTCCCAGCCTGCTTGATTCAGTCAGTTTTTTCTATGCATCGATAAATGCAATATGTAATAATTAAATGATAAAGTATGTATATTGTTTTGTGTAAAAGCGCTCCATGGTGAGAATTTTTTTTTTAATTTCTGTTCTAGAGAATCCAGAATCAATGGTTTATATGAACTAATGCATAAAGGTGCAGACAGACATTTAGACATACAGACTGTCTTATTCTGAACACTTCACAATAATAAAGATAAAGGAGTAAACGCATTGTTGAACAGCATGTCTGTGTCTCTAATGACATTTTAAAGGCGTTTTCTTATTGAATAATACGCCAAGTAAGCTGTCATAAGGATTTTATTGCATGACTTTATATTGCACGGTTTTGAAAAATGGCGGGCTCGGTTTGAATTCAAACAGGAAGTGTCCTTTTCCCGCTTGGAAAAATTGACGAGCCGGCCAAACGAGTTACGTCTCATGCAGGCATGCTGAGAATGTAGACTGCAGCTCTGCAGATAAACGACAACTCTGTAGTCTTTCATTGAGCTGAGGGTGTTTTTATTTAAACCACTTTCCCTCCTTATCTGCTTAGAAAACTCTCCTGATCTGTTCGGTTTGATTTTTTTTTTTTTTGTGGGTTGTGAATCGTATGATTTGAGAAGTAGGTGAAAGAGGGAAACAGACAGCAGCTGTTGTTTCAACATTAAGTGCTGTGGGATGTCCTGAGTAAACTAAATGGAATTCTGTGTGTGTGTGTGTGTGTGTGTGTATGTGTGTGTTTAGCTCTGCTTTGTAAGCCATTTCTTCGACAAAAAGAAAGAGCACAGATTTGTTCTTACAGTGATTTCACCCACAAATCCTAACGCTGTCTCTCACTGAGTCATTTAATGTCAAATGGAATACACACTTTTTCTTTTTAGATCCTTGCAAGAAAATGTCTCCTATTAGCCACCATCTACTGGACCCCTGACACTTCTTTCTGAAATATGTAGTGAAGGTGAAAATATGTGCAGTTGAAAAGAGCTTTTTTGTTTTTGTTTTTTTTTAGAGGGCAAGAGAAAAAAATAAAAGGGGGAGAAACGTTGAAACGCTCAAGCAATTTATTGCAGTGTAGTCATTTGTCTTTTGTTCTCTTTTAACGGTTCAAGTCATGCTTTTCTTGTTTTTCTGGCTCCTTAATGCCTCTCTCTGGGGCTTCTGCCCAAACGCTTCCCCTCGAGAAGAAACTGCCAGCTGCCAGCTTTTGCCCCAAAAACGCTTCTTCAATCATCGGACCTCGGACATTTATCTTTTTATCGGGAAAAACATCCTGTTTATTTTCTCTTTCAGTACGAGTTCTCCTAAATAGGACTCTTTCCGTGGCCCTGACGAGATATGACATTTGTGAATTGAACTAAGACATTACAGATGTTGCCCATTGCCCAGAAAATCACAAATCATGTCCAGCTGTCAAAATGTAATCCATTACACTGTAGAGTAACTGATGACCACATTAGCAGAACACGAAATGGAAGTTCAGGAAGGGAAGTGATGATCTGTGGCCTTTGGTGGACTTTAAACGAGAGCATCATGAGTTCAAATCCCAGCACCACCAAGCGTCTGATGCTGGGCCCTTTAGCAAGGCCCTTAACCCCCAACTATTCAGTTGTATAAATGATAATTGTAAGTAGCTTTGGATAAGGGCTTTAGACAAGTACCATAAATGTGAATGACATGGAGAGAAATGCATTGAACGATTGTAATGCAAATGGATGGTGTATGAGAAATATGCATAACAGCATAACACCATTGCTGTTTTCGAGTGATCCAGTGATCTACTGGTTTTTAAAACCATTATTCCCATCTAATTTCATTTCCAGTTCAGTGACCTCATCTCTCTTCAAGTTATATTGTTGGATATAGTTTAAAGAGTTCTGAACCTTAATGACAAGCCATATACGTTTGTGTGTGTGTGTGTGTGTGTGTGTGTGTGTTAAAATGATGTAACAATGAGTGATAAAGGTTTTGTTTGTGGACCCTGTGACAGATTTATGTAAGTTTATTGTTGGAGACAGCTGTTACACCCAGTGTTGCACGAGGTCACTTGGTCAACAGTTGACCCTTTTTTTTCTGCCTCTTTCTAGGTTATTTTCTTTTTTGGGGTTTTTAATTCAGTGTGTGTGTGTGTGTGTGTTAAAATGATGTAACAATGAGTGATAAAGGTTTTGTTTGTGGACCCTGTGACAGATTTATGTAAGTTTATTGTTGGAGACAGCTGTTACACCCAGTGTTGCACGAGGTCACTTGGTCAACAGTTGACCCTTTTTTTTCTGCCTCTTTCTAGGTTATTTTCTTTTTTGGGGTTTTTAATTCAGTGTCCATGAAATGGCTTTGGGAGAAGAAGAGCAGGGTTCATGGGAATGTTTCATTTATTTAATATTTTTTTTACCACTGCTAAAAATGCTCAAAATGCAGCACAGCTTATTCAATTATGTGAAAATGAGGAGGATTTATGTTTATAAACTGCTAAGGCTTATCAGATACATTACATTTTGCCAGTTGGTTTTTTTATTTTATTACATGTTTTGTACTTTACACTATACGGATAACGGTATTGGGAGACCTGACCTTTCCAGCAGTATGTGGTTCTTCTCTACACTGTTACCACAAAGTTGGAGGTGCACAATTGTATAGGAGTTGAATTGAAATTCTGACTGCATCGCAGGTCTCCTCACCCTGCATCAGTGCCTGACTTTACTACCACCCTTGTGGCTGAATGAACACGAATCTCTAGAATCACAATCCAAACTCTAGTGGAACATCTTACCAGAAATGTGGAGGTTATTATAACACTAAATAAAGACTAAATGTGGATTGGGTTCTGTTTAATAACCACATATGCATCTTATGGTCAGGTGTCCACAAACCTTTGTTCATATACTGTGCGGAACCTTCGACCTCGCTGGTGATACTGGGTCAGGATTTACTCGGGGTGTCAATGAATGTCATTCATTTCGCAAAAGAAAATGTATTTGTTCCTTTTAATTGTGTATCTAAAGACTGAAAAGAACAAATGACAGAGCAGTAGCTTTATAACTGTCGCTATGTTTATTTTGGACTATTTCCATTGAAGACATTGCAGAGATAAAGTGATAATGACCCAATTCTGCAAAATTGAGGTTTTTTTGCAGTATCCATTATTCCATGATTGCAGGAAATAGTCAGGCATCTTCCAGTTACGTCTACAAAGACGAGTAAACAGGACGTGTAGCCGGAGCCTGTAAGATTCTACAGATTCTAGAGATGGATGGGGTTGGAAATATTCTTACTGGGCTATTGATTTATCTTTGCATGCAGTATTCAGGAATGGGAAATGCAAGAATGGCTAATCATTGCTGACAAGAGCTTGCTTCATGGCGAATAATGTGAATTATTAATCTACTGAATCTGTGCGGGTTTAGGCACAGTGGGGGACAGAGTGCAGAGGTTATCGAGCCAGTTCCATTGAAAGATGTTTTAGAAGAAGCCTTTATTTGTCACGTTTACTGTACAGAATGGTGGAATTATTTTCTCAGTCCTGGAGCAGGGAGGGTTAAAGGTCTTGCTCAAGGGCCCAACAGTGGAAACGAAGAGGTTTGAACAGAGATTGGAAGAAGAAAAGGTGCGAATACAGCAGGGATAATAGATAATGGCTAGACAGTAGTTTTCAGCATGTGACTGGCTCTCGAGTTTAATTTAAGCAAAATCTCCGTCACGAGCTGCTGCTGTTCTGCATAGTCTGGTTTTTATGTGAATCACGACGCTTTATTGATCCCACAGGAAAATTGTTTGGTCGCAGTTGCTCATACTACAATTAAAGGCAAATACAATATAGGAATTGTAATGAAATCCTACATGTTAATTAATATATTAAATTTAGATGCTGTATAATCAAAGAATTTCCAATCTTGTTGAAATCTACTGTAGGAAAATGTGTAGCAGCGGTGAAATAGATGGCAGAAAAAGTCAGTCTACAGTGAGGGTCATACAAGTCATTGCACATGTGACAATTATTGCACATAAATTGGCCAAGATATTAACATTTTATATGTAACTGCACCATGGAGGTTATAAAGGGAAAGTTTAAATATGGTATGTCTCAGTAATTGATCCACTTTTCCAGACTGCCTTTTTCAGTTTTTCCCTCTGTGCCACACATTCTCCCACAGAGTGTTGAACAAAGAGGTCGTGACTTTTCGTCCTCCTTGACTTAATTTGACACTGGCACACAGAACAGCTGGGGTGTGTGTATGTATTTATATGTTTATTCATGGGTGGGCAAAGCAACTCAAATATTCCTTTGAGATGTTTGCTGATGTAAGCAAATAAAATGGCATTTTCTAGTAATATTGTTTAGTTTTTTTGTATAAAACGTTTCTGGACATATGGTGCAAGAAAGTATACTTGAAATGTCTTTCTATACCAGTAGCACAATGAAATCCTTTTTATTTTTTAATTCCCTATCAGCCGCAACACAAAAGTGTGCACATACACAACTTGCTTATTGGCCCCTTTTTTTTAATTGCTAAAGACATTTATTTAGAGTAGTTTTGCTTCTGGGATTTTTTTATTTTATTTTACTTTTTTTACAATGTTTTTTTTTTTCAAATTATTGTTCTATTGATTGTTTTTAATGTTATTGTGTATGTGCATATTTTTCGTATATCAATCCAATTGGCATTTTATATAAGTGGTGGTTTTATTTTTATTATTTTTTTTTTTACAAATTTTGGGCAAAAGAAAAAAAAGTATATATTGTATATACGATTTTAAGAAGAAAGAGGACTGATACTGTATCAGTGTTGCCTGATTGCGTTTCAGGGTTTAGCCTGGAATGTCATAAGGGAATTTGAGAGGCCGTGAAAAGACACACATGTGCACATGCATGCGCGCGCACGAAAACAAACACCCTTCATTCTGTTGCCATGACAAAGACCCTTGTGGCATTATGTAGAGTGTGAAGCACACAGTGAAAGCATTCACATTTGGTTACACACATACACACTCCCACGGCTGATACTGCAGCAGCTGCATGCTCCTATTCCTCTTGATGGTCACTGCTATAAATGGAAATTGCTTGTGCGTTAAAACAATCATCCATTAACCCAAGAAAATTATATATTTTTTAAGGTGCTAATTGCACACTTAAAGACGACCCAGATTGACTCGGCATGCCTTTAAGAGACCGTAAACAGGTTGAGACTACTGTCTTAAGAGCCTCCTAATTTTTCTTATTGGGGTCAAGGTTTTTAAACCTAATCCTCGCACCGGGCACCAGCGTGGGAAAGTCGTAGCAGGTGCCAAGACCAAGAGCTGCTTCTTTTACCTAAATAGGCCTCTCTTTCGGGCTCCTCAGAAAACGGGCACCGTCTAATCAAAGGCTTATTACTTGGACGTGTAAATCAAGATATTAGAACCGGCCTCTTACGTTTTACATATGAAAAGACGTGTCCTAATGCAACCGTGTTGAGCCTTAATGATGCAGGAGATTGCGAAAGGATTTGAATTCTCCTTTATTTGTATTGAAATTTTTTGTGTTTCGGCTCCTATGCTACATTTCTGTTTTTCATTGTGTTGTTGAGGCAAAAACATGCGAACCAACATGATGATGATTATAATGATAATAAGGTGCTGTGGGCATGCGTGGTTTAGAAATATGTCTCGAACGGTACTCTGTCTTTTCGAAGGTGTGCTCTATATTTATGGGCGGTTCAATGAAGCATGTCAAAGTAACAGAAAACCGTGTATGAACGAGCCGAGTGACAAAACGCAATTAACCGCTAATCTACAGTAAATGAGCCTGAATGCAGCAGCTAATCTCTGCCCACATGGCCTCAATCGGCTGGTTTACACAGACTAGCAGCTTAGACCGGATATACCAGCTCTGTGTGTGTTATAGAGCTTATAAGCGGTGTGTTGTATTTTTCACGTTTAAAAAAGGCCTTTTTTTTTAATAATAGCACATCTAGTTATTGCTGTGGACTCCAAACAGCATTGCTCTTTTTTATTTAATTTTTTTAAACAAATGGGACTTCCCTTTGAGACAGAATAAGGGATTTTCCACAGCCTGAGGCTGATGAGAATGTGAGTTAAATGAGTGTCTTTAACACTAATTCTTTACCCTACTTACTGTACTTACATCGAGCGCTGCTTGTAAGGAGGTTACTTTCCACATTACACCACATTTATCATTCCACTCTTCACTGTCCCTCGGAATTTGGTCATCTTCGAAGTGTTAATGTTCTCAGCGCACACACACATTTGCTATGTAACCTTTGTGTGTGTGTATGAGTTTGTGTGAGTATTCAGTGTGGCAAATGTCTTTGTAAAGAAGCTTGATGGAAAATAGAAGGGGGAGAAGAAGAATGGATCCGGTTAGCTTGGACAGGAAGTGTGTCTAAAAGGAGCAGCTGACCTCGTGTTATCAGCGAGAGCAGTACGTCATCAGTCGCCATTCAGTCAACATTCTTGCATGGTGTGCTTTTGAAAAGTGTGGGTTTTTTTTTCGCTTCATGTTGGAGCTCTGTTCCTAGTGAAAACTGTTCCTCCATGCAAATTCATGTAAAGTGAAGACCAGAATCTGTGATAAATGGAAGAAGTCAGACAATAGGCCTCTTTCAAATCTCCGCTCACATGCTAGTCTTCATATTTGCTTATGTACCCATCAACTGACGCACTGTGTAGGCACTGTTAACTGTTTAGGGCAAAGCTTTGAATACACACTTTCGTCAGTTTGTTATTAGGGAATGGTTATGTAATATAGAGACAGGTTGGAGAAAGCTTTATCTTTATATTAAAATTTTGATATTAACTGTATGCTTTTAGTTTGTAATGTGAAAAATCCAGGCAGTGTTAGATGAGACCCGTATTGCACAGACTGTATGAACATGTATTTTGCAACAACAAAGGTCCCATCTTACACATACTGCTAAACCCTGAAGTCGTCCAGCATCTACAGTATCTAAAGATCCTTCCCCCCTTTTCCCTCCATTGAATTCCCACTTCCTGTTTACTTCAGTGCTTTGAGTGCTGAGTGGCATCCGGGTCAGGGGGGGTCCTGTGTGGTGGTGAGACCGAAATGATAACTCTTTTTTGGATTACCTAATTCAGTTTGGCACAACAGAAAAACATGAAACAACGGTTGTGTAAACATACAGACACGGTAAAGTGGTTCAATATACAGTGTATGGGCAAGAGTATGTGCATAACATTTTGTGTTCGGTCTCACAGTCACTGAATGCAGAGTCAGCCATGTTACAGCGCCCCCTGGAGCACAGAGGGTTAAGGGCCTTGCAGAAGGGCCCTAAAAGTGGCAGCTTACCAGGGTTTGAACCCCTGACCTAGTAGCCCAGAGCTGTAACCACTTAGCTTTAATAGCTTTCTTTTTATCCCCTCACTATATATTGAATATGGAACCACTGTACTGTCTCTGTTTGTTCACGTAAGTGTTTTCTTTTTTGTTTTTTTTTTGTTTTTTCAGGCTCTGTGCCAAACAGAATTGGAGAATCAAATTAGACAAAAGTTTGCTTTTTAAATATCCATTCCACATTTAGTCCACATCTGTAATAACTTTCACTCTTCTGGGGAGATTTGCTTTATTTATGATAGTTAATGGAAAGGATAATTTTGTGTGTGTGAACAAGCAAATGGTGGATTCCTGATCCACCAAACTAAACACTCTTACTTTCTGCCAGTATGTGTGTGAGAGAGAGAGAGAGAAACAGAAACAATTATCTCTGCTACCTCTTAATCGTCAGGGTCATCAGGATCCACCCTTTAATTTTCTCCTGTGGATGGTTCTAATTGCACAAGACAATCACCTCATCTCAGGGCAGAGTTGCGTGGGCGAAGGCAGGCACACCGTTAGTTGCCATTCTCGTTCACCGCACGCATTCTTGATTGCAGGGTGACACCTGCGGGTGTGTGATGACCAACCCACAACCACCAAGCAGTGTGGGGCAATAATCCAGTGCTTTCATGGTGCAAAGGATCACTGTTTTAGCTTTCCAACCATAAATTTCCTTCATAATGTCTCTGAGAGGTGTTCTGTGGCTAAATAAGACACATTGTGTATATACAGTAAAGGAGGGATGTAGGTGTGCAGGAGGAAACTTGGTTTCCATTTACGTAAAAGTTTCAAATTTAAAAATCTAAATTATAGGTCTTAAGTTTTTGCTGTTTTAGGTCTTAAAATCATTTTAAAAAGGTCTTATTTTTTCATTGTCTGTTTAACTGTACCTCAAATGCTCATTGAAATTCTCCCACAGCACTTAAGAATGTTTTTTTGTGTTTCCTTTCCAACACGCAGCAGCCAATCAGCTTTCTGTTTTTCAATTTTTTCTTTTGTATGGTGTGAATCTCTCCTGGATTGTACCACAGATGTGAGCGAGTCAAAGTCCTGCGCGAATTTCACGTTCTTGAAAAGGCTTTTGCACACGAAAGTTATGTAAGAATCAGTACATATCGTGCTCTTGGTGCCTATTTTCTACATGTTCTCCGTAGCAGGAGAGGAGAGCAGAATAGGAAGAACCAATGATGATGGAGAAAAGGGTACCTCGAAGTGTATTTGTGTGTGCGAGGGTATATGCATGTGGGTGTGTCGGTCCTTAAGGGGGGTAGGGCTGGATGTTTGCCAGCTTCTGAAGAATCTGAGAAATGGTGTGTGTGTGTGTTGTGTGTATGAGTCTGAATGCCAATTTTCCTGTGGGAACCAGTTGGTTTTAGGTTCTTTTGGGCGTTCACTCAAACGAACTGTGACAAACCAGCTTATATAACCATCATTTAAATGGGTGGTTCAGGATCGTTAATGGTTTTTCATGTGTGTGCTTGTAATGGAGTGTCCCTGCTTTTGGTTTTACATTGAAAACATTTCATTAAGCCCTCAAGAACAACCGAATTATATTTAAGCGTTTCCAAGATAAACAATAACATTCCACCGAACTGCTCACATCGGTTTTTATGACTAATATGCACGTATTAAAATGCCACAGTGTCAGACGTGCATATATGAAGATGCATAGTGCATCAATTGTCTGTTGTGTGAAATGCAAGGATTTGTTTTTTTTCCCCCCTTTACAGTCTGTGTGCACTTTATTAAACGCTGCGTTTGATTGATTAAAGGTGCATTGCCAGGCTGAGATTTGATTAATCGTGTCTAAGGTTAGATTTACGAGGCGCTGATTATAAAACAAGCCGTGTGTCGCACACGCAGGGTGTATGGACAAAAGCTTGTGGACACCCAAGTATAATAAACCATAATTAGTCTCTTTTTGCTGTCGTAAATTATGGGGCAGGTTTATGGAGATTTGTGCTTACTCAGCTACTAAGTCATTTTCTGATGTAGGGTTTCTGATGTTTGAAATCTAGTCATGGTCAGAGTTCTATAGCAGCCCTCTCAAAATCTTCTGTTATAAACCATACCTTGAAGGTGCTCACTTTGTACACAGGGGAATTGTCATACTTCATAGTAACAGTTTGAGGAAGAGTCAGGTGTCCTGATCAGTTTCTCCCGATCACCTTTATATTGAAGGGTGCCAATATTAATGTAGACTGTATGCTGATCACTAGTTAAGAAACAAATCCAGCATTTCCATTGGTCTGCTGAAGACGTAAATATAATTAACATTTTGGAATCTGTCTGTTGAACCAAGGAATGAAACATGTCACAGCATGTTGGTATCAGAAAACAATCATCAGTAGGGTGATTTAAGACCCAACACAACTCTTAATTAGTGTTAAGTTGATTATTTTTCTGCGTTTTATTCCTCTTATACCAAGACAGTTTCTCATTGAACATTGTGTATTGTTTATTCATTCATGTTTATGTTTAATTTGCAAAACACATTAGTTCCTGTTATCCCTTATGATTTGTATACACAGTCATTCCCTGATCAGCCTTTTTTTCTTCCTCTCTCATGCAGTCAATAAAACTGAGCTTTTTATGATTCTGGAAAACAGAAAAAAAAGAATCGCTTCATACTGCGGCTTTACAAATTCTCCATATCAACCATTTCACACGCTTTAAATCAGTTGTAGCGGCACGTCTGTCATGCAAGTAGCTTTGCACGTCACTTCTATAAAAATGCGTTTGAGCAAGTGAATTTATGTAAAATAGGGCTGAAACGATTCCTCGAGTATTTCAAATATTTAAAAAAATCAAGTAGCAAATTATTTGCCTCGATGCTCTGTTAAGTCCAGACAGAAGATGAGATCATTTCAAACTAAAACATAAAGAAAACACAGTGTATTTACTGTTGTTGTTTTTTTTTTTTTTTGTAATCTGAAATTCATTTTTATTAATGTTTTTTTTATTTATATATTTGTAATCACATTTTGATGTAATATGCCAATTAAATGCACTAAACGTGTTTAGTTTTCTTTTTTTTTAAAGGAAATAAGTTACTTGGTCATTTTAAGAGAACTGTCTTATTTTCTCTTGTATAATTTAGGATTGATCTTAAATAAAGAAAAAAATATTACAGAATACTTAATTAATTGTCGGAAATAATCGGTAGAAAACTCAAATACTAAAATCACAGAAGGCTACAGCCCTGATGTAATATGCCAATTAAATGCACTAAACGTGTTTAGTTTTCTTTTTTTTTTAAACAAAATAAGTTACTTGGTCATTTTAAGAGAACTGTCTTATTTTCTCTTGTATAATTTAGGATTGATCTTAAATAAAGAAAAAAATATTACAGAATACTTAATTAATTGTCGGAAATAATCGGTAGAAAACTCAAATACTAAAATCACAGAAGGCTACAGCCCTGATCTAAACTATGCATTTGGAACTATTGTTAGAGCCGCTCTTATACAGAATGAATCAACACTAAGGCATTTTTAAAACCAGAGACCTTCTGGTGTATTTGTGGCCTTGATTAATATTTGTTTTCTCACTTCGTTAAAACAAAAAATAGCTGTTTTGACATTTGCTTCGGTTCCCTATTTGAGTTTGGAACTGGTTATATATAGTTTCTAAATCTTAAATGTCAGACTGTGAAAACTTTAAAAAGAACCAGCTGCCTTCCTGACCCAAGCAGGAAACTGGTCAGCTGGATAAGTCATCTGCGCGGGCTGAGACTGATGTCATGGAAAAGTCATGCTAAGGGAAGGAAGCAGAGATGAATGCAGATGACTACGAACCTTGAAAACAAGTCCCTGTAATAGTAATAGGTGAGAATCTGTGCTGAAACAAATGCAAATGTCTACAGAGGAAATGAAGGAAAACTGTGTGCAGAGTCACTCTACAAGTATTTGCATTCTCTTGTTCTGTGGCTCTATTTGGCAGGGAATTCACGACGCCTTTCTTGTCTGTTGATGTGATTTCTTATAAACTCGCTGCTGTATTCTATCTGCCATGGAGCAGCTGTCAGTGTCAATGCTGTCTCTAAGAAGGAAGCGATTTTCTATAGTATACTTCACGGACAAAAGTGGTTATAAGATTCACTCTTTAAACATCCCATTTAACATTTAGTCCCCATTTATAATGTTATAATAAGCTCCACTTTTCCGGGAAGATGTTCCATTAGATTTTAGAGAGTGGTAGTGGCGATTTGTGTTCATTCAGCCTACGGATGTAGGGGTGAGGAGGTCTGTGGTGCTTTCCAATTCATCACGGAGGTGTTCAGTAGTGTTGAGTTTAAAACTCAGTATCAAGATCTTCCAACCCAGACACTGTTCTGTTTTAGCTGGTGTGGATATTTTTAGTTTTTCATGGCTGTGGGTTAGAGGACAAATCAATAAGGATTTTTTTTTTCTCCCAGTGCCTAGCACAGAGTGCCCCTTTATCCCTGTCTCCTTGTGCTAACTGTTTTATCTCGTGCTTTTCGAAACAAATAACCTTGTTGATAATCGACACAAATTTTGGTCAATAAGCGTTTTGGAGCCCTGCAAGGGTTTATGTGTCGTCACAGGGAAATGTGTGTAAAACACTTAAAAATAGAAATTAGAGGCGCTTTGTTTTGTTGGAAAAAATCTATTAATATTATGGAATTGAAAAGTTAGTAGTTATTTATATCAAGCTTTAAATGTGTGTCAGCTTGTGTGTTTGAACATGTCAGTTACAGCTGGAATCATTTTACATTTTTTTTGGCCAATTGAAGCCAAACCTTTTGTAAGTTCTGAGATGATGTTCTGCTCTTCATGGTTGTAAAGAGTGGTGTTTTGAGATACTGCAGCATTCTTGTCAGTTATACCCTCTCTTTCTTATAAACAAAGACTATTCTGACCCCAAAATATTTCTAGAATATTTAAGTTAACATGCAGTACATGCTAGTGTCAGAGTCTCAGAGGTCACTTTCTGAGGTTTTTAACCATTGACGGAAGCTCTTGACCTTTGTGTGTGTGTGTGTGTGTGTGTGTGTGTGTGTGTGTGTGTGTGTGTGTGTGTGTGTGTGTGTGTGTGTGTGTGTGTGTGTGTAGTTAACATGCAGTACATGCTAGTGTCAGAGTCTCAGAGGTCACTTTCTAAGGTTTTTAACAATTGACGGAAGCTCTTGACCTCTTTGTGTGCGTGTGTGCGTGTGTGCGTGTGTGTGTGTGTGTGTGTCTGACACATGACTCATTGACAGTTAACTGAATGAACATGTTTCTATTCAAATCAACAGGGAAAATGGTAATGTTTACCTTTTTGTTTGCCTCTGCTCCTAATGTACCCTTAAGAGAGCAATGCTTGGCTTACGAATGCTTCATATAAGAAAGTGAAGAAAATAATTTTTTTTTATGTATGTATTTAAATTTTTTTGCATACAGGTGACCAGTGCTCCACGTGAGCCATACAAGTTTGAGGCAATAAAACCACACGTCCACACCGATTCATTTTCATACGTAGGCTTTCATTTTCATACGTAAGATGACCTTCATCTTTCGTTCTGCATGACTAGCATTAACAGGGCCGGCTTTTCAGGAATATTATATATTCATTTCCCAGCATGAGACTTTTCTTCTCAGAACTCCATGAGCTGTTCAGTCAGTTAGAATGTCCTTTGAATTATTCCTTCTAAGGTGTTAACTCTTTTGTATGAGGTTACTATTAAACATCGTCTAACACGCGACAGAGTATCAGTGTCCCGGAGCAAAGTCTTGAGAAATGAGTTATACGCAGAGCGTGCTGGAACAAGAGCAGTGGATCGACTTCCAGAAAAAAAAAATTGTTATTCAAGCTTCAACATGCCCATGCAGTATTTTATTATAGTGTGCGCGTGTGTGCACGTGTGTGAGAGGGAGGGGGAGAGGGAGGGAGGGTAGAGAGAGAGAGAGAGAGAGAGAGAGAGAGAGAGATTGGAGACTCTCCTCTGCAGAATCTCAGCTGCAATGCAGAGGCTGCTCAGTAGTCAGCTGTTAACCCTTTCATTTTCCCTCTGTTTTATCTCTATAGAGATGGAAAATATTTACTCTACTGATATTTACTCTACTCTACTGAAATATACACTCTATGAAACCAGGAAAAAAAAAAAAAAATATATATATATATATATATATAGCACTAGTTGTTGTATTGAATAGTATTGTTGTGATGATGCTTATATAAATTATGCCTAGTTGTCAGGAAAGAATCTGACACAGTTCACTGTTTATCCTTTTGAGAATGTCACTGTGCAGGGGGAAAGTGGAAGCGCAGTCTGTGTTGCGTGTTTCAAAACTGGATCAAATGTCAAGCTCTGAGCTCTTACTGTAAGATACGGGCTGTATGTGTATATATGAAGATCGAGCAAAACTCCCAAGACCTACCAGTATGCCCCATGTTAACGTGTGCTGCCATCACAGAGCGAATGTTTTCTCCTAATGATTCAGTTGCTAGACATGGACAAAAGTACCTGGCTTTACAGGCACATTTGGTTTTCCCCCAAACTGTTACTACAAAGGTTTGTTTATATGATGTTAGTTGAGTTTTTCCTTCACTTATGAGCCAGCACTGTAACAATGAGTTGAAGTTGGCATGGTACAGTGAATGCAAGATTTGTAAGTGTTTATTTATTAATGCCAGACATTTGCAAAACCTATCAAAAAGATTGATTCTGATAAATTGCTATTGTGCTCGAGGCACGCCATTGTCATGAGGCCAGAGCAAAGCATTAAGCAAAGGTCTTAACAAAGCCTGCATGCGTTTCATCAGAGCGTTGCTGCAGTCCAAGCTTCAGAGATTAGATTACAGGGAGTTTGCGATCGCGTTGTACTGGGCTAGAGTTTGTGCGGGTCTAATCAAGATCAGAGGTTTTTGGGAGATTTATAATTCACTAAGCCTCAGTTAAGCTGTGCGAGAGCTGGAACGCTTGATGGCAGTGGTGATGGTTGTGTTTTCAACCTATTAACACAATTCCTGAGTTTCCTCTTTGTGTTCAGGTAGCAAGTGAAATTAGGCAGCAGTTAGGAAAAGATTATCTGCAGGTTCTGATGGCCTCGATGAGCCTGTGAACGCGGATCTCTCTCAGATTTCAGTAGAATGCAACACGTTTTGTTTTTTTTTTTTCTCCATGTCTTGTCCCACTCTGTGTCCTTGTTTTGCTGAGACAGAGAACTTTTTATTGGAGTGATTAAGTAATAAATTGCATTCTCTTCTTATTGCATAAGGTCTAACACACAAATGCACTTTAGTTTCTGTTTACAATAAAATGAATTTTGAATATTGACATGTAAACAGGGTAGAGACCATCTTGTAATGCCAATTCTTTTTTTTTTTTTACGTTTTTCGCCCTATTTTTCACCATTTCTCAATAGTGTCCAAAATCATGTTAATGACGAACAGAAGTAGTTGTGACAACAAATTTGTTTCGACTCCAATACAGCATCCTCACCACCTTTTTATTTTCCTCCAGGCATTCGGACAGGCTCACTCCAACCAGAGGAAAGTGGCAGCTGATGGTGAGATTCGGGAGGAATCTCTGCTTCAGGAGTCAGCATGTAAGGAGGCGTACTACGAGCAGCGCGTGCAAGAGCTACAGACCGAGCTCAGGCAGGCGAGGAACACCCTCACCAACACACTATCCGAGAACGAGCGCCTGTCCACAATCACCCAGGAGCTCAGGGAGGTAAGACACACTGTTATCGCACACACACTGAGAACACCGACTAAACCAAGAGCAAACAAGATTCAGGTTTTTCCCCTGGGCATTAATAGGTAAAATCTATTAATTAGATTTTTAATTAGATGCCTCGCGATACAAATGCCGACTTGTTTTCTGCCCGACACACCAATGCTGATCACTAAATCTCTAAATATTATAAATCAATTTGATAGTTTAATGATGAGTGTCATAATCATTTATATTCATTCGTGTCTTTGTCAGCCACAGTGTTGACCTACGATTGAGTGTCGTTCTTTTGCAATCTGCACTGAGTCATTAACAGTGTTGCATAAGACTAATCTCCGACACATTTCATTTAAACATGTTCATGAATTCCTAATCAAAACTCAAGCCTGATTTATGATGACATGGCTAATTTATCAAAAAGAAATGACTGAAATGTCCTAATGACATTTTAAATGACAAATTCATTTAAATTGGCAAAATTTGGAAAGGCACACGCTTGTATTAGAGTTGCACAAGAAATTTGATAATAGAGCAAAAACCAAGCCATGATGTAAAAAGAACTGGCTGTAGAGTTTAAAAGACAGGATTGTATTGAGCAGGTTTGGGGAACACTTTGGAGAAGAACTAATTTGGGGAAGAACCATTTCTCCTGCAACGAATGTTTACAGGATCACAGTTAACAGCTGTTCCTGAGATCACAGCTTCATAAGTGGAAGAAGTTTTGAACTGGCCACCCTGCCAAAGTGAGCAATTGGATGACTGGTGACCAAGAACCCGAAAGTCACTCTGATATAAATGAGATCTTTTGACTTTTCACACCAATGGATTTCTGCAGAACCAGCAGCACTGCGATGGGTTATTGGAACAGACATGCAGTATTTAGTGACTTACTGCACACAGGCAGGCGTTTTTACCAGTTATTGATTGTCAAAGCGATTGTAATCCACATAACCTCTAACAAATATCGTTTTAATGGTTGTTATTAGAGCACCGTGGCTCTGGAATCCTCAGCAGGCCACTGGGTTTGTCCTGCTGCCGCTCAGCTTTTCTCACTATCTGATCTGGCAAGCACTGGCATACTCTCACGCCAGGCATGACGCCAGCTTTGACTTTTGCCCCATGACCAGTCACCCACCAAGTGGAACCCATTTACGCACCTACATCGTTGCGCATGCACAAATCAATCGCGCTAATTGCTAATTGGTGTTCTTTCAACTTGCTTTCCTGCACTTCGTGTGCTTTTGTGGATGACTGGGACAAAGATCTCGAGTGGGTCTTGAAATCTGTATAGTGAAGGGATTTCAGCTTAAAATCCCCTTTTCCAGGCTTTTTGTTTAATCCAAGTGCTTCAAATCGCATTTCAAGCATTGTAATGTCTGTCAGGCTGAGGAACTCGCTTCTCTTCATTTTTATTTAAATCATCTTTCCCATACAAGGGCCCAGATCTCTCCCTCCTTTGAGTCAGCAGCTTTGGAGAAGTATGTGCTTTGGCTACACTTTTCAGATTCAGCAGAATTTGCACTTTAACTAGCAAAAGTGAACAAACCGGGCCACTTTCATTAACATATCTATAGGCCTTTGTTTCATTTCAGCACATCCAGACCTAGACAGATATTCACACACTTTATCACATGTTCCTCGTACCAGATGTTCCTCGGACTGCTCTCGAATAAGTTGAAGTGTATATTGACTCGAAGTTGTAGAAGCGTTGACATTTCAAGCAGTAGTGTAGGGCGGACATTCCTTTTCAGTTCCTCGGTGTATGCTGCAAGTTTCCACACGCAGATAAGTCTGACATGGAACGGCGTTTCGGTCGGATGAAAAGATAAGCTGGAACGGATGATAAGCGTTTTGTGTGTTTAATGATCAGATCTCTGCGATTTAAAGTTTAGATATCTTGGCTGGAGAATACTTTTGCAGTGTGATCTTTATTTGAGGACTACATTAAAAGTGCTTTAGAAATGCAACGTTAAACACCATTTGCTTTATAAATATTAACTGATTAGCGAGTAAAATATTATACTTGTCATGTAGCTTCTTTATTGTTATCTGTAAGAAACAGCGTTTTTTTTTTTTTTATTTGAATTTATTATTTATTATTTATTTACTACTAAAGTGTATTAATTGAAATCCCACAGTACCAAATATGATCAATGCCCTAAAGTGCACTATATTGCACCAGTCTAACAATTCGACCCTGGAAGGAAAAGTGATCAATAATATAATAGTAAGAGCAACATATTCAGAGATCGCAGCCAGTCTAGTAGACCATGGTGTCTGGGATGGGATGGGGTGGGTCAGGGATGTCCTGCAATAAATGTCAGATGTTGTGCACAACTTCACATAATTAGAAGAGGATGTGTGGCTCCCATTAACTGTGATTGTCTTGCACTTTAGAAAAGCAAACAATTATGGCAAATAACTTCTCAGAGTGAAGACAATGTTTGTGGTACAGATGCGACAGATGGATACATTGCAGTTATTTCACATCTGGGCTGTTCACCACAATACCATATAACTCGGTCAAAAAAATAAACTAAGTGGGCAAATATAAATATAAACAAAGCATATTTTAAAATATTTTCATTGTACATTTTCACTTGTTTTTTAGTTATTTAGGGAGGTACAGATTAAACTGTTATCTAATAAGCAACTAACTAGTTTTACAGAAGTTCTACAACAGTAAATGTAAGGCTGAGCGATGTGCTAATAGATATAAATGCTTTCACAAAACACTTTTATAAAGATACACTATATGAACAAAACATTTGTAGATACCTGACAACAAGATGCATGTGCATATTAAAAATCCTGTTCCACATTTAGTCCCCATTTGCCACCAGTTATAATACCCTCCACTCTTCTGGAAAGAGGTTCTGGTAGAATTTGGAGTGTGGTTGTAGAAATTTGTTCAATGGGTTTGAGGTCAAAGCTTTATATCAGGCCACTGAAAGCCGTCTGACTCAGATCTTCATGGAGCTTAGTGTATAGGAGTATTGTCATGGTGTAACAGGTTCAGGTCTCCTAGTCCAAGTGAAGGGAAAAGTTTATAGCACAGAATCCAAAGAAATCCAAAACAATTGTGAGGTTTTGTGGGCATCATGAAGAAGAATTACACTAGGCTGGAAAACTGCATTTTTCAAGAATACCTCTGTACATGCCAGGTAATACATCTCAGAGAAAACATTCCCAAATGAGCTTTTACAATCACATTACATAATTGTTTATTGTTATATAAAACACATTACATTTCAGCTCCTGTAATAGTTTAGGTATCTAAATTGACTGCTTCACTGTTCTTTTAAAAGTATTTAATCATAGAAACACATTTCCTGAAGTTTACTGGCAAATAAAACTACTAAATAAGTACCATTTATAACACTTATTAGTGTTACAATTAACTTATACTGTAAATATTAGGACATATTTAGACACGCATCAAAAACCAATGCCAAAATTAGCTTTATGAATTGTATTTAATGGACGGTTCACTTTTATAATTGTTAATGATTTTTTGCTTCTTAGTTTTTTTTTTTTTTTTTCCTCTCATACCTAATAAACGAGAGCTGCCAAACAAAAGCTTAACAGCTAAACAGCTTGAGTTGGTGCCAGCAGACCAGTTTAAAAAAAAAAAAAAAAAAAGAGGGTCTAATTGGTTGGCTGGTGGTAGGTGAAATTTTGTGTGTGGGTTGGGTGTAAATCTTCTGCTGATTTTGTTTATTGCAGCTACATGTCCTAGCACGGTGTGTGTGTGTATGTGTGTATGTGTGTATGTGTGTATGTGTGTATGTGTGTATGTGTGTGTGTGTGTGTGTGTTTTTGCAATTTTTTTTTATTAAATCTACCACACAGCAGAAGAGAAAGTAAAAATTGAAATAGATGAAGATACATAAACATTTTTCTTTGTTTTAATCTAGACTTCCTGTTACACTAAAAGCTATTAACGAAAATTTTGTCGCAATATACAAGCTTGATTTTTAATAAGCAAAAGTTTATGAACTAGTTTTATGAACTGCAATTATAACTATAGGATGAATAAAGTTTTCTTTTACTGCATGCACAGTACAGTGGAGTGTGTGTGTGTGTGTGTGTGTGTGTGTGTCAGATGATGGGAGTAGGAGTACAAAGACTGTAAAATAACTCATGTCTTCAGATCCCATGTGTACAAAATACAGGACCAGTTAAAAGCACACACAAGACTTAAACACAGTATAAAAGCAGACCCGAGCTTTGTGATCCAACACTGATTTACCTTTCATGTGTTAGCGTTAGTGTTCACAGCGGTTAGTTCCATTCAAGACTTTGACGTCGCGGCAATGATTAAAGGCTGCGCCCAATGACGCTGTAGCGTTAAGAGCCAATGCTCCAGCTGTAACTCTGGACCTGATGGGCTGCTAATGTGCACACATACAGTGATTTATATGTTGGAAAAGGGGGAGAATGAATTTACATCCAAAGTGTCAGAGTTTGCAAAGTAGCACATTCAAGACATGTTGTGATTTTCCATTTATTTCCAGTTAACATTAACAAGCTGCTAGGCAGTTCATAAATAGATATCACAGGTGGATAAAAATCAGCACCTTCTCCGAATAGAGAAAGAAACTCCCTTTGACAGATTATGTACACACCCAAGACACTGTGAACAACAGTAGTTCCACAGCACTCCTTGATTTTGATTGGTTAGAACTTGTAGATTAATTTCCCATCACTGAAGCTTTGAAAGTAGTGGCAGCTACCAGGTAAATCACAGCTTTATATCAATGCACTCTGTTTAATATAGTGCAGTTTCTATGGTAACGGCTCGTTCGAAAGATGTTCGATGCACCAGATAATCTAACGTAAGGTGTGTTTGTTTAACAAAGTAAATGGCTGACATGGTGGCATTTTCAGAAAGATTTTCAGTAAACGTGTATCAGTCCATGTAACGTGTCCATGTTTAGGTTATGATAGGTCATTTGGTTTTTTCAACAAAAGAGAGACTTCACAACGGGTCTTTATGCTTTGGGGGTTTTTCAGTGACTTTAAAATGAGAGAAAGCTGTGTGAGAGATTAATGAGGGAAATTTCCAGTTATAACTGCTGTATTATAAGCAATAACTGAAAACTTATTTGCTTAAATAGTGGTCCACAGCAGTAAAAGTGAGGCTTGGGGTATATGTAAAAAAAAAAAACTGGTTTTGCCAATGAATCCATTTTAAAAACTGTTTAATTAATCGCTTATCGGCAAGTACGATCCAACCTGGCTATCAGTATCACTAAAATCCACCATTGGTGGACCTCCTATTGTGTAGTGTAGAAACACCTTGAATAATAAGTATGTAAAATTGTGGCATAAGAGAAATGAAACAATCATAGCAAAGAATTGACCTTAACGGCAAATCCTTCATGTTGGTCATCTTTGATTAATTTTCCCCCCCCTCATGAACAGCATGTCGATTTGTGTTATTCATATAACGTGTCAAGTTTATTTCTATAGCGCTTTTCACAACAGACATTGTCTCAAAGCAGCTTTACAGAATTTTAAGAGTTAACGGTGTGCATTTATCCCAGCATAAAAAAAATCCCTTAGACGTTATGCGGAAGAAACCTAGAGAGGAACCAGACTCAAAAGGGGAACCAATAGTCATTTCGGTGAAATGAAGAACGTGATTATAGTCTTTAAACAATACAGAACACTGGACAGTGAGAACTAACATGAGCACTAGAATGTAAGATTATGAGTAATGTTCTTTCTACAGTCTTATACAATCATTTGTGGTTATAAAACTAGGAGCTACTAATCAACTCATAAAATAGCTCCACGTGTTCACCTAAGCATGTTCTATTTCCTGGTTTCCACATGTCCATCTATAGAGTTTTTGTGTACGGTGCTGAACACAGTCCAGTGTTATCATTGAGTGTCGATGCACTTTGGTTTTCTTTTATGGGACTTGCCTGATGTCATTTGAAACCGTCATTTGAAGTCATCATTTGAAGTCAGCTACACCATAATTACACCATAACAGTACACACACACAAACACAGACACATGCAGATAAAACTATTAATTATATGCACGTGCAGACCTTGAAGCCCTTACATGTGCTCAGCTTGCATACAGCTCAACCACGCAGACACACACACACACAATGCTTAGCTGTCTTAACTGAATCACCTTCAGCTGCAGGGCAGGAGGCAGCCGTCATCATGACCTTCAGATCGTATTACAGCATCATGGTCCATCAGGAGTTTATAACAGCAAACATCTCGGTCCCTCACACTATAATCAAACCATGATATCACTTTTCAACAGGCTTTATTTTTTTGTTGTTTTTTTTTTTTCACGTGAAAACGTCGTAAATTAGTCTGTCCAGGTTCCGCATTTCCTGTCGAAGCCTGTTTATAGGTATTTATTTTCAATGCATTATAATTTCGAGCTGCTGCAGAGACGACTGCTGCGTGTACATGCGTGTTCATGTGTTCTCCAGTGATTGCAGGTATCTGCTTCAGAGAATTCATGACCTGGGGGCAGTGTTATTAACACTTCTTGTTTTTTAATAGCAACCCTTAACTAGAAGATACAAAAGAGAATAGATGGAGAGTAGAAAAATGGCGAAGGTGGCATGGATAGAAACCAGGTCAAAGGAAAAATGTGTTAAACTGATGGACAGGAGGCAGGCGATGGGGGATGGGGATGGTGTGAGTCACCGAGCCAGAGGGAAGGAGAGAAGGAAAGAGAGAGATGGAGAATGCGCTAGGGAGGATGGGGGGAGGGGTGTTATGGCTGTTCTGTAACATCTGCGCAATCTTTGTCTCGTGCTGCCTAGACGTCCCTGTAATTTCCTGATTTGGACACACAGGACAGAATTATGATTAGGATTAGATTTAAATAGCAGTCAGAAGACTGCATGAAATTATACACTGATATAAGCATGAATTGCTATTTGCTAAAGAAAATGGCTAAAATCACAGCTATATCAGCAGATGATTAAAGAAAATGTGCATCGAGTTTAAATGGACACTTTATTTACAGATCCTTTATTCAGGAAACTTAATATAATTTACTTTTTATTTTCAAACTAATGTGCACTTCAGCAGTCATGGAAATAGCATGAAACAGTAGGTCTTCGTCTGCCCCATATGTAGGGTGGGGTAGCAGCAGACAGAACAGAGTGTTCACAAATTGGGGAAGATTTAAATGGTTTTTGGATGCTAGTGTCTTGTTATGAAGCAAAACGAGCGGAAGACAATCAAAAAGATTTCCGCAAACAAATGCAAAGTGTAAGAGAAGACAGGGTTAAGATGATCTTTAGCCGTTTTGATTCTAAGATACACTTCAAAGATTGTGAGAAATCACAGGTGATTGGGGAGCGGATGAAATTTGAAAAAGGTATGCACCACGGTGAACAAGGATTAGGAAAAAGAAAAAAAAATAGTTTTCCATTTGTAGTGCCTTGAGTTAGTTTTTTCTTGAACCTTGGAAACGTTTGTTACTAGAGGCAGGAAATACACCTGCTCTATTACATATCTTGAAACACAGGTATGTCTAAAACTGGGGAAAAAAAATCTTTGCTGCTAGACCACATACTGTTTGACTCTATGCTTGTGCTTTCAGCTGCCTATTACATGGTTAAGGCAAGTGTGATAGCCTCTTGGCTTAATTTAGTTTGAGGCCAATTTAAATGATCTGTCCCACTAGAATCTATGGTTATGATTTGCTGCTAGTGGGGGCAAATACAAAAGCATTTTACAACCAGTCAGTTATCATGCCTATCAAAAATGTATGCAGAAATATACAACACTACGTGTTTGAAAAATGTAATGCATTCAACAAAACAGCCCCAGCAAGGGGTCCTGTGGATATTTTTTCCCCCCAACAAATGTGTTATGATAATATGGAACCCCCAGGACGCAGAGGTCTAAATAACACCCACGCAACCCTGTATGCACCTCCCTCTGGAGAGGTCCTCCGTCACTTGCTTTTTTTGGAGTCAGCATCTTTTACTGACTCCAATTGTATCCTTATTAAGTCCTTGTCCCTCACTTGTGCCAGGAAATGGCATATCTCTGGCATTACTAAGTTATCTCTGCGCCATATTGCCCAAATGCATTCAGCCATATCCACAATTCCTTTGGGTCTTTGCTATTAAGAAAGACCCAGGTTGTGAGGTCATGGCCCTGCTTTGCATCTTGATTGGTCTGGGTGAAGCCATGGCTTTTTTGTAATAGGCTTTTAATATTTATTAAGGAAACATCATGATGGCCTCGCAGCTGGTCCTTATTTGATCTTGAACAAAGAGGGCTCAGAAACGAGGTGAAAAGCAGGTTGTCCCATGTAGAGATAATGTGTACTATTACTTCTGTAATGGTGTTCAATAACGAATACACTGTGTAGACACCTGATTATTAGGTCCATTTTCGAATTTTGAGCATCTCATTCCAAATCCAATTCATGCTTTATGGTTATACCTCTTCAGTTATTCATTCCAGTTCAGCCCATAGTTGTGTATTGGGGCCAAGGACAGAGTTGTGTGTCTTTAATCCATATTTGACAAACCATGTCTTTATGGACCTCATTTTGTGTACAGGGACATTGTCATGTTGAAACATGTTTAGGCCTGTTAGTACCAGTAAAGCGAAATTCATCATGCTATAAAGTACAGTTTGGTGCTTCCAAAATTGTGGCAATGTGAACCTTTAACCATATAGTTTGTCTGCAAAATATCAGTGAGAGGAGAAAGGGTATCGAGGGGCTTCCTTCCTGCATGATGACCATATTCATGTTGACTTTTCTACAAACCCAAAGGTGCCAACGTCTATGGATTTAGCCGAGGCGTTCAAAAAAAATTAATTTTGTGGTAAAAATTTGTCCTCAGCTTTTCAAAACATCCGCTAGGATTTTCTAGTTTTTGTCAGTGTTGCTAAATCTTCAATTTATATCTCCTCTGGATATGTGGATGCCATTAAACCCGTTGTAAGTTTGATTGACAGTTCTGTACTTTGTTTTTTTTTTTCATTTCAGGCTTTATTTCACTTGTACCCTCTGCCAAGACCCAACAGAGTTTAATGAGTTAGCTCTGTAGTCTGTAATTTAATTAGTTTGCATTATGGTCATTCCGCTCTTTCAAGGGCAACAATGTCGTTAGAAAAACCTGTGTACTCTCCAAACAATTTGAGATCAGGGCGAGTACAATGCTGCGGTTGCTGTGCTATTGATTCTGTGCTAATGATTGTTAGCTATTGAACCTGTGTTCCTAAAATACCTGGACAGCAATAAATGTTTAAACAGCTGAGACTTATTTCTTTCTTTCTTTGTTGTGATAGAGAGAGAGATCTTTTACATAGCCCCTTTTCTTGTTCTCCCTTTTTTTTTCTTATGTTACAGTAAACATGCGTAAAAATCACAGTAGTCTATAAAATAAATTCTTGCATTCTTAGATTCGGACAGATTTTGCACTATGCATATTTATTCATTTAAACCCGGTGGTATATGTAAATAGATTGTCAGTGCTCATGTGTTTTTGGACTTCTTGCCGAATAGCAGCCTCCAGATCCCACCAGCTCTAATTCCCTCGCTGTCCAATTTGGAATATTCCTATTTGTGGATTTACACAATGTCATGACATCAGTTTATTATCATGGATTACAACAGCTGAGTAAAAGTGGGCAGGGCTACTTTGAAATTAAGGCGATGTGTATCTGAGACAGATTAGATTAGATTCAACTAAACTTTTATTGTGCAAGGTACATGTACAGAGCCAATGAAATGCAGTTAGCATCTAACCAGAAGTGCATACGTGGCCTATTTACAATAGATAACAGTAGATAAATAAGGTATGAGGTCCATATATACAGGGTGAGGGAGAATAATGTACAGAAAAGTGCAGTAGGTAATAATATATGGTGTGTGTGTGTGTATATATAGTAATATACAATATATTGTGCAAAGATTATGCATAGACAGACATTTGAGAAGATATGCTCAAATGACATGATATAGATATGTACAAGAATGGATGTATGTGGGATACAGTATATACAAAAAAAAGAAATGTGTACTGGATAAGCAGTGCAAAATACACAAAGTGACAATGCAGTATTGAAGCAGCTGTTCAGTGCAGTAACAGCCACAGGAAAAAGCTATTCTTTAGTCTGTTTGTTTGGGCTCTGAGGCAACTGTAGCGTCTGACCGATCAGAGAAGAATGAATAGTCCATTGTATATGTTCTCCAAGGTGGGAAGCTGAGTGCCGATGATTCGTTGGCCAGTTCTCACCACCCTCTGAAGGGCTTTACGGTCCGAAACTGTGCAGCTGCTGTACCACACTGAGATGCAGTTAGTGAGGATGCTCTACAGCGGTAAAAGTTCTCCAGTATCCTGTAGCACAGACGGGACTTTTTAATTTCGGCAGAAAAAAACAGGCGCTGTTGTGCCTTCCTGATCAGTATAGAAGTGTTTAGAGACCAGATGAGATCTTTAGAGATGTGGACTCCAATAAGAGCATAAGTGTGATTGCCGGCTCGTCTATAACCCACAATGAGCTCCTTTGTCTTCTTGGTGTTGAGTTCAAGTTATTGTTCTCACACCTTACTACAAGGTTGCTGAATCTCCTCCCTGTAAGCTGTCTGGTTGTTACCTCTGATCAGGCCTACCACCATGATGTCATCTGCAAACTTAACAATGCTGTTTGAGGCATAGGCAGGTATGCAGTCGTAGGTGGAAAGGGAAAAATCTGTGTATGATGCAAGAACATACTCTAATGCATGTGTATTCTGAAAGTGAAGGGGTGGTGGAGATTGAAAACTGAATTTTTATATGATAGAGGACAAAATGAATGTACAGAAGTAAAACAACAGGGTTCACCAGCTAGCAAATTGCAGTCCAAAAGAAGTCTCAGCAAAATAATTTTAACGAACCCAACTGAAAAAGATTACTGTAGCTCTGGTATACCTGTGTGTTGCGTCCGTCATTTCCCTTCTCTTATACACACACATTAATTCCGTGCTGACCATCTGTGTCAGATTGGCCATCCAAAGAGTGAGCATCAAATGTATGGTTCCCATGACGACCTAAAATTTCCCTCTCACTCTCTGAACCCTTCCCTTTTTTTTTGTTTTTTTTTTTGTGTCTTATAGAACAGTCAAGTGGTGGAGCTGCAGAGGTCCCGACTCCGTGACGAAATCAAGGAGTACAAATTCCGCGAGGCTCGTCTGCTGCAGGACTACAGCGAGTTGGAGGAGGAAAACATCGCGCTGCAGAAATCCGTGTCTGTGCTCAAACAGAACCAGGTAGCCTTTTAAAATAAACTTTTTATCCTTGCTGGATAACTGAATTCCTTTTGTCTTTAAGGTATAATATCATGTATAGGTTTCACCTCCACTATAGGCTATCGAAAACGTTTTTCATCTTTGTAGGTGGAGTTTGAGGGCCTGAAGCATGAGATTCGTCGCCTGGAGGAGGACACGCAGTTCCTTAACAGCCAACTGGAGGATGCCGTCCGTCTGAAGGAGATAGCCGAGAGACAGCTGGGAGAAGCTCTGGAAACCATCAAGACCGAGAGGGAGCAGAAGGCAAGAGCTGTAAAATACCCTATTATTTGGTTCATCTGTAACACATTCATACCATGGTTATTGTCTTTACCTTACTTATACTCGATTTTCCTTAATAACATCACATTACACCAGCATCTTGACATGCTTCCTGTCAGTTCTAGCCCACTATTATTCCAACAACACTGCAATTCAGGACATTTCTTGTAATTCCTTTTAATTCAAATAGCACTTTTCACTATTTCAGTGTCTCGGTGTTGCTTAATGCTCATCAAAACCAGTCACACAGATTTGGCTCTATGCACCATACAGTTGCTACTCTGGAATGTAGGAGTGTCAGTGTTGTGTTCTGCTTGGAATTACATCCATCCACTTGTTTATATCGTGCATTAAGAAGCTGCTGCTGGTGAATGCGACTAATTTGATGTCATTGAAGCTTATATTCAGCAACCGATCGCGCCCTTTCGACACAAATAAATATTATTCTGTCCAACTCAACTGAAAACTTAATGAACATTAAAAAATTGCGTTGAAGTGAATTATCAGCCTTTGTACCATATTCTGTATCAAGGAAATGTGTCTATAGATTTCACCCTAATTCATTTTTTTTTTTGCATTTTATTAATAATATTTTAAATGTGCTTTTTTTTTTCCTTAATAAAATCTATTTGGCTGTACTGTTGACTAAAATGCCAGTTATCATACTTTGCACCTTGTTCATGGACAACAGGCGACTATGAGGAAGGAACTGTCTCAGTACATGAACATCGGGGACTCCATGTACCACAATTCCTTGAGCATCTCCCTGGATGGGTTGAAGTTCAGCGAAGATGTGCCTAACAACGACGAGCCCATCCATGGCTATGAAAACGGCTTCGACAAGATCTCCGAAGCCGAGGATAACCGGATGTCCACGCCCAAAAAGAGCCAGCTGTTCTGTCCGGCGCCCAGCCTCGTGGACGACTTGCTGAGTGAACTCAACCTTTCCGAAATCCATAAGCTTAAACAACAACTTGTGCAGGTACGATACAAACTGTATACTGTATGTTGTAATCTGTGTAGTTTGACGATGATTACAAAAGTAAAATCATTTTACATTTAGCTTTAGAAGATTGTACATTCAAATTAAGAATCGTGAAGATTAAAACCTATGAAAGTGTCCTGAGTATGATAAAATGCTCTGTTGTGATTGGCTGGCAGCGATACTTACAAAATATTATGAATGAACCTTGAGATTAGCATCCCTGGCTCCGCCCCTTTTTTTGGCACAGTAAGTGCTGCTATCTGTAAATAAATTAACCTATAAACTTTGACCTGGAACGGCCGTCACCATGGAAACTGAGGCACATTGTGTGCACTCGCGGCAAGCGTGTGTGCATGTGTCTATAATTCAGACAGCAGACTGTTGCTGACATTGAAAGCATTTTAAATGACCTCATATCCTGCTCTCATCAAGCACATCCAGGATGAAGAATGATCTGTACAGTAGTAATTTGATTCTCATCCTTGATAAGCACTCACTGCTCTTTCCTTATGCTCTCAGTCAGGCACCAGCTAATCAATCTCAAAGATTTAATACTACCCTATACAACATATCCCTCCCAGGAGAGTATAATAGCTCAGTTATTAAACAGTGAGTGAAGCACGTCCCTATTTTGCCTGGTGTGAGTTCAGGTCAGGTCAGGTCAGGACATGATAGTGTTTTAACGGACAAGCACATTACAGCCTTCATGAAATCTTGAATTGAATCCAAGTAAATTAGCGGCCATCACATCAACATTCGTTTGCCTCTCAGTATTATCATGCATACTACCAGTCAGAGACTTCTTCCAATTTAGTCCAAACAAATAAGGCCTTTGGGTGGGGGGGGCTCGTTTTACCACCTTGAATTATTAATGAAGGTGAGTGAGAATTTTGACACTCAAGAATGAAACATGATCTTTACTGAAATAGAATTTCTTCTGCATTTTGTTCTGCTTGGATACTCAAGAGCCCCCCTCTCGCTCTCTCTCACACACACACATGTGTATAGAAGTATTTAGCTGGAGCAGAATTGCTAACAAAGATACTAGTCCAAAACCTTCCAAATGTTAGGGCTATAGAACACTTATGTTTGAAAGAGATACAGGTCTGAAGTGAAAATGCTGTAAGCAAAGCAATCTAATAAACTGCACATTTAGTACCTGCATAAGCACATGCTTGTGGCCTCAATACAAGCAAAGATCTGCTGACTTGCTTTTAAATGAAAACCAGTGTGCTGTTTTTGGCATTTGGCAATTTGTTGGCCAAAAACTCCTAAAAAGAATTAGAGAAAAGAAAAATGTTCGGGTGAGTAAATGCAAATGCATGTAAATGCAAGTCATCATCAGAGCACAGCCATTTAGATTTAAAATAAAGGTTTAGGGTAAAGAAATATTGCAGAATAATTTTTTTTGTTTCAACTTTTTTTTTTTTATTGCATAAAACCAAATAGCATATATTTGTTCCACATCTTGTCCCGGTCGATCAGGTGGAGCGGGAGAAGGTGACCTTGCTATCAACACTGCAGGACTCACAAAAGCAGCTGGAGCAGGCCCACGGGGCTCTGTCAGAGGAGCACGAGAAGGTGAGCCGCCTCACTGAGAATCTGAATGCCATACGCAAGCTTCAAGCCAGCAAGGAGCGCCAGTCAGCCCTGGACAACGAGAAGGAGCGTGACAGCAACGAGGACAGCGACTACTATGAAGTGGACATCAACGGGCCTGAAATCCTGGAGTGCAAGTACAAGGTGAGATTGGAACGATGTAGCATCGAGTCAAGTGCATATGATATTCATTCATTGGTTTGTTTTTGGATAAGGTGTTTACCGATGTATGGTTCTTTTGCTGGATAAAAAAAATTAAATGGGTCATTTTCAATAATTGTTTAACTCAATACGTTGTAAATCCCAGGTTGCTGTTTCTGAGGTGGGTCACCTGAAAGACGAACTGAAAACCCTGAAGTCTGAATACTCTGCTTGCCGCTCGCAGCTTGAGGAGCAGCGTAGCCAATTGGAGAGCCAGGTGGCATCACTTCGCTCTGAGCTGAGCACCCTGGAGTGCAGCAGCCGGACCGAGCGTGAGCAGCTGGCACGGATGGAGAAAGAGTTACGTCGTGCCAGTGAGGCAGCCGGTGAGAGCCAGGGAAGCCTGAGCGTGGCACAGGACGAGTTGGCTACGTTCAGCGAGGAGCTTGCCAACCTTTACCACCACGTATGCATGTGCAACAATGAGACCCCCAGCCGTGTCATGCTCGACTTCTACCGCGAGGGCAAAGCCAATGTTGGCACCAACACCAACAGTCGTGCCAGCCCAGAGGGTCGTGGCCGGCGTTCACCCATCCTGCTGACACGCGGCCTCTTCCCCTCCCCCGAGGCAGAATCACCATCCCCTGTCTCTTCCCCAGTGGCTGATCCACGCAAGGAACCAATGAACATCTACAACTTGGTGGCCATCATCCGTGACCAAATCAGACACCTGCAACTGGCTGTGGATCGCAGTACAGAGCTGTCTCGTCAGCGCCTAGCCTCGGCAGAGCTTGGTTCTACTTCTGACCGCGACCACGAGGCCAGCGTGGAAGAGATCCTTAAGCTCAAATCTCTTCTCAGCACCAAGAGAGAGCAGATCGCCACCTTGAGAACGGTCCTCAAAGCCAACAAGCAGGTTTGTATTCCGGCTAGTCGAGAGTGAGCTAGAACCATCGGCATAATCATAGTTAATCAAACAAACCATTATCAATGGTTTAAAATGTTAAAAGTGTTAACTAAAATTTGACAAACAAGTACCCGCTTGCTTAACTGCAGATATTTAAATATTTGACTCTCAGAATGAGAATAATGCTTCCGATGTTTCAGTCCCAAAGAGCTTTTATTCCTGAACATTCAACTCACTGACTACTGTTTTAATAAATCCATCACCAGATTCAAGTTCAAATTATTTACAGGTCTACATCAAGTTGTTGAGGTTTAGATTGATCCCAAAGAATGCAGGGGGCCAAACAAACAGGATAATATATGAAAATAGCCATTTTATTAATGAGAAATGAATACAATGACTTTGTTCATTGTGGGTTGGAATTGAAACTAAAGTGATGTGGGTTCCATGGACCAATTTAGGGTGATAATATGGGGGACGTGTACTAACAATGAGGCACACCTGTTTGTCTGGTCTCCACATGGAACGCTACGTCTTTTTGCTGACAGCTGACCCTTCTGTTCTTTGTGCTGTATAAAGATAAAAGCATGAGTGGGTGTGCAGATCCTACAGGGCAGGGTGGCCAAGTCTGACTCTTTGAAGCTGCTGTGTAGTCATCTGCTGTTCCACCACACATTCTCTCGGTAAAGCCAGTCATTAAAAAAGTAGCTAGGCCACCAGGCGGACGTTTCAACATCGTACCTAATGTTCCAGGTTTACTTTAGTTACATTGATCTTTCAAAGCACTCTGGTGCTGCACAGCACTAATGCTCATCCTGACACCCTTTAAAGTACCCCAGCACTCAGAAAATCGTCAAAGTCGTCAACAGTTGGTGTTCAAAGCTGAAAGTAATTCTAACAAAATGTGCTTATTTCGGGATGTCATTTGCTTGGACCTGAAATGTTTACATTTTTAACATTGTAACAATTACAAATGATTGTATAGTGTTTTGTTTTATTATATCATGTTATATTTTTATACTATTACTCCATCAGATAGCTGATTTATTGCCTTGTAGATCGTTTGCCTGATCATTGTCCTCTTTCCTCAGACTGCTGAAGTAGCACTGGCCAATCTGAAGAGCAAGTACGAGAACGAGAAGGCCATGGTGACCGAGACGATGATGAAGCTCCGCAACGAGCTTAAAGCCTTGAAGGAGGATGCTGCCACCTTCTCCTCCCTTAGAGCCATGTTTGCCACCCGGTAAGCACCAGTTTTCACTAATAGCGTCGCTGACAGTCTATACTAAATGCTGAATTCTTAGAACCTATTTAAAAGTAATTTCTAGATATATATTTAGAAACTATATGGACAAAGATACAACCGATTGAGAAGACTTGAGAGTCAAAAGTGGACCAGAAATACAAGCCTTTTTACCAATAAGCCTATTTACTATGACCAAATATAATCTAATCATATTACTGTTTGTTCTGCTCAGTGTTTAGAGCGGCTTCATGTTATGTGTATGGTCTACGTAAGTAAATCAAAAGTCATTTGTATTCTGACTTCCGTCTCAAACCACTGATGGAGGTGCATGTTTTTTTTTTACGTATGCAGTAGCATGCACAGTCACAAGAGTTTTGCCGGGACTCTGTACCAGCTTCAGCTGAGTTGTTGAGTTTGTCTTATTATTAAGGATTTATCTTAATTAACCATGTAGATGCAGGATTTTGCTTAACATTTTCAAATAGCCCATGGACTGTTTGGTATAAGTTGTTTTTTTGTGTCCTTGACTTAGAGATGTTCTATCTGGCCTTCTTGTAACTCCTCCTGAACATCTCTTTTAGTAATTCTATCTCTGTGCTTGATCAGAGACACTGCTTCCAGCTGCCTTGTAACTTTATACCCATGTCCCTGCAGCAAGCCAATAACTTTACTGATGTAATGACAATGGTCATGCTGCTGATGTTCGATATAACAAATACCATCCTGCTGTAAAGGGGTCAGGATGTTTAATTGTATTATAATCTTACAGAATTTTTATTAATATAACATAGATGAAAAATAAATTCTTCTCTCAAAATTATGAATATTGGAAATAATATAGCTTTTATACCTTTTTGGGTGTATGTTTTCAGCATAACGATTTAAGAATGATGGTAATAGATTTTAGGGGTGTAACGGTACACGCATTCATACTGATTTTTTTTGTACTGAAATTTTCCGGTATAGGGCTATCGATTCTGCGCACACGTGTACCGAATGCAATCCTTTTTACGTGCCGAACATAGTTTGAGTTCCCTCAGGAACATATTAAGTAGCGGACCGCAAGTTTGTTTACTCTTTGCCTCGCACTCTGAGTGCATTTTATTATTATTATTATTATTATTATTATTATTATTATTATTATTATTATTATTATTATTATTATTATTATTATTATTATTATTATTATTATTATTATTATTATTATTATTATTATTATTATTATTATTATTATTATTATTATTATTATTTGAGTTCCCTCAGGAACATATTAAGTAGCAGACCGCAAGTTTGTTTACTCTTTTCCTCGCACTCTGAGTGCATTTTATTATTATTATTATTATTATTATTAAACTTGAAAACATACACAACAATACCAGGGGTATACAGTGGGGGAAATAGGTATTTGATCTCCTGCTGATTTTGTAGGTTTACTCCTTACTAAGAAATGAACAGTCTATAGTTTTTATTGTAGGTTTATTTCAACAGAGAGAAATAGGGAAAAAAAATGATACTGAAAAAAACTTTGAGAAAGGTTATAAATGAATTTGTATTTAATCAAGGGAAATAAGTATTTGATCCACTACCAACCAGCAAGAAACCTCACCCCATTCAATCCATTCTAACCTCTCCCCCACCATGGGCAAGACCAAAGAGATATCAAAGGACATCAGGGACAAGAGTGTAGACCTGCACAAGGCTGGAATGGGAGGTTTGAATGGATGATTCTGCGACAGGTGTCTTTTATACACATAATGAGTTGATATTAGGAGTTCTTTCCTAAAGAGACAGGACTTCAGAATTCTTGCTGGTTGGTAGGGGGATTAAATACAAATTCTTATATAACCTTAAAAAAAAAATAGTTCTTTCTTTGTTAAAATAAACCTACCAAACATTCTAGCTTGTTCGTTTCTTAGTAAGGGATCAGCAGGGGCTCAAATACTTATTTTCCCCACTGTAAATAGAAACTAGAGTTAGCGCAGTATGTGGCTTCTCTTTCCGTACCAGAAATAAGATTTGTTTTATGCAATGCATGTCCAGCTTCAAGAATTTCTCTTAAAAGGAGAAATTCACAGCGAGTGAATAAATGAAGGATGGCAGGAATGAAGACATTTGTTGTATGCTGCAAAAGCATATAGTTTAAACACACACACACACAAACACACACATACACACACACACACATTTGTATTACCCAACTGTGTTCTAACAAATGTGAACTTTTTAATATAATGTTTCTATTTATTTATTTGTATCTAATTAATTTAATTTGTGCCAATTTAGTTGAATATTCAATTTAATCAATACAATAAAAAAGTGTATTGCATTTATTTTATTTATTTCATTTATTTTTATAAAATATTCTAAAATAGAGTATGTAAAAAGAACAAAGCAGGCAATTTCTTATGAATTCTTTTCAAAACGTAAACTGTTGATGTTTACAAATATTAATAATAATAAACTGTGTTAATAAAAAAAAAACGGCAAGCAATTTTACGTTTTGCATTTCTTTATCCTAACCCAAACCGCAACTTAAAGGTACGTACGAGATACTGAACCGTAGATTTTGTGTACCGTTACACCCCTTAGTAGATTTATAAGCAAATGGGAAAAATGTCTCAAAGTCCAATTATTTATTTCAAGTGCTGTTGTTATGCCAACCAACATACAAAGTTGGGTGCAGAATTTGATATCGCTTTGTACTGCAGGGTCTGGGTATTACATTTAAGTACATGCTTGCTATGTCATCTTGTACATATTACAAAATAGATTGCCTGAAACCCAATTTAAGCTTGGACTGAACATTAAGGCCTCCGATTGACTGACTTTTGTGCATTTCATACTGTATTTGTTCTGTCTAACGGGTGAGATGGCTTATAATGGCCTATACTAATAAGATTATTTTTTTTAACCATTCAGAGCACCGTTTTCCATCATGCCGTTTAGGTTCTAAAAATCTTTTTTGTTAAGTGACGTTTTATTTGGAGGTAATAAGAGATCTGTATGATATTATTACTGGGGAAAAAAAACACATTGACAGTAAATACAAGAACGTGATGGGGAAAGTGTGTGGGTGTGTGTTGTGCAATAGCTCGGCATAGCTTGCAGTAGTCCGGAGGGGGGGGACAGCTCTCACAAGAGAAACAAACCAAAGTATAATTTTGCAGGCTGTTTATACAGAATCTTCTGCCAAAAAATTCACAATACTGGATATTTTGTTCTGACTTTGTCTTTTTCTTTTTTCCATTCTGTTTGAATTCATCTCTATTGCACAATGTTTCCCATGTTGGCTGAAATTGTGCGGGGTGTTTTACTGGCGTGCATTTAAATCCCCTATAAACGTGTAGCTTCTTGCATGCAGTGATCGTGTCTCACAATAAGACTCCACCCACCCCTCAGCCCTCCAGAGCTTCACTTTATCGTCTTTTTCAACACACTGTTGTTTTTGTGCGTGTCCCCCAACCCCCTTTTCCCGGGAAAAAAAAGTCAGCTGCCCACCCCCAATTGAGCTTGTGCATCTTTTGATAGAACATTCCCAAGGGAAGACTGAGGCTAATGGAGCCTCGCTGATCTCCTTTGTCAGTCTGCATGTATGTCTGGGTCAACCTGAGAGCACACACACACCCTCACACGTAGCACGCATGCAGACTCTGTTTTCACCCCTAAACAAGAGGCGGTACGTTTGCGTCATCTCCTGGGTTCAGAGTTCATTCCCGTGGGAAACGATGGGGAAGCAGCCAGTGAATAAAGACCTGTGCAGCCAATGGCACAGATAAACAGATATCTCTGACAGATAAACTTGCACTTGACCAGAGATTTTAGTAGAATTATTCGTTATCAGCTCATCCATGCACATCATAGTCATGCTTTTAGACATAATTGTGTATATTTAAAATATGTAAATGATCAAAAGCCTGCATTTGTCAGTTTAAAAGAAAAAAGCATTGAAGACAACTTGGTATTCTCAGATGGTGGAAGTCTTAAATCTAAACATACAGTACATGGATCTACGTATCTACGTTCTGTATATTGTGTTTTTTACATTGTCGTATATTTTGGTCAAAATAACCACCGATAAAACACCAATATCAGCTTCCTGAGCATAAAAACGCCTGCATTATTGTACGCAACATTCCGCTCAACCGCTCGAGATAAAGCGGATGTAATGAGGTGTACCTCACCCTATTATGAGGAGCTCAGAGCAAGGGAGTAGCTTCTGAAACTGATTATTAAGGTGCAATGTATCATGTAGGAATTCGGATACGTTGTGTTGCCTGAAGCACGAGTCGAGGAGAAGCGAGGAACTGGAAATCTGTAAGCATGAGATTGAAAAAAAATTTTGGTGCAGTGCTTAGGAGTATTAGGGGTTTACAGTACAGTATTGTAGCATGTAGGAGGGAAGTGATGGAGTGTAGCTCAAGGCAGCACAGTAAAGAAAGAATCTGAGTATAGAGTGCGTCAATTTCCAGAAATGTCTGCTCACAATCTAAAGGGTGAAGTAAGTGAGGGGGTTGTTGCGTTTTTTTTAATCAATTTATATATATATAAATCAAGCTGAATCTGTATTTTCTAAAGAGCTATTCAACACCACATTCTGTTCTCCCCCCTTCTCTCGTTCTCTGTCTGAGTGTTGAATAATCCACTAGAGACTCAAAAATAGACAGCAAAAATAGCTTCTGCGTTTATTAATTTTAGTTTGATGCTGCAGTGAAAATAAAACAGTAGCTCATCTATACTATGCTGTGGGTTTGCATTATGTATTTTATTTTAGTTTGTCTCTGTGTTTGTATGTTTTTGTTGGGTTTTTTTTTTTCCCCTCGAAGAAATGATGCATGCTAAAGGCACTGTTCACAGACCCACAGCACTGCACAAATGAATTGTGGGCGGTTTTGGCGTTTTGTGCATCTGACCAATTTGGAGTGCATGCACTTCAAGAGCACCATCTAGTGGTGTGTGAGAGTCATAATGGTGTCAGAAGCAAAACCCCATAAAGATAAGTGGTGAAATATGTGTGTGAAGTGGGGTGTCAAATTTGAACACAAAGGTTTTCATTATTATATCAGCAACACCAGCAACACCCTTAAATAGAAAAGTAGAAATATTTACCTTAGTTTTTAGGATTCTTAGTGTTTGTTGTTTGTCATGAGGTGGTTGCTCAGTGGGTAAGGCACTGGACTTTGGATCAGAAGGTCACAAGTTCAAATCCCACCACCAAGCTGCCACTGCTGGGCCCTTGAGCAAGGCCCTTAACCCTTCCCTGCTCAGTTGTAAGTCGCTCTGGAAGGGGTGTCTGCCATACATGCCATAAATGTAAATGTTGTGGGGAAAATGTTTCATCTGAACTAATGTTTCAGTCAGAGGGGAAAGAATAATAACAAATCTGCCCTTTTATTATCACTAAATCAGTTAACATGGTCAGAATTACAAATCTGCATACATGTAAATAGTGCAGCATTGTCTGGATGTTTTACATTTTCTTTTTTTTTTCTTCAAAACTTTGACTATTTTGGACCCCACTGTGTGTATGAGGATAGATCGATACACACTATATCGACATATCGACTATATCGTGCGTTTTTTGAATATGACATTCCACATTTAGTCCTTGTTTGCTCTAATAATAACCTCCAGGTTTATGGGAAGATCTTCCACTAGATTTTGTAGTGTGCTTATGGTGATTTGTGCTCATTTAGCCACAAAGATGAGGAGGTCTGGGGTGCAGTCAGCGTTCACTTTCATCCTAAAGGTGTTCAATAAGGTTGGAATAAAAGCTCTACAGCAGGCTGCTCAAGATCTTCCAGTCTAACACATAAACTATATTTTCATGGAGCTGGCTTTGTATACAGGGGCATTGTCATGCATGGATGTGTTTGGGTCTCCTAGTCGTTTTATTTAATGCCACAGCATTGAAAGGAATCCTGGAATCCTTGAAAATCAGGTGTCCCAATGTTTTTGTCCATATATAGTATAGTATAGTATAGTATATTATAATATAGTATAGTAAGATTGATAGATAGATATTATACTGTGTATATGAAAGAGTCATGCCTGATTCCATCTGTTGGTAACCTGGAGTACATATAGCTCTAACAGCTCTTTCTTTACTCAGTTCTACCCTCTTTTCATTGGTGCCAGATAAATTTAGAATTTTTGTATAGAATAGTTGTGGCATTTGTACTTAGTGTAGACTATTTAAGGGCCACCAAAGGCCACCATAGGCTTGGACAGAATGGTTCCATTTCTGAGACTGTCGGTCTGTCGGTAGACATCAGACATGCTTCTTCTGTAGCCACCTTTAAATCAAAACGTTTTTTGCTTTCTATGTATGTATATAATATATATAATATAGTCATTATTTAAAATATTCTCTGTAAATATAATTTACATTCCTTCTCAATCCGCCTTCCCCTTCTTTCCCTGCTTTACTTCTGCTAGCTGTGACGAGTACGTCACTCAGCTGGACGAGATGCAGAGGCAGCTGGCAGCGGCTGAAGATGAAAAGAAGACCCTGAACTCCCTCCTCCGCATGGCCATCCAGCAGAAGCTGGCCCTCACGCAGCGTCTCGAAGATCTAGAGTTTGACCACGAGCAGGTGCGCCGGGGCGGATCCAACAGCAAGACCAAGTCTGCCTCCTCCCGCACAAGGGCTGCTCACAACCCTGCGCAGTCACATGTAAGTCCACCGCTCAGTGCCACCTGCGGGGGTCGCGCCGAGCCCGACGGCCTCCTGAGAACACCTGTGTTCTGCAGCGAAAAGTACAAGATCTACTGCGAGTAAAAGCGTGGCATGCTCTAAACAGCACTTCTCGGTGTACAAAGCCCCACTCGCACGTTCTCTCGCTCTCGCTATTTGCTGTATGGTGTGCATCATTTTGCCTTATGGTTATGCCTACCCGTGTGATAGTAGCTAGGTAAAAGATGGTTAATATGTTAGCTGCCATTCATGTGTTTCGCAGAGGGCAGAATGCTTCCTTCTGTACTCACGGTGCTGTATTTTAAGTGGCAGCTGCATATCCGAGTGTGACTTTTATTTTATTTTATTTTTATTTTTATTTTTTCCTGACCACTGAGTAAAGGATGTCGTTGTGTCGTGGTCGTGATGTATACCTAGCTGCTATCTGCACCTTGGTAGATATGCTTCCCCCTTTTCCCCTTTTCTAACACATCCACTTTCCCTCTTCTTTCCCTCTCCCTTTGTCTCTCTCTCTCTCCTGCCTCAGAAAACCATTTTTCGAACTTGGCAGCCCGTTGTCTAATCAGGTGACTAATGTTTACATTGTAAAAACATTTGAATATGCAAATCTCCCACTTCTAAGAGTATGGGAAGCCCAGTGGGGAAAAAAAAAAAGTAAAAGCCAAACAACGGGTTACTGAAAATTTAGGAGCGTTTTCTGCTCCATCTCGATCAATTGGTTGTGGGCAGGAGTGGGAAGATGATAATGATGATAATGATGATATTATTAATGTATTCAAAATGGTGAGCTTTTGGCCAAGATCCAAATAGCTAATTGTTCGCATGCAATTCGCTAGATCCTTGGCTGTGAAAATGTGTATTACTACATAGCATTTTAGATTTTGTCTCTATCTCGAGCACACGTCACAACAGGGCTCTACATGAGGGGATCGTTTATTACACCCCCCCAAAAAAACTAAAAAAAAACCATGGAGACATCCGTTCATAGCCATAACACTGGAGCATCAAGGAAGAGGGGGAAAAAATCAGCCCTCAAATTCAAGTGCACTTCTGCTAGGGGACTCAGGTTCCACATTTCGCCACACAAAAAGGCAGAATTTATTCTGATTGGTGAAAAGACGTTTAAATAAATAAATGAACACCTTTTGATTAGTGATGATTCAGCAAAGAATTAAATAGCACAACACACAAGGCACATTAATGACGATGCCGAACGATTAACTATGACAAACATCACCGTGGAAAAGTGCCTGTCTTTTGCTTTCTATTGGCAACTATCCATTTCTCAGTGTAAAGCCCTGTACGCTTGTGTCTGAAAAAGCTAGCTTTCCCTCATGTTCTCCGTACACCGCTCTCCTTGTAGATCATCAACAGTGCCCTGTTCCCTCTGCCTCACCAATTTCCCTTTAAATACCACCAAAAAACATACCATGACATCGCTATATCACTATGCACGCTTCTCTCGACTCAGACTTTGGTAACGTGCTGAAGTTCTGTGTTTAAAAAAAAAACAACAACACAGGAGACCTGTGTAGTGTTCCAGATCGTGCTGCACAAGCTGAATATTTCCATGGCATACCGCATCGCTAGTAGTAGTTTTGTAAAAATTAACAAAGCTTTAAATTAGCAGGCTAATGCTAAGAAAATGTGGGGCTTGTAGTGATATTTAACTTGCTGACAATGAAACTTTTTATTTTGTATTTTTTATAGCTTTATTATCCTAAAAGCAGGTTTGAGGACAGATGAGGTCAAAAAGTCAAAAAAGATTTGGTATTATATATCCATAAAGAAATACTATTCAGGTAAAAAAAAATAAACCTTTCCAAGCCAACTTCCTCCTAACCAGAGGAAGTGTGTGTGAAAGAGTGTGTGCGAATCTTAGGAAGACCTCAGTCCTCAACTCTGCTTCTGCCTGTGCTGCATTTAAAGCCCTTTTTAGGCCTTCAGAATAACGTACTGTATTAAAGAGACGCAAAGCTATCGCTCTCATCTTTCTCACACACACACTTCAGCTTGGATCTGACCACTCTTTTGTGTTCTTTCATGCATTTTGTAAGCAATGAGCGAAGGCTTAAGATGGTGTATTAGACTTTTTATTATTTTTATGAAGCGTTTGAGATAAAAAGGGATGAGATAAAAGGGCGAAACAATACTGGTTAATTATTCGTTTCGATTATTCAAATCAATTTATTCAAATGACCGAAAGATCGTTTATTTAAATTGTCTCTATTAATTTCTATTTAACTCGATGTAGTGATTTGATTAATAACGATCAGAAACTACTAACACGCCTGAAGCCTGGGATATGATGGTTTCTAATCATTTAAGGATACAAGCCTCAGGTGGAACTTTAAAAGGAACTGGGCGGGGTTTTAATACTTGTGAGCCAGTGGGTTTTCCTGTTCATTTTTTTTCCAAATTAATTTCCTAACATGTGATTTCTGGTGACTAACCTGCTAGTTCTTTCGCTTTCACCTAATTTTGGCCGACACATTAGACTCTTACCTTTTCCACTGCCTTTTCTTTTTTCTTTTTTTTTTTTTTTTTTGGTTTTTTTTTTTTTTTTTTTTTTTTTTTTTTGGTTGCATGTCTCTGATTAATTTATTTTAACTCCTCAAAAAAAATCAACAGTCTAATATCAATTTTTTTCTTTTTCATTTCGCAGTAAAGTTCAGCCCCTAGTTGAGCAAGGGGGGAAGTCGGCATTCCATCATGCAGATAAAATTCACCTGCTTTTAGGCCAAAGGAAATCCACTGGAAGACAATATCTGATTTGATCGATTTATATATTTTTTTCAAATACACTTTATCTTAATTCTGACAGGAACATTTTTAAAAAAAAGAGTACGGACTAAATCGGACATGCTTCAAATGGCATCATTACCATATTATATAAATAATACGATTTTTTTTTCTTCAATAAGCTGAATAGGAAACCTGTGCTCACAATTAAAAAATTAAAACTCCGCCTATAAGAATTTCGACTCTGTTCCTCTAAATTAAAAAAACAAAACAAAAAAGTGTTAAACAGAAACTAGACTTTAATGAGTTAGGTATTTTATTTTTTATTTTATTTTTTTAATAAACTGTGCACTTTTAATATAAGTATATCGCTTTTATTATTAATCTAAGGTCAGGTTTGTAGTGCTTTGGTTTGTGAGTCAGTTCAAGTATATTGTATACGACACATATATATTAATAGTAATAGAATTTTTGTATTATTTTTTTGTTTTTTTCCAATATATGCACTCTGTATGCAAATAACAGAGGTGAACTCACATATCCAAAACTACTCACACTACAAACCAGTCCTATTGTATTCTGTGAAACAAATCCATGAGCATTTTATCATTTATATTTTTTTATAATCACATTTTTAAATGTTGTGTTGTCTTTTTTTTCTTCTTCTTCTCTTTTTGTCATGTTTGTTCTACTGCCATATTCGAGAAAAAAAAAAAACTAAACAAAATCCCGGGTGGTCAGATGCTGGGCTTTTTTGTCTATTTATTATTATTCTTAGGAATAGTTTCAAAGTGAACATGGAGAAACTTGATATTGATATTCTTCGGCTTAACACAGTAAAGCGTGCTTGGGGATTTAAAACAAAAAAATAAAAAATCTTTTTTGTTTTGTTTTCCAGCCGCTTTACTTAAGCTTTTTACGGATCGCTGATCTCACGAATTCTCTGCAAGCATAAAAAATAATAATTCCAAATTGGAATGGTCTCGTTCTCTCTTTATTTATCGTGCCAAGTCTCGGTACACCGTTTTACGTCCGATATGAGGAAGCAAATAAAAAAAATAAAACGCAATGGAGATCAGAAAGAAGAGAATTGCAAACAGTGGGAGTGGGTTTTTGACTCCCATTTTCATGCCCTCCATTTGAGTTGGTTTCTCTTTTTTCTTTTTTTTTCTTCTTTTTTTTAAAGGGGGTTGTTTTGCTCTTCGTTCTGACCAGTAGTGCCTTTCATTGTTTTAAGAGAGAATTGTAGTCTAGGTTTTTAGGGGTTTTTTTTAAGTTGTTTCCCTCTCCTGAAGGCAAGATGATTGACCAGAATTTCTTCCTTCAGAGGATGCTAAGAAGCAGCAATAAGTGCAAAAAGACACACGTTTGTATTTTTTTTGTTTTTTCTTCTTCTTGCAAGCGTGTGTTTTGTTAGACATTAGGTATATGAAATTGCAGGGAATTCTCGAAATCAGCGACCCTGTTAGCAAATTCAGGGGTTTTCACAATTTTTTTTAATCAAGGAATGGGAATCAGAATTAATCCTATTTGCCTCCTAATGAACAAAAGAAAGACAGGCGTCACACATTTGTGCTGCGTCTGCAGATGGAGACTGGTGTAACTATAGCTTTGTTTGGTGAAGGTAACGTGGTTTTGATAGTATTGTTGACAAATGAGTGAACTCGTGTCCTCTTTTTGTCCACTTTTCTGTTTTCTTTTTTTGAAAAATATATTTTTTGTTTGTTTTTTTTAACATGTTCTTTAAGCATTGTGATTTCAGGAAACAGAAAAGGTTTTGCGTCAACAAGCTCAAAAAAGTGGCAGGAAAGTCACATTTGGTTTGTTGAGGCGTTAAAAAACAAAAAACCCAATTGATATGTTTGGGAAGTGAGAAGAAAAAAAAAAAAAAACAGGTCAAATAAGTGCAATTCAGACTGCTGATTTCCAAAAGCAAATGAGCTTTTCTGTTTGCTGGAAGCGATAGTGTTGTGTTATTCAGCTAGCTGATAACATTATTACAGTCATATTGTGTTCAGTATTGATGCGTGAGGAAAGTTTGATACCTTTATATAAAAAATAATAATAATGACTTCATCCATACGTTGGTATTTATTTAAATTTTTTTCGAAAAGTTTTTACAGTACCGTTCTCGTGCATTATGATCGACTAGTGGTGGAAAATGTCATATGCATGTAATTCTGCAGCTATGGGACTTTTACACAGAATGGAAAACAAAGCACTTGGTTCATTATAAAATAGACGAAGGGGGGATTCAATTGATAAGAGAAATGCGTTTAGCTATTAAGCGATGTATTAGCGCTGAACTAATTAAAAAAAGAGGAAGTGCTGTTTTGTTTTCCTCAGAGAAATACTCGCCTGTGTAAAGGTAGTCATGCTGGTTTGAAAAAAGAAAAAAAAAAATCAATAAAAGTGACCTAAAAATTCTATTTGGTTTCCTGGATTCATTTTCCTGTATGGCCTTGAAAGGTTTCTGTGATTGGGTCGACTCGATGTCCGTTATACAAACCCCACCCACCTTTTGTTTCCAAGCTGCACAGATGGGGGGGGTTTCCCAGCAGCAGATGGTGACCTCATCATTTTACACACACACTAAAACAATAGATTACTCCAGAGCATCGAGAGCTTCATTGCCTTTCATCTCTTTTAGAGTTAGATGCACATTTTTCAGTTTCACAGGGTTTTAAGGAGCCAGGAATGGGATTTGAGTGGTGTGGATGAGATTTTGGACAATTTATCAAATTCAAGATCTGTTCTTTTTTAGCAAGATTTTGTAGGTACAGTATATGCACAGGTTTGTGGACACATGAGCACAAGATTCATATGTGCTTTTTGAGCATCTCATTCAACATTTAGTGCCTATTTGCTGTATAATAACCTCCACTCTTCTGGAAAGATGTTTCACTAGATTGTGTGTTAAGTGTGTTAGTAAAGTCACATAATGATGTAGGGGTGAGGAGGTCTGGGGTGCAGTCAGTGTTCACATTCATGCCAAAGGTCTTCAATATGGTTGAGGGCAGAGCTCCATAGCGGGAAGAGATGGCAAAAGTACACACATCCTTCATTAGAGTAAAAGTAGAGCTTTCCATGGTTTTAGATGTGTGCTATATATTATAGATACAATGCCACCAACCAATAATAAAAAAAAATTATATCTGAGTTTGATCAAGTTTAATCAGCTTATTTATTTAAATAGATACATGCATAGTGATTTTTGCTTAGCATCACAGTTTCTGCAGATTTATATACTGAATCCCAGATTTTCTTTGAACAATGATCCACACAAAAAGCTTTTCGACCTGAGCCTTTCATACATCCTTAACCCCTTTGAAATGTTATGGTAGGAGCTGAAGAGAAGCATGCACAAGATCCCATTGGAATTGAATTTTTTTCTATTTAAAGAAATGTTTCCTATTATATGCTGGAATTTGTGAGCTGATAGTAACACCAACAATAATAATAATTATTTCACCTTTTAAATCTTCTTACCTGGGTTTTTAAACATGCACTTACTATAACAGGGTATTCTTTTCTGATTGCATCAAATTAAACCATATAAAATCCGGGGAATAAATAAATAAAGTCTGTGTATGTGAATAATATATGGACAACCTGCAGTCTAATTCAATATCATTTTTATGTGCAAAACTTGTGTTGCTTGACTCTTGCTACTCTTAATTTTCAAGACAGATGGACAGACATTTTGGGCCATAAACAAATTTTCCAATTACACCAGTAAATTGTTTTCCCCTTAACTTAACAATGGCCACATCATAAATGGTGGCTAAAACCTGCTTGACAAAAAAATCAGATCTCGTGCCTACATTATTGTATTGCAGAATTGAATGCTCATCAAAAATCCAGGGGTGTTTATTTGACAAAATGATTTGCCTTTCAAAAAATATATACATTTAATTTGAGGGGATGCAATGAAATCAGTTGAACGATATAAAAAACTTTCTTTCAGCTTCTCCCGTTAGGGGTCGCCACAGCGGATCATCCGCATGTTTTTACGCTGGATGCCCTTCCTAACGCAACCCTTCCCATTTATCCGGGCTTGGGACCGGCACTAAGGCTTGTGCAACCCTAATGGCTGGGGTTGGTTCCCTGACCAGGGATCGAACCCGGGCCGCAGCATTTAGAGCGCTGCATCCTAACCACTAGACTACCAGGGAATCAGTTGAAAGATATAGAAAATAACAAAATATTAAAAATATTTTTATGTGCTTTCCCATGTTTAGGAACAAAGAGCAATCCATGATACCCATGGATGATGTGGCTGAAAATTAAAACAAATCAATCAATCAATCAGTGAGTGAGTGAGTGAGTGTAAGAAAGAGAGAGAGAGAGAGAGAGAGAGAGAGAGAGAACAATAACACACTTGTGATTTTAAAAAACACCAAAGGGCTGGAGGAGCACTAAAAATGGCTCTAAAGAAGACTTCACCAGAGTTGTTTTACCACATGTTCAGCACACCACAAAAATAAAATAAAAATCAAACTAATAAAAAAAAAAATTGAAAGCCAGTACAGTTCTGGAACTGATGGACAAAGGAGAAAAATAATCAACTTGTAGGAAAGGAACGGCTCATGATCCAAAGCAGACAATTCCACCTCACCTTGAGGCATCAGCATGTATGACTTGCATTTATTCTGCCTGCTGCCTGCTGATTAAAGCAACAGGATGAAATCTGAAGTGTACAGCCCGAAGCATACTTCAAAAGCAACTTTAAGGTAAGCTAATGGAATCAGTCAAGTCGATCATTTGACCAAATTCAAGTGCTGAATAAAAAACTGGAAAAATAAAAATTTCCAAGAACAAGCAGGAATTGAAGACTGCTGTAGTAATTCCCAGGCATTGACGTCTATGGGTTCCGGATTTCAGACTGTTATTGATTGAGAAAGAGTGACTACTGAGTATAAATTAAAAATGCTATAATTCATGCAAGATTTTTCCAATTTGGATGTCAATACCATTTATTTAAAATGAGTACACTTTTATGTGCTTTTAATCTAATGGTATTTACATTATATTAAAATTGTATGTGCTTTTAATGCGCTTAATAGCTAAAACTGCAGTAAATTAAGCAGCATTTATGGACCTGACTGCATACATTTGGTGCTCACACCCACTAATATGCAGCAGTGATCAAGATTTTTAATGTGTAAGTTTTAGAACAAATAGTTTCTGTAGCATCCGAATTGGTGTTCTACAGATTAAGCAAAATTCTTCGTGCAAATATATCAAAAGCTCCTGAATTTTTTATGTGTTACATCATCCTCCTCCTCCTTATAAAGGGCCCTTTGAGGGTTTTTTCCTGCAGATCACTGAACCAAAAACTAATGTCTTTCGCTGAAAAGAAAAAAAAAAAATAGTGTTACTCAAAGGCACCTAAAGCTTCAAAGTGGTTATAATACAGATACTTATTCTAAGTCTTTGGTTTATTGTTTGTGTGTGTATGTGTATGTAGGTAATACAAATACTTCTCTTCTTCACTTCATCATATCATATGATGGTCAGCATACATGGAGCCCGAGGTTCTCCCAGAGTGCACACTCAACGTCATTAAAACCCAAGCAATACAATAAAACCATTACAAGCTAACAACAAACATCATCGATCATTCAGTTTACTGCATGCATTTTTACAAAGATGCTCCTGAACCATGTTTGGTGAAATTTAAAACACGTTTTGGCCATTTAAAATATAAAGTCATGATTATTGTCTGGAATTTTTAAAAGAAAAAAGGGCAGGCAATTATTCGGTATTAAAAAAAATGATTATCATGAACTATTTCTGTCTCAGATCCTTCAGCACTGATTGTGTTATTTCTCTGCAATTGAATTCAATGAAGGTGTATAAAAAGGCTTGATTATAAATATCAGACAGGCCAAACAAAATTCCCTGTCAGCAAATTCAGCTGTCTGTTAAAGGACCAATCAGGACAGAATGTTGGTATATACGCACATCATTAATGTTTCACTGTTATCTTCCCAGAATTACTGAATTATTTCCTTAATCTAAATAATCCTGAATTGTGTAACTAATTGGCACCTTGAGAGACAAAAGCTTTAATTGAATATTTAAATACTCTGGAAAATGACACTATGATTATTAATTAAATTTTAAAAATTTGCTTTTTTGCAAAGAAATTCATATAAAAGTACCGTGTTATTATATTGGGTATACAAAGATTTTATCCTTTAGTTTCATCCCTTCTGTTGCCTTTAGCATTACATTTTTACATAAAATCGTCCATTATCTTCTCATTTCTGTTAGAGCACAACTCGACTTTAGAATAAAATCTTACACACTGTAAAAGTGAACAGCACGCTAGCTTTTAGCCTTGCAGTCGGCCTGTGTTTCTCCGCATTATTGTTATTATTATTGTTTTCTTAAGGGAGTTAGTTATATTTGGGATATTTGCCTAGAATAATAAAAGATTGATTATAACAACCAGTTAAGGTTAAAAAGAGGAGAACCAAAAAAAATTTATGAAAAAAGGTCACCTGACCAAAGAACAGAGTTACTTAACCGAGCCATTATTGTGTGTTTTGAGTAGTGACGTGTGTGAGGCACGTGGGCACTGAGCTGACTAAAGTGTAGAAATGAGGCGTAACTAAGCTAACCTTCTCCTGCCCCCAGGGAGGCTTTGGCAAAACCCTCATAAACCTTTCGGTTGACATTTGGGTAGCAACCACTTGAGAATTTTGTAGAAGGGGCATTCTTGGGAATTGCAAGGCTACACACAGAGAATCTAGTGTGACAGTGAATCCTGCAAAACTTTGCATCCACATTGTTAATTCAAGCTTGATAAAATTCAGTCATTTATTTTAGGTGGAGTCTATGTTCAGAACACTTGGGCATGACTCTGGAAGATTGGACAGTCCATCCCAGAACACAAACCTACTGTAGGGGCAATATAGATTTGCCAATCCACCTATACTGTAGATGTGTTTTGGGGAGGTTGGAGAGGAAACTGAAGATCACATAAAACCCACATGGACTTCGAGGAAACTCCACACAGAATGTAACCTGATTTAAAGATCAAACCAAAGACGCTGGTGTTGTGACATGGCAATGTTACCAAGTGTTTATTCAAGATTTGTCACAACATACAGAATACATCTTGCAGTACCTCATCGGCTGCTCGGAAAGTTGTGCTTAAGATAAAAGAGTCTATAAATATAAAATAAGAGAAAATATGAGAATTTTTTTTTTTTTTACTGCTCATTATCTTACTATTATCTTGGGCATCAGATACAAACTACCTCAGAGTTTAGAGCACCAGGCAATTCTATGTCTAGGTGTTCCTATTACAGGTATTCTTAGTTAAGGTTATTTGTGTCTTGTGTTTAAGTGCAAGATTTGTGCTGTAAGTTTTCATTGGAGATCTCCATTTTCCTCTCATCTCCACAAATGGTCCAAATGGGTTGGAGCAGGTTTGTGATATAAAACTTACATCTTATCAGATGTCTAGAAAAATGTTAAAGGAGTTTAGAGGCTTGGTTAGTGCTGGGTTCTCCTTAGGGTCAGGTGCTTTGGCACTGCAACATTCCAGTAGGCACCTTAGATTGTCTCTAGGTGTAAATGAAAGTGTGAATGTCTATTATATATAAAATATAATTCCTCAATCCAAACGTCTCCAAAACACTGTCGTTTACATTTGTCTCTTTCAAAGGGACTACTTGCATGTCTTCCCTCACCAAATCCATAAACCTCCTCCTGCCTGATGGCTCCAACCACATCATTCTTCTACCGATATACCGCTGCACAACCAAACCATCTCAAACTGACCTTTGTTTTTAAATGTCCTATGGTTTTAAATATGTACATACATACTTACATACATACATACATAAATAATTCCTGTGTTATGTCTAGTTTCCCCATGAGAAAGATAAACCAATTACTAAATAATTAAATAAATTATCATATAAAACATATTTATATATAAAATACAACACACACGTTTGGTATGTGGATATATTAATCAGCTATGCAGTGATTGTGTGCAGATCAACTTTCGAGCACAGTCACAGAGAGAGAGAGAGAGAGAGAGAGAGAGAGAGAGAGAGAGAGAATGAATTGTGTGTGTATGTGTGTGGGAGGAATACAGTGAGAGAAGAGAAAGAAACAGCAGTCCCACTACAGGAAACCGGACGGAGCCAGGGGAAGGAGTGAATGGATAGATGCACACATAAAAAATAAAAAGGGGGGAAAAAAAGATCTTGACTGCATGGAAGCAGATTTCGTGCCCCAATTTCTGTTTTGCCCTGCAGCACGAGCCAAGTTTGTGAAGCAGATGGAGGAAACAAGCAGGAAAGTTTGACGTTTATTCGACCTAGACTGAAAAAAGGAGGGGGGAAAGTGTCAAACACGATACACTACTGCTTCATTATAGAAGAGAGAAAGAGAGAGAGGGATTACGCGGAAAAATGCAGGGAATTCCAACAACCGGTGAGTGATATTTTTATTATGTTTTGTGGTTCCCATTTGTGCACGTGCACATTGCAGTCTGCTCGTGCATGTGTAGTGTTGGGTCTGTATCCTTGTCGGTCAGCTCTTGTTCTTTTTGCAACTGAAAACTCAATCAAACTTGTGCAGGGATGAAGATCATGTTTAGTCTCGTTGTTGGGAGTGAATGGTATCGCCGGGGGGAAAGCGCTTATTCATTTGGCTAATGCGCGCGCAGTGTGTGTGTGTGTGTGTGTGTGTGTTTGTTAAAATACCCCTCAGACAAATTTTTGTCTAAATGAAACCCCTTTTGTCTCGCGCGTCCTTTTGCTAGCCTTCATTTGAGTCTCTGCTACTTGTCGCCAATGAAAGAGAAGTCGTTGATAAAGGAGAAAAGGCCAGTAAAGAAGTGTGGGGCTGCACTGAAAACAACCTTACGTGATGTTTAGCATTAAAGTGCATTGAGTTGAATTCCTCTGTGACAGCCAGGAACATCCAGTGGAACCTGCTGCTGAGGATTTATGTCCTCACAAATAGTGTTGTAGGTCAGTGTCCATTAGAACTAAAGTCAAAGAATCAGTTCAAGTTACAGAGTCACTTCACACTCCTTTCCCAAAGTCATGTTCAAGTCAAGCTTAAGTCTTTTCACTTCCTTAAAGGGGGAATAAACTTTTTAAATATATTTTTCTTCACTCATCAATTAAAACATTGTCACAAGTTTCCCCATAATCAATCAATCGAACAAAAAGGGGTTCTGACTTTAATATCACTGACCTAATATTTCAGTTGAAATATTTTGACACACTGATCGATTGTGTAGCCCTCTGTCTAAGTAACAATCATTCAGCATTATGATATAATTATTTGAACGTCTATGAAGAAAATTTAAATACGTTTTTACCCAATGTTGGTGGACATGGAGTTTTGGTAGGGTACATAAAAAATAAGCAGCTTTATCATGAATCTGAAGCCTTTTCTGGCATGACTGGTAAAGAAAGCTAGAGAACCAAGAGGGGGAAAAAAAACAAGCAGACATTCAAAGATCTTGCAAAATTGTGCATAAATATTACCCAGAATTCAGGCTCAAACCGGGAACTACCTGCTGCATCATCATTATTGGCGGGCGAGATAACTTTTTTTTTTACTGTACTTTTTCAAGTATGTGTATTTTATCAGAGCTCTTTTATTTTGCGAAAATTTTAACTTTGCTTTTACTTTTATATTCAGTTTTTTTTCCCCCACCAGTCTCATGCCCATAGTTCCAACCGAAGGGCAGTGGTGGACAAAGTATGCCATTTTTGTACCTGAGTAAACGTAAAAAGGCATTGCTTTTTGAATGAACTTATGTATTTTTGATCTTTGATAAATATATTTTTATGATATTTTAAGTTTAGTGTTCTGAGAGTCCAGAGTTCTGTTTTATGCTTATGCTCACTTTTGCAAAATCTTTTATTGTCATCTTTTTTTTTTCCCTCTTGGTTCTTCAGTTTCTTCCCATCAGCCTTATGTCCTGTATGTCCAGAATAGGATTCAGATTCACAATAAAGCTGCCTATCTTGCACACAAAATGCATATATACGCATACAGTATCTCATAAAATTGAGTACATCTCTCACATTTTAGTATATCTTCTCAAGGGACAATACATTAGAAATGAAAGGTGGATATATTTTAGAGAAGTCAGTGTTTAGACCATACACCGCACACTGCAACAAGTTGGTTTGCCTGCCAGTCGTTCCAGAAGGAAGCCTCTTTTGAAGCTGGCTCGCAAGAAAGCCCACAGAGAGTTTGCTGAAGACAACCTGTCCAAGAACATGAATTACTGGAACCATGTCCTGTGGTTTGATGAGACTAAGAGAAACTTGTTTGGCTCAGATGTTGTCCGTTATGTGTGGGGACAACCTGGTGAAGAGTACTAAGAAAACTGTGTCTTTCCTACAGTAAAGCATGGTGGTGGTAGCATCATGATCTGGGGCTGCATAACTGCTGCTGGTACTGGGGTGCTGCAGTTCATCGAGGGAAACATGGACTCCAAAATGTACTGTAAGTTTCTGAAGTAGAACATGATGCTCTCAATTCAGAAATGACAGTTTTCTAACATAATAACGACCCCAAACCCACCGCCAAGATAAGGCCGGCATTGCTGAGGAAGCTGAACGTAATGGAGTGGCCAAGTATGTCTCCAGACCTGAACCCTATTGAGCACCTGTGGGGCATCCTTAAGCAGAAAGTGGAAAAGTGGCATGTGCCTAACATCCAGCATCTCCATGATGTCATTAGTTTTGACATTTTCATTTAGAGTGTACTCACTTTTGTTGCCAGTTATTTAGACAATAATGGTTGTTCTTTTTAGAGGACAGTAAATCTGTACTGCTATACAAGCTACACATTAACTACTCTAAAGTATATCCAATTTTAATTTCTATTGTATTGTCCTTTAAGAAGATACTATATGAAATATATATATATATATATACACACACACACAAGACTCTATGTCCACTTTGGGTAAAATCTAGCCAAGAAACACATTGTCTTACTGAACAAAAAATCTGTTAGGATTTTTGTTTCATGTTTTTCATTCACAGTCCTGTTTGACTATTGCTATTCAATGGTATATATCATATTACATGGCCAAAATTGCTACACAGTTAATCAGATTGTAATCATGCTCTTGCTTTTTAGCTTTGAGATGTCAGCTAGCTTGAAGTAGCCAGACCAATCTCTAATAATATAGCCTCAATCACATGTATTTCAGTGCCATATTAGTTAGAGCTAGCTTATGGAACACAGTAATTTCCATTCATGTGTGCTAACTGACTGTCATTACATTAGCACTCATAAATCAGTAAAGAAAAATGGAAAACTACATCACTATGTCTTATGTCTAAGACAAACTACTCAAAAACGTAGTGTTCGTAGGCTACAATTTCTAGACTTGAATATTACATTAACAGAATAAAATGCTCTTTGGACTCGCAACGTTTCTCTTGGGTTTGCTTTAGCTGAATGCTGCCTTTGTATTTAATCTTTTTGCTCTCAATGATTTTATCTGAATGATGACAACAGCTGCTTATGGCATTGATGACGACTGTGTTGCGTAATTACGGGTGATGAAATGATAAACTGCATCATGCTGCATTTTTCGGAGAGTCTTGTGGGTAATATCAGTATTTGTATAACACTAAATAGCCAGTATTTTTGACAGGAATCATTCTTAAATAATAATATATTTGGAAATGTTGAAGAAAAAAAACAGCAACCCTCATATCAAAAACTCTTTTCTAAATTGTGATTGATTTGTTCACTCATAAAGGACTTAAAACATGAGGAAAAATGTGTATATCTTTTATTCCAGTAACAGCAGTAGAATTTTACATTTAATCTCTAGATCATTTACCAACAGAAATTATCACCTGTATGAAGATATTTGGTTTTCTTACCAAGTAACAAGGACAATACTGATCTACTTTGAATCCAATAAGGGAAAGGAAAGTGTTCCATTCTCTAGCAACTACCATTATTTGGAGGTTTTATGTAACAGCTTGTCAGTGTGGGAGAGATGTGTTTTGGATTGAGACCTCACCCGGATCAAAGCACACTTGTCCAGTGAGCCCTGTAATTTCTTACCAATTCTAGCTTTGGTTCTCTGAGTATAAAGTGTTGCATAAAATCACACCCTTCTCACTTGGTTGGATGCCAGGTGGCCAGCCTATCTTACTTTGGGTTGTCCCCACCTTGGCTATATTAAATCTTACCCATTGCTGAATCGACAACTCTGTACCCCCGGGTATCTGTTACCTGCAAAGTACCCAATCACACAAGTGTCTATCTGTAAAGTGCCCTTACTGTCCATACACTTAGTATACCACTGGACAGTCTTTTCAGCAAAGGGCTGGTGTACAGGTAGAATATAAACCTGCTGCCACACCACCTCTTTCTTGTGTCCAGCAGGATAAGATTGAAGCTCCTGCTGGACACAAATATTAATCAAAGTCCAAACAGGGTCTTGGTTTCATTCAAATGTTCTATTATAGACTGGCTTGAAATTCCAAAAAACTCATGTTTGGTTTAATCTCTCTCTCTATAAAATATTTATAGATTTTCCAAATTAAGCAAGTGATCAGATATAGGACCAAAGGATCTCTTCAGTTCTTTTCCTCAAAACAATGAAGCACAGATTAATATGCAGTTTCACTTCCTGTAGATCACTTGATAACTCTTTAGTAGAAAGTTTGTAGTGTGTAAACTCAGCCAAATGCTCCATTAAACTTTGGTTCTCTGGCTTGGTTCTAAAATCTTTCGATGCAGTAACGACTTTGTGGTGTCCAGTTACACCACTATCAAAGACACAAATTTTTATTAAAGCAAATTGCCAGTAGATGTTTCTTTTTAGTGCGTGCTGCAACTAGAATTCAGTTTTCTACAACAGATCAGGAGACGGCTCATGTACAATCTACTCCTATTGGGACAGTAGTCATAGCACCAGGTCTCTCAATATTTTGCGTGTTTCCACATATGGGTCTGGACAGACCCAAATCTTATTGCCAATTGTCTCTGCGAATTATGTTGATGTGAAATTTTATTTATGATATTTTCCGATCGGGATTCAGCCCACTGTTTGGGCTCATCCATGGCATTTCTTAGACCAAGCAGTCAAACCGTGTTACCCATGCTTGTTGATATATTTAACAAACAGTCTTACTATTATTAAATGTGTACACAATTCGGTTTATGACTCCTAATGAGTTATGACACATTGCATAAAGTACTGATACTATGAATCAGGTTACTTATATGACTTTCATGGGTTTTTAAATGCAAATAAAAACCCTTGCAGGTTTAAAATTCAAACCTATTTCCAATTGCTTTGTACCTGTCCAGTTTACACGCCCGTGCTGGGTAAAATGTTCAACTAAAACAATACCACAATAAAACCACACATGCTTTCGGTTTAGCTTATAATTTAAACAGGAAACCAAAAACATTGAGCCAAGTTTAAAGCATTACCAAAGTACGTATGGCCAAACCACATTATTTCATGTTTGGTAGGTTTGAAACCTTCTGCGCTGGGTTCACTATAACAAAGCAAGTTTTAGTTATTCTAAAAACCAAGTTTGAACGATAGTATGTAGGGTTCACTACAACCCTAAAATTTTACGTAACTTTAGGTCATTCTGATACACCTCTTTTACTGCAGTACTTTGACCTGATTGAATTTCTGTCAGAATCGTGCAAAATTATGCTTGACCTAATCCTGCTAGTTATTCAAATAAATAGACCAACAGATGTATCTGTAATACTCCTTTCATAATTTAAATGTGGTTATAGCATGAAAATCTCAGTACTCTAAATTGGGGATTCCTGACTAAAACTCATGCTTTTTGTAAATTCTGTTTCATTTTGTTGGGTGTAGGGAGGTCTTTCCCAAATTCTTGATCTGTGAAAGGACCTGTAATTTCCACTGTAATACAATGCCAAAGGAGCTGTGTGTGATTGACACACATGCACATACACATTTTTACACAAAACTTCATTTAGCATTTTTGGGATTTTAAATTCAGTTTCTGTTTTTCACTGGTCTGTTAGTGAAGCATCTACAGTATATGTATGTGTTTTATCATCAGTTGTTCTGGCCTCCTCTTTAACTCTTTCCTCATAAGTAAACAAAATGACTATAAAAAAAAAATTCTAAAAAGAATGATAATAATAAAATGCAACTTTCTATTTGCAATATGTAGCAGTGACAAAGATGACAGTAAAACCTTTATAAAAGCTAAAGAATGGGATGCTAGTCATGTTTATTACTGTTTCAGTGATTTGCAGTTGGTTATAAGGTACAGCTACTAATTATCATATGGAGTAGCTTTGTGTCGTTGTGGGACTGAAATGCATTTAGGACACACCCCTGAACCTTAAGTCAAGTAGACTTTTATTGTCATTTCAACCCCAACCAGTATGGTACACGGTAAAATTAAACTACGTCCCCCCCAAGTCCAAGGTGCTACAAGGCAACATACATTACCAAAAAAGTAACATGAAATGAACTAGGACACTACAAAAAAAAATGTGTGCAACATTAAGTGAAAAGACCACAAGACAGTAAAACTGCAGAAAGTAAAATTGCAGCACCGATCAGTACAATAGATTTGTAATACAGTGGTCCCCTGGAACTCACGAGGGTTGCGATGTAAAACCCCCAGCGAGTTCCAAAAATCTGCAAATTTTGGCCCCCCCTCTGCAGCCCCTATGGTCCCTTAGTGGCATTGTCACTTTAATACAAAAATGTTTTAAAAAATGTTTAATAAATTTGTTAGTGAAAACTAGTTTAAAATGGTATTCCTAACGGATTCCCACAAATTGTAAGATAATCCTCAACTTGCTGTAGTTACATTTTGCAGTGTGTTGTGTTAATGTCAATAATGGATGGAAGTGAGACCTACACTCTTCTCACTATCTGCTGTAGGGTGTTGCGATCCAAAATGGCGTGACTCCCAAACCAGTGATGCAGATGCTCTACATATAGTCCCTCTGTAGTATGTGATGATGATGAGTTGGAGGAGCTGGGCTTTCCTCAGCTTTCTCTGGAAGTTAAGATGCTGCTGGGCTTTCCTTCTAATGGAGCTGATGTTGAGGGATTAGGAGAGATTTTTCCACTAGTTCAACATTAAGGAATTTGATGGTTCTGACTATCTTCAACAAGGAGCCATTGATGTTCATTGAGAAGTGTTTGCTTTATGTCGTCCTAAAGGCAACAACCACGTCTTTTGTTTTATCCACATTTAGAGACACTTTGTTGGCTTGACACCAGTCTGTTAACCTCTGAATGCTGACAAGTCATTCTTACTAATGCGACCTACCCACAGCTGGGCCTTGCATCACAGTGGTGTCAGCAGTGTGAACATCAAGGAACTGAGCACACAGCTTTAGGGGTTTCCCAGTGCTCAGTGTGGTGGTGCTTTCCTTGATCTGGACTGGCTGGGGTCTCTCATTTAAAAGGTCCAGGATGTGGTTGCAGAGAAATGTATTCAGGCTTAACAGACTCCGCTTTCTGATCAGATGCTGAGAAATGATGGTGTTGAATGTGATGAAGTCAGTAAACAGCATTTATTCATATGTGTCCTTATTGTCCAGATTATTGAGGGTGTCTTGTGAGCACGGCATCATCTGTGGTGTAATTAGGACAATACCCAAACTGCAGAAAGATAACTAAGGGGTCAGCTAGCTCTTGATGTGCCTCATGACAAGCAACTCGAACCAGTTCATGATGATGGGCTTGGTGTAATGAGACAGTAGTCAGTGAGACAGGACACAGAAGACCTCTTCAGTGCGGGGTGGATAGTGGTGACCTTGAAGTACAGTATCTCACAAAAGTGAGTACACTCCTTACATTTCAGCAACCATTTTAGTATCTTCTCAAGGGATAATACTATAGATATTAAACAGCTTGTATAGCAGTACATATTAACTGTCCTCTAAAAATAACATACAACCATTATTTTCAAAATAGCTGGCAACAAAATTGAGTACACCCTAAACGATGATAATTGTATGGCACTTAACTATGCAAAGTCACATATCCTATTCTTCATGTTTATATTTTTACTCTGCTTGACAGGACCATACACATTTGTATTAGAGCAGTTAAAATTTGGTGCTTTGAGTACAATTCTCACATAGTGACCACTGGATGTTCAACATGGCACCTCATGGCAAAGAACTCTCTTAGGATTTAAAAATTTAAATTGTTGTTCTCCACAAAGATGGCCAAGGTTATAAAAAGATTGGTGATGCTCTGAAACCCAGGGTTTCAAAAAGAGTTCAACTCTGGTAAGGAGTACAAGTGCTATCTTGCCTACAGTCAAGCATGGTGGTGGTAGCATCATGATCTGGGGCTGCATGAGTGCTGCTGGTACTGAGGAGATGTGGTTCATTGAAGAAAAAATGGACGAATTAATGTATTGTCACTTGAGAAGATATATTAAAACGATTGCTGAAATTTGGGGGGTTTACTCATTTTTGTAAGGTACTCTATGTTGAAACAATGGCACTGCACAACCTGCATTTCGTGATGGCTTGAATGCCCTGACACATGCACCAGATGTCACCAATGTCCTTTAAGTGGCTGTGGATTCTCTGGGTTATGCCTTACTTTGATGGTCTGGGCAGTGTGGCCCATGCTGTTCTCAGGGTCGCCTTCTCACCTGCATCGAAAGTGAAGTATCAGGTCTTCAGAAGGGCATACACGTCCACAGTCATCTACAATTTGTTATTTGAGTGTGAGGTGATGTTCTTGGAGACAGTGACATTATCAATGCACTTGCTAATGATGATCACTGAAGATGTGTACTCCTGTGTACTAAGGTGTTGAAGTCCCCATTGGTTACAGCCTTCCTAAACATGTCTCATTCACTACGAGTAAAGCTGTGTGTTCAGCTGAAAATATTCTGTGATGAAAGCATGTTGTTCAGTGAATGTACATTTTTTTTTTTAGCCATTAACGTACATTGTACTTGAATTTGTCATTAGATTCTATACTGTAGATTCTAGTTCATGGTATGTTAATGCCACCAAATAAATTAGCAAATAGCTAAATATTACAGACATTACAGTGCAGTACTGACCATTTAATTAGCAGCTAAATTTTACCAAGACTAATGTATTTTACTGACACATTGGTAAACATGGCATTTTAGGAAAGGTCATTCTTCCTATGCATCCCAAAAGCAATGTATGTATCAAGTAAGCACGGCTAAATCTTAAAAAAAGTTTTCCACAAAAACATTTTTCAATTTATTTACTTTATTAATGATTGATTTTTATACATTCACTTCAGTAAGGGACTAAAAAGAACGTATTGCGTATGCTAGTTACATAAGTAACTCTTATTCAGTGAACACCAAACAACTGGCAAAATCAGCTTGCTGTTAGTTTCGAATAGTAAAGTTTAAAATAAACATATGAAGAATAAGAAGAAACAAGAAAATAAGGGGAAATAAATCAGTAAATCGAAACCTTTATAGGTCTCAGGTGTCTGTGTGTGTGTTCCTGGGTTTGTCCAAACAATTGAATTTTGCTTTTAGATGAAAGGAATTAAAGTCTAGTATCAGGAGGGCTTAACTTCATTGACTAACAAATGTAATTTACTAGGTGTCTCAGTGTGTAACTTGTCTGTGCGTCCTTGTGTGTGCGAAATCTGGTCTAGTGTTTATATTCAGTGTATATTTAACAGAAACTTTTGGCTGTGACTAGACTGTCTATATTATAAACAATTGCTCTCCTTTTAACATTGTTAGTAATGAGAGACTGAAAATATTTTTATTTAAAAATAAAAACGGATATATTAAAGAAGATAATATATATTTAGTACATTTATATAATGTGTGTTATACGGAAAACAGAGGATAAATGCAAAATGTATTTTTCTTTGAATATCTTTGAATAGCTCTGTAATGTATCTTTGTCCCATACAATCAGACTCATTTTCTTTTTCCTATAAACTTTCTCCATCTCTCCACTGCTTGTATCCTCTCTTAACAGCGAGACTGAATCTGTTTTTGTTGCTTTTATTTTCTTTTTGTCACTGCAGAATTGTGTTCACTATTTCAGGCAGCTCGAGGAGACAACAGTTTTGTAGCAGTGCTCAGGGTCGGTCACTGATCTATGAGTGTGTGTGTCTCTGTCTATGGCCTTTTTTGGAAGAATCGTGTTTTTTCCCCTTGCTGGGCAAACGGAAGGAACAGAAGTTCTCTCCAGGACTGCTGTAGGCTAGACTCATCGTCGGAGGGATGGTTTGTCTGCGTGCATGTGAGCGCGATTGGAGAGAATGCGAGAGAAAGACATAGAGCAGTTTATTTTATATGAACACAAGTGTCTTATTCACATCACAGATCCAGAATAATACATTAATCATATGACAAAGGGCAGCCTTACTGAATAATGGACTTTTATTTCTGCTTTTGCGAGTTCATTTGCAGTCAGCAGTCCTATTGAACTTGTGCATGAAACTGATATACTTCTTTAACTCACTTTCCACAAAATGTTAAAGTTGAAGTCAGGATTTGATCGTAAGAATAGAATTAACCTTTTTTTTTTTTTTTTTTTATGAGGACCAACAAATGATTTATGATGAAAGGTGCCCTTGCGAATAAAACATTTGGGGGCACAATTCAAGCTGTGCGTGATGTTTTTTTAATCTAAATATCTTTGCAGTCATTCGTATCTGTTCACAGTGACATACAGACACACTCCACAAACTGCTCAGAGAGAGAGGAAGAGAGAGGAGATGAGGAAGAGGGACAGAGAGAAAGAGAGAGGGAGATCACATAAATATTTGTGGAACAAAGGACTCTGGTGTGCCATGTTATTCATTACCCATCTAACTCTTAACCAAAAACCATCTCTTTTATAATGCAGACCCAGGCTAAACCACACCCACTACCCAGAAAGACCAAAACAACCAATCCTTTTGTAATCAACTGGGAAATTACTGATCAGATGTGTTTTGATATATTTCATGTAATTAGGCTGGGATTACATAATCCTGTTATTAAGCTTGAAATGAAGTCCATGCCTTTCAGTTTCCTCTCCGCATTATTAGGAGAACTTCTTATTACAAGCTTCTGTACTATATTGACTCTATCTCTCACCCCTCCCCTTGTTGTTGCAGTTCTTCTTATTTTTTTTGCAGAAATTCTTGTAACCCCGGATAGCATTAATGAGGTTTTTGTCGGTACTCTATTACTTAATTTATTACAAGTACTCTATTACATAATATTTTCCATTGCTCTGTATAAAAAGGACCAATATAATTTATTTTGTATATATATATATATATA